>JZKD02S2051291.1:0-25412 GCA_000966675.3 Picea glauca | reverse complement strand
CTTGCTCTAAAGGGAGGTTAGGTGCCTCCTCAAAGATTTTTTTTCTTACAACTTGTAAAGCGTGATCTACTAAGGGGTACTGAATTTCAAATAAAAATGTAGCTATAAAGTTTTGAGTCATACCATACCAATCTGAAGTGGTGAGGCGCAGTTTTGCTTGAAGATACCAGTTGATGGGCATGGTATCCAAAGTGTTAATGAACTGATGCACCCACTGTTATTTGGGAATGTTTCTCGAGGCCTCCTCACAACTCCACACATGGTCCTTTAGACATCTCTGACCTGTGTATCGAACTTCTCACCCTTCGACTTGTTCTGAAAATCACACTGTCATCAAAGTGCGACATTGGACCCACTCTGCAATGTTCTTCTTTTGTGCTCCCCACCATCTTGCTGGAGTTTATTTCAAGGCTTCATCCAGTGCCAACAACCTTTGTTGTACTTGTACAATTTCTTCAAATTCCACTAATAATTTTTCTAAATTATTTAAACCATCAAATGTGCGTAGATTACTTCCTTTTGTGCCAATCCAACAAACTTCTCTGGTCAATCTGGCACACCTCTGCCCAGAAACTTCATACATTTTGTTTTTCCAATTCTCCAGTGCTTCTTCTGAGTCTGATGATCATGCACTTTCACTTCACCAACTCAAATTCCTGTCTGCTGTAGGATTAATGTAATCCTGCTGTTTGGCTATCATTTTGTATATATTCGTTAGTTCATAAGCACAATTTTCTTCTCTGATGGGTTATGTTTATCTACGACCTTCATCAGTATCAAGGGGTGTAATGACCCTAAGGCCATCACCTTCAAATTTAATTCTTCTCTTATTTAGGTCAACAACAGTCGAATTTTTGAAATCCCAATCAATTCCTAACAACATAGGATAAGGAAAACTATCATCAACTATCTCAATCACTTTGAAGTCTGCAAATGTCCTTACCCCGTTGATGTCCACAAGGACATGCTATAGTATTGCAAAGGGGATTACTACCTACTGGTTATCCATATTGAGTCTGATAGGGGAGTAAATCAACTTAGGTTTTCCCATCAGTTCCCAAGTCTGCTTCGTCATAACATTGACTTTCTGATCCCAAGTCGAGGACCACATAATCTATGTTGTAGTCTCCAATCTGAAAATTGAGGTGTAGTTCCTTGTTTGTTATCCTCTTCTTAGATACTTGGTTCACTTCCCTACTCAGTATAGGGTCTATTATCCCTATCTTACACTGTTTTATCAAGTGTTGTAGTTCTTGTATGCCTCTTTCATCCTTAATTAAATCAATAAATGTATGCAAGAACCCTACAAGCTTGCTTACCTCTTTTCCTTCTCCAGGTGATGCAGACTGATTGAATGCCAGAGGCACCCCAAATTATCTCAATTCTGGTTGTGACTTCGATGAAGAAGCCTGTTCTCCTCCAAATTCTCTTCTTGCCTCTTCAAATGTCTACTTCTCCTTCCTTGGATCAAACAACTGTGTTTTCTCTGTAGCTCTTCTGATCCTAGATTCCTCTGTAGTCTTTTCTTTAGTCACCCTGTCTTCTCCTGTAACAACGCCTCCTCTCATGATAACGACTCTGGGATCCTCTCCATGAGGTTCAGCTATTAATTAGACCTACTATTTTCCTCCTTGTCTCTCCTGAAGTTTCGCTAACAATGCTGGACAATCCTCAATAACATGTTCAAATTAGTTGCGGTAGATACAAGTGGTACAAGGGTTCTGACAGTCCCTTTCCAAATGACCCAACTGGGCATAGTTATAACAAATGATCTGGCCTTGACCTCGACCCATGCCTCCCCCTCATCCTCTTCCTTTGAATCCACCATGGGGGTTGACGTTTCCTATTCCTGGGGAATTAATCTGTGTAGTATTTCCCTCATGCTGTAATTCTCCTTGAATCCTATATGTATCTGTTGACATTTCATGCAAGAGGTCATAAGCCCTACAATCCTTCTCATCATTCCCCACAGATTTGCAGAATGCGCAGTCAAGGCTGGTGGGTGTCTGGCCATATTTGTGCATGTAATAACATTCACCAGGGCGATGTCTAGTTCTACATACCTCGCACTAAGGTAGGGTAAAACTATTCAAAGGGCTCAGAGCTCCAGAGGCCAAGTATTCATTAAATAGGGGACAATGCTCCTTGTCATGGCCCTCTGATTTTCATCTAATACACTAGATGTCTCCTCTTTTATATTTTTCCCTTTCTTTCTTCATATCTTCGACCTGCAGAGATAAGCTAGTTAGTTGACTCAAAATTTGACTCATACTTGAGCTGGATTCTCCCATAGGGGATGATTCTAGTTTCATGGAAATCTCCAATGCTTCATCCTACGAAGCAACCTTCTGTTGCATCAAAGGAACTCTGATGTGTGGTAAGAGGGCATCAATGAACCATTCCTTATTCTGCTCATCTGGGATTTGAAAACTCAATCGACCTGTCAAGGTCTTAAACGTCTGATCAAATTCCCACACAGGTTCAACTACTCTCTGCTTGATTTATTTTAGCTCTGTAATGCACTGTGACTTCGAATTGGGTTTCTTGAATTCTGCACTCAACGCAACCTTGATATCGTTCAGTGTTTTAGGCTGTACAGTTCCTTTAAAAAACTTCATGTACCAACTCAGTGCACAGTCTCTGAAGGTAGTACTAAACTGAGATCTCTTAACAACTTCTTCATTGACTTGCTTGATAATCCACACAACTTCGCATAAGAACCAATGTTGATCAAGATCTTCAGATCCATCTCCTTTAAAAATAGGTAGCCTCATTTCATCTTCCATAGATCTTCCTAGGTTTCTCGACTGAGTATGTACTGAACTGCTGGTAACATTGCTCTGAGTGCTCTGATAACTCTGACTACTATGGTTACTTAATGATTCTAAAACAACAGGGGAAGTAGTGTTACTTACTTCAACAGTAGGCAGAGTCCCTGAAGTTACTGATCCTTCTAGGTGAGTTTCTTTAGCCTTCTCTTCCTCTTTCTTAGCAGACTCTAAATATTCCTCATTCAATAATTCTTCTTCTCCACTATAGAACCCTTCATCCTGTGCCGGTAACTCATGATTCTGCTCAAACCAGTTCACCAGAGGGGCCTCTCTGAAATATCTCCCACTGCATGTATGTCCAACCTCTATGTCGCTGTCACTATCTAAGTTTTTGAACATTAGATTTTCAATCCGATCGATTACTGTATCTTCAATATGTTCTTCTCATGCAATAGCATCTTGATCTTTAACTTCAAAAAGTGTAAAAATTTTCATCTAGGTCCCTTAAAGAAACACCTCTCTTCTTGGTTATATGATTCTACTCTATCAATAGCAAACTCAGTAATGTACCCTCCAATAGTGCTATCAAACCAGTGATCTTCTGCTCTTGACACGGTGTTATCAACTCTCTTGACCTTCTTGATCAATGTCAATGTCCAAACCACAGGTGGTCTAGGTTTGATTTCGAACTGGGTATCTACTACTCTGGCTAACCACTCATACAATTCCTTATGAACTCCTCTAAATAAAATATCATGTATATAAGTAAAGATATACCTTCCCAACCAATCCTCTGTACTAATGCTAGAGTTGTTGTTTTGGGGTTCAACGAATTCCTTCTCTTGTTCTTCTATCCACTTCTGAATTTTTGTCTTCGATGGAAACTACCTTGACATCCCTCAAGAAGATCTCGGTCTTGGAAACATAACCATTTGTTGGCACATGGGTAGGTCCAGGGTTCAAATATAACAATGAACCAACAAGCTCTAACTACCAACCCTTTCGGCAACACCTGCGGAGAAGATGCAGTCTCAACTGAAGTAGCAAAAGGGGGTTGCAGGACACATGTGTCTACAACCAGAGGAAATGAAGAGTGGATCCGGGGCAACAACACACAACAATATTGATATTCTTTACCACACTTAAGCTTACTTCACAAGTTATATCTCCGATTTAACACAACAATGCAATAACAATATAACAGATATAAAAGAACACAACATCAACCACAAAGAACAACAAGATATACGTGGTTCACCCTCTCCCTAGGGTTACATCCACATAATTGCATTTCTTGATATATTATATGAAAACATATAGTTCTATTTGTGCACTTAGCTTGCAAATCTCTTCCTCTTTCTATTCTTCTCTCCCCTCCCTGTGCACCTAGCTTCTAGGTTGATCTTCGCACCCAACTGAAGATCTTATAGTACAAGCATATCCTCACAACATAATACTCTCCTCACACAACAATGATAATCACTCAACATCAACACACAATCCACTTCGAATGAACCCTCCCAGGTCTTATAGACCTTTATTTATACATTATATGACCAACATCTAGGTGTCAAAACCCTATATCCCAAAAACCTAGGTGTCTAAAACCCTGGGTCAACTTGACCCATGTTTTCAGGGATTTGCCAGCATGTCTTTCCTTGTTTTCCGTGAGGTGCTCCAAAGCACTCGTTGATGGATGTTTCTGCTTGCTGAGTTGTCTAGGATCCATTTTCTTTGTTGACCTGTCTTCCTTGATCTTCTCTTTCAACGGATAGCTTTCCCTTACTTCGCTCCTTCATTTATTCTTCTTTGACCACTTTGACCCATTCTCAGTTAATGTGCCTTCCGCGCAGTTCACACTTATCTCTTCTTCCTTAATCTTTGCTTCCTTATATAACCAAGGGCAAACAATCATGCATGTACTAATGACAACAAACATCACATCTAATGCACAATTCACGTATGCTCACAACCTAGTCAATAGTGCAATAAACCCCATAATGAATTAATAAATAATGTATACTAACATAATAATAGTAATTCACCAGTCACAATAATTACGAATGGATTAAACATTCACCTATATTAGCGTAACTGAGTTAAGAATTTAATACAAAAAAAATGGAATAATTCATATGCTAAGGTTACATGACTATATCCCAACAATACTTTCAACTACACCGAATCAACCTTCCTCTCTAACCTACTTCCATTTTTCAAATCCTATCTTTCCTCTGCTGGACTATATTGAAGTGTCAAATACATTGAACTAAATTCAAATATAACCCATAATAATAAGTTTCAACTACCTTGACCAAGCTTCCTTAGAAGGAAATTGGTTGTTCCCATCACACATTTATGGGAGCATGGCTTAACACAACTCTCCCACGACTCCAGGTTTCATAGGATAAATGGTGGGAAATACCTTCACCCCTACTGATAGAAATAAGGTCAACATCATATCATGGACCATACTATGGTGCTATGTTATGGGATCATTGTCATCAAATATTTTGTTTCGATAGTTGTGCCACCTGAAAAACCCGCGGTTGCCCAAATATTATAACAATGCATCTAAGTCATTATAAAATAATATAATGAAGCTTCTTATCATAACATTTCTCATTCAATATACACAACATCGACCAACTATTATCACACTTATTTGGCTATCACATAGCTTATTCAACCTATAGGTTAATTTGCAACACAAGATCATGCATAACCATAAACTATTGACATGTGATTGCCATGTTAATCATCGATGAACCATGCAAATTAGATAGTTTATCAATGCACATAGTACTAATTTCATTTAAAACATATTGTTAATCTTGGTATACATGTACCAAAATCATTCAATTAAAAAATGCATTCTAGAAGTAAATCACATAACATCCATAATTAATAACATATTAAGAAATATTCATAGCATTCACATATACNACTCATACAATTCCTTATGAACTCCTCTAAATAAAATATCATGTATATAAGTAAAGATATACCTTCCCAACCAATCCTCTGTACTAATGCTAGAGTTGTTGTTTTGGGGTTCAACAAAGTCCTTCTCATGTTCTTCTATCCACTTCTGAATTTTTGTCTTCGATGGAAACTACCTTGACATCCCTCAAGAAGATCTCGGTCTCGGAAACATAACCATTTGTTGGCACATGGGTAGGTCTAGGGTTCAAATCTAACAATGCACCAACAAGCTCTAACTACCAACCCTTTCGGAAACACCTGCAGAGAAGATGCAGTCTCAACTGAAGTAGCAAAAGGGGGTTGCAGGACACAGGTGTATACAACCAGAGGAAATGAAGAGTGGATCCGGGGCAACAACACACAACAATATTGATATGCTTTACCACACTTAAGCTTACTTCACAAGTTATATCTCCGATTTAACACAACAATGCAATAACAATATAACAGATAGAAAAGAACACAACATCAACCACAAAGAACAACAAGATATACGTGGTTCACCCTCTCCCTAGGGTTACATCCACAAAATTTCATTTCTTGATATATTATATGAAAACATATATTTCTATTTGTGCACTTAGCTTGCAAATCTCTTCCTCTTTCTATTCTTCTCCCCCCTCCCTGTGCACATAGCTTCTAGGTTGATCTTCGCACCCAACTGAAGATCTTATAGTACAAGAATATCCTCACAACATAATACTCTCCTCACACAACAATGATAATCACTCAACATCAACACACAATCCACTTCGAATGAACCCTCCAAAGTCTTATAGACCTTTATTTATACATTATATGACCAACATCTAGGTGTCAAAACCCTATATCCCAAAAACCTAGGTGTCTAAAACCCTGGGTCAACTTGACCCATGTTTTCAGGGATTTGCCAGCATGTCTTTCCTTGTTTTCCGTGAGGTGCTCCAAAGCACTCGTTGATGGATGTTTCTGCTTGCTGAGTTGTCTAGGATCCATTTTCTTTGTTGACCTGTCTTCCTTGATCTTCTCTTTCAACGGATAGCTTTCCCTTACTTCGCTCCTTCATTTATTCTTCTTTGACCACTTTGACCCATTCTCAGTTAATGTGCCTTCCGCGCAGTTCACACTTATCTCTTCTTCCTTAATCTTTGCTTCCTTATATAACCAAGGGCAAACAATCATGCATGTACTAATGACAACAAACATCACATCTAATGCACAATTCACGTATGCTCACAACCTAGTCAATAGTGCAATAAACCCCATAATGAATTAATAAATAATGTATACTAACATAATAATAGTAATTCACCAGTCACAATAATTACGAATGGATTAAACATTCACCTATATTAGCGTAACTGAGTTAAGAATTTAATACAAAAAAAATGGAATAATTCATATGCTAAGGTTACATGACTATATCCCAACAATACTTTCAACTACACCGAATCAACCTTCCTCTCTAACCTACTTCCATTTTTCAAATCCTATCTTTCCTCTGCTGGACTATATTGAAGTGTCAAATACATTGAACTAAATTCAAATATAACCCATAATAATAAGTTTCAACTACCTTGACCAAGCTTCCTTAGAAGGAAATTGGTTGTTCCCATCACACATTTATGGGAGCATGGCTTAACACAACTCTCCCACGACTCCAGGTTTCATAGGATAAATGGTGGGAAATACCTTCACCCCTACTGATAGAAATAAGGTCAACATCATATCATGGACCATACTATGGTGCTATGTTATGGGATCATTGTCATCAAATATTTTGTTTCGATAGTTGTGCCACCTGAAAAACCCGCGGTTGCCCAAATATTATAACAATGCATCTAAGTCATTATAAAATAATATAATGAAGCTTCTTATCATAACATTTCTCATTCAATATACACAACATCGACCAACTATTATCACACTTATTTGGCTATCACATAGCTTATTCAACCTATAGGTTAATTTGCAACACAAGATCATGCATAACCATAAACTATTGACATGTGATTGCCATGTTAATCATCGATGAACCATGCAAATTAGATAGTTTATCAATGCACATAGTACTAATTTCATTTAAAACATATTGTTAATCTTGGTATACATGTACCAAAATCATTCAATTAAAAAATGCATTCTAGAAGTAAATCACATAACATCCATAATTAATAACATATTAAGAAATATTCATAGCATTCACATATACRTAGGTCCACATGTCGAAATACTGAAGTGTCAAGGTTTAATAGTGTTCCACAGATAATAAGCAAGGAAATAAAATTAGGTCATAATGCAAATTTAATTGCCTAGGTCAAAATGGGASATTACAATTAACTATATAATCCTCTAACTTATTAGAGCCAATTATTGAATGCATGTAAGTGGTTGGTGGGAAATTCATCTCACCTAGTTAAGAGAGCATGGGTTGAGTACACTAATGATGAGAATTATGTTATTGAATGCATGTAAGAGGTGGGTGAAAGGGTCATTTCACCTAGTTATGATAGCATGGATGAGTACAATCATCATGGGGAGTTGTGAGAGTCAAACATGCATGGGAGAAAATAAAATTTGAGTTGAGGGGAGAGCTAATTTTTACAGCTAGGGAAAAGAGTGGAAAAGGGAGTTTGGTGTTGGAAAATAAAGGCATCCATATTAGATATGAAAATACCCATGAGAGGGGCTAGGAATTATGTTAATAACTTGGATTTTATTTCGGTAAAGAGTTCTTACTAAAAGTTTCCCATGAACATGTAAAAATGCTACTATGAGCACTCATTTTTACACACATTTTACAGTTGGATTTCCTGAAGCCCCCAATTGAGTCATTCCTGGCTAGTATGTGTTGAACCCCTTAAGGGGATGGAAATTGTTTGAAGGACCATGCTCCATAGAAACAAATATCATCATTTGGATTGTGTGGATTGATGGGGAAGAGAGTTGGGCGATTGAAATTGTTGTAGGAGTCACGTCACTATGCATTGTTGGGTATTGGATTGTTTGTGTGGACAATAAACATCCATAAGAGTTGTTTCCTCCTGGTTAACTCATATCCCTAGCTTGGGGGTGGCCTATTGTTGAGAGAACTGGAGCATCAAAGCCTACAATTGGGAGGAATGCCCCTCACATGCAACTAGTTGGTGACATTTTCTCATAAGATAAGTGTTCTGATCGTTGGGTATATTTACTCTGTTTAACTATTGTTTTGTTTTACTTTGTATTTTGTGTTTGAGTGCTACTATGTATGCTTAAATAGTTTGCATTCATGATTTTAAAATTATTTATAGTTGTGTGAGCATATTTATCATGTTGTACACATTTATTTTTAAATGGTATCAGAGTATTTCATTTTTGCATGGTAATGGGTACACCACAATTTGGTATCAGAGCTAGAGTTGTAGTGATATAGTTCAACATGGTATCTGGGTACATCACAATTTGGTATCAGAGCTAGAGTTGTAGTGATGTGGCTCAAAATGGGATTTACATCACAATATTCCTTATGAGAGGTATGGAGTTTATTGTATTTTCAGCTTAGCTTATTGAGAAGTCGCCCAACCTTAACAGGCAAGTGAACATGAGTGGATTCCTTTCATAAAATGATCAATTGTAAAGTATTTCCCTACCTTAAGGGTATTTTTAGATAACCAAGTAAAGGGTATTTTTTGTGGTATTCTTAGATATATAATGTGTGATACCATTTTTAGATCTAAGGTACATAATAAGTGGTATCAGATCCCTTTCTTGGGTCAAAACAAAATAATTGTATTCCCTACTTTGCAAGTTTTCAAATGGAAAAATAGGGCCATGAAACTCACATCACTTCCTATAGTTGTATGAGAAGAGTTTGAAGAAATCAACTGCATATCCAAGTTCCTTTGGGAAAATCACCCAAGTTCATTTTTTTGGGTTTAAATCAGAGTTCCAGAAGTGAAGATATTGTTGATTTAAAATCAAATATTTTAGGGTTTTTCATGATGACCACATGGACTACATAGAAGATATTTTTTGACAAGGTTCTTAAATTTACACTAGAACAACACCAATGGAAAGATAATTTTTGGGGATTTTAATTGACATATTATATGTTATTCTTCCAATCAATATTCAATGCACTACTACGCTTGCAAATTTTCGTCCTCAAACCCTAATGAAAGTGAATAATGTTGATGATGTGGAACATGCCATGGGAGGAACACATGTTGGTGAAAATAGCTTTCCAATATATGTATAAGGGATACCAAGATATGAAAGATATACTCCATAAATTTGAGGAGGAATGTATATTTGTACCACCCACCATTTCATCAATGAAGAGTATAACTAAGAATGATATGCTTGGTATGATTTAGAGGATGATTGTGATGATTGGTACATGTATAATTTTCATTTATGGGATAACAACTACTTTCAATTTCTATTTGATGAATCTACTCCACCTTATGTAAAGAACATCATGGAGGGAAGTGAATAGATTTTTATGACTATTAGTTGTTATCTTGCCTATTCTCCAATAGTAGTGTGTTATGTGGGCGTTTTTTCAAATATGGATGTATCTATATATTTGGATCCACATGACCAGAGTACGCATTTAGAGCACTATTTTCAGTTGTCTATTGAGTTTAAGTATCTTCAGATGGGAGTCAACATGGGACTTGGGTTTAAAAATGAGCTCCTTGGATTAATTCAGTATTGTAGTTTGTACTTGCACACGNATGGAATCTTTGGCCCTCCAATCCATTTGACCATTTGAAGAAAGTGATAACTCCTTTAGGTTCATGTAAATCTTTCTTTGAGAGAAAGTCTGCCTCCTTATTGAATTCACGATAGATGTGTTCAAAGTTGATTGCCAGAAACTTGCTTCTTAAAGCCCTTATTCTTTGCTTCCACCCTTCAATAGAACATACCCACAATTCACTCTTTTTTTTTAGCCAGTCTAGAATGACTTTTGAGTCTCCCATAATCTGAATCTTGTGAATAGATAGATGATTTGCTAAAAATATAGTTTCCCAAACACCCATTATCTCTTCCTACGTATTTGTTCCTTCCTCGCAATTAAAGTACCATCTATAAACTGTTGATACTAAAGTTTTTAAGATACCACCTGCCCCACTACACTTCCCATTTGCAAGAGCTGCTCCATCAAAACAAGCCACAGTGGAATCATGTGGATGAGCTATCAAACAAGAAAGAAAAGGAGGAGTTTTTGAGACCTCAGGATTTTTTAGAGAACCAAGAGTCTTGATGACAACCACTTGAGTAGATGGCTCTTTCCCTTCAAAGATTGAAAAATTCCTTTCTAACCAAATAAACCAAAAAATAAGAGCATCTAAATAGGATGGTACAATCTTATCCATTGTCCAGTTTGTGAGACATTCAACTAAATTATTCCCTTTCCATTCATGTTTGTACATTTTGATAGTTTCAATTTTCTTCCAGATAAGCTTAGTAAAAGGGCAGTGGATGAACAAGTCAGAAGTATCTTCAATAACCCCTTTTTATAACTGGAAATGATCTGGGCCAATCCATCCTCTATGTTGTAAATTATTCCAAATCAGAATTTTATTCTCCACTTCTAACCATAGAAATAGCTTGATTTTCTGTTGGATGTCTCACTTCCATAAACGTTTTCTTCATCTTGTAAGGATCGACAAGTTTTGTGTAGATAAAAAATACACATAAACATTTTTTACTGTGAGGGATCCTGAAGAGTCACCCCCAATCCAAAACAAGTTATATTTCTTATCATGTATATATACTCTTGAGGCTTGAAGTGCCCAACGGAAGTGATCCCACTTCATTTCCAAATCATGACTGATACCTAGATCCAAACTGCTGACCCGAGAAGTCAAAAAAGAGTCCTGTTCATGTTGTCTCCAAGCTTGAGCTAAAACTGTAATTTGTTTTTGTCTAAGAGTATCAATAAGTGATTGAGATAGAAAGGATAAGTCTCCCATTCCCATAATTCTATTTCTATCAAGAACCACATGATGCCCCAAACCAGTATTCCATCTCAACCAATTTGTAATAAGGTGTACAAACTTTAAAAGACTATTCCAAATTTTTGATGCTGAAGGTTGATGGAAAGTAGTCGACTTGAGCCAGTTCTTGATTGTAGTGAAATGGAGATACTTATCCTTTATAAATTTTTTCCAAATTCCTTCCTTCATTAGTACATGCCAAAGAGTCGTCACAACCAAATATTTACTGAAAGAAAAGATATTTCGAAAACCCCAACCACCATTGTGTTTTGGTTGAACTAGAGTCTCCCAATGACATAGATGATAATGATGAGGTTCACTAATCTCGTTCTAGAGAAAATTAAAAAGTATTTTCCTTAATTTGTTTAGAATGGAGAATTAAATAGAAGCAAGTGATAGCCAATATACCGGTTGGATTTCCAGAATAGAATTACATAAAATATACCTACCACCCAGGGATAACCACCTATAGCTCCAATGACCAATCTTATTTTCCACCTTAGCCAAAATCCAATTCCAGTCTTCCGCTTTTTGTAATCTTGCCTTTAAAAATATCCGAGGTATTTGAAACCCAATGAGAGATCCATGAAATTATACAGAAGGATAAGCTTGAAGGAAGAAAGTTCTGTCTCCGATAGACCAGTATAATGAACTTTCGACTTTGTTGCATTTACCTTTAAACCCGAGGCAATACAAAAATTGTTTATAATACTCTTGATCTCCATCCACTCCTGCATGTAAGCATTTGTCGATAACAAATATCATCAACAAAAAATAGGTGAAGGATTTTTGTAATTCTGGAGACTTTGATGCCAGATAAGTTTCCTTCCTGTAGACTTGATTTTAATAATAGGCTCAAACCCTCCATCATGAGAATAAACAACAAAGGGGACATAGGGCACCCCCATCGTAATCTTCTACCACTTCTGAAGACATATGTGGTCTCCCCATTAATTAAGACAACAAAGGACGTGGATTTCACACAACTCATAATCTAGTTTGTCAACTGAGTGCCAAAACCCACTTGGATTAAAATCATCCTTAGTAAATCCCAATTAATGTGGTCATAATATTTTTGTAGGCCTAGCTTCAGAATTAGGGATTTTTAATTTTTCTTTTTGATGCTATGTAATAATTCATGTGTTGTTCCAATTGCATCATGGATCTGACGACCTTCCACGAATCCCAATTTCTCTACCGAAAGAGCCTTTGATAATATCGGTTTAATCCTGACAACAATAAATTTGGATATGGATTTATAAACAAATAAATAGGTCCCGAATCCCCAAAGTTTATTGGTTTATTGACTTTTGGAATTAGATCTAAAAAAGTAGAGTTTAGGCTTCCTAAAATGAGGCCACTAGACTGAGTTTCCTCAATCATCTCTAATAGATCCATGCTCACCAGATCAAAGAAGTGAATGAAAAATTTCACCGTCCAACCATCATGCCCTGGACTTTTGTCTTTTTAAAACAAGGATAAAACCATTTTTAATTCCTCCAAAGTAACCGATTTATAGAGGTCACTTGCTTCCTGTTCAAATGGGTAAGAATGATCCAGGGATTTAAGTAATTTTTTGTAATAATTTTCTACCTCCGCTATTATCGCCTCCTGACCATTGTGAACTGTCCTAGTGACATCTCGAATCTCCAAAATATGTTTACTATTTCTCATGTGACTGGAAAATTGGTGGAAGAACTTAGTATTTTGGTCATCACTCTGAACCCAAATATCCCGACTCCATTTTCGCCACAATTCCTCCTTTTCTTTTAGATACTTATTCCTCTCAAATTCCAGATTTATGAGATTAGAATCCACCTCCGGAAGTTTAGAGCCACCCGATACCAACTGCAAATGTTGTTTTATTTTACTTTCCAAGTTCTCCAACATTTTTATTTCCTGGATCTTAGATTCTTTTGCCCAACATTTAGTACAAGTTTTTAAGTCCTTCAACTTCCATATTAAATGATGTTGTTGGCCTCCTTCCGATAAATATTTCTGATCACTCTAGATTTTATGAACCAAATTGTTGAAGTAATTGTCTAAAATCCACTGAGAATTGAATTTAAAGGGATGTGCCTTGAAAAGATGAGTGTTCTCTAGCTTCAATAGAATAGGGTCATGATCCGAGACAAAGGCATACTCCACCCATGATCTGTACAAACCTACACTTAATAGAAGATCCTCCGAAACAAGAAACATGTCCAGTCGTTTAGCTATAGAATCGGTACTCGAGCACCCATTTCACCAAGTTGGGATGATCTTATCTGACTGTACATATATAAGTTTGTGGGCTTGAAAGAGAGCTATGAAGAAACCCGCTTGAGGACCCGAGTTTGCAGACCTAGCCCATACCTCTTTAGTAGATACAGTTAAATTCAAATCCCCCACTACCACTATATTTTTCATAGAAAGCAAACCATTGTTCGCTAAAATATTCAAGAAATATTTACGCTCCATAAAAAGACCATAAACATTAATTATATTGATCTCCCTCTTTGTTGCAAAAATAGAACCTGTTAACAAAATCCCGCCACAAGTAAGGTAAGGAACCAGATTAAAAAGGTAAGGATCCCATGAAACCAATAGACTGCCCGAAGTACCAACATAACTAACAACACAAGACACCTAGGAAGGATGAAACTTATTCATAAAGGACTGAGATTTTTGTTCATGAACTAGAGTTTCGTGAAGGAAAACAATGTTAGGATGGATAGTATCCAATAAACGACGAAACGAGGCAGATTTTAGGGTGCCTCCAACCCCTCTGAGATTAAGCGAGAGTAAAATCATTAATTAGCCCTTGCTAGGGCCTTCACTGCTCTAAGTGCCCCAATGTCGGAATAGGAAGGATCAATAATTATAGATAAGTTAGTCGTCGCCTGTAATTTCTTCCGTGTACTTCTTGTTTTATTGGTAAATATTCTATTCCCAGTCCTTGTGACCCAGAATAGTCCTTCCCTATCTCTACAGGATGAGTAGACATGGTACTAATCTCTCCAGTGATAGTAGAAGGATAAAAAATGACATTCCGAAAATAGGTAGGTAACTAGGCCGGAGGATTATTATCACGTAAATAAGGAATAAGAGAGTCCAGAACTGCACTCAACGAGGTATCATCCTCCTCGGACTCATGAAATCCAGGGATAGGTACAAACTCAACTGGATTGGGAGAAGCCACCTGTGAAAAATCCACAGAAGGGGAGAGAGGAGGTAGTACATGGTCAACAAGGCTCAGGGGCCGAGTTGAAAACATATCCAAAACAGGTAAGGTACCAAGACAACCAGGTGAAAAAATACTTGATTCCCCCTTACCCAGAGAAGGAAAAGTAACACTGTTAACTAGTAAATCAGAGCCCAATGGGTCATTTTATGATACCTTCTTATCCACCCATGAGGAGACCTCCATAGAGGAAAAATCATTTTTCAACAACAAAGAGGCATTTAGTTCTTCCTTCTCCCATAAAGTTAAAGAAGCATACAAATCTGGGCAATGTAATTTTAACTTACTAGAAATTGAATCCTTTCGTTCTGGTGAGTGTGGTGACTCTGAATAAGGGTACCGAGTACCAACCCAAGATGAGTCAACTTTGAAGGCCGAGTCACCATTATCTCTGTGAAGTGTCATATCTTCAGAAATCTCCTTTGCATCCCAAACTGAACACTCTCTTCTCAATTGACCGATATTGCAACAATTGCTACANGCCCCACTACACTTCCCATTTGCAAGAGCTGCTCCATCAAAACAAGCCACAGTGGAATCATGTGGATGAGCTATCAAACAAGAAAGAAAAGGAGGAGTTTTTGAGACCTCAGGATTTTTTAGAGAACCAAGAGTCTTGATGACAACCACTTGAGTAGATGGCTCTTTCCCTTCAAAGATTGAAAAATTCCTTTCTAACCAAATAAACCAAAAAATAAGAGCATCTAAATAGGATGGTACAATCTTATCCATTGTCCAGTTTGTGAGACATTCAACTAAATTATTCCCTTTCCATTCATGTTTGTACATTTTGATAGTTTCAATTTTCTTCCAGATAAGCTTAGTAAAAGGGCAGTGGATGAACAAGTCAGAAGTATCTTCAATAACCCCTTTTTATAACTGGAAATGATCTGGGCCAATCCATCCTCTATGTTGTAAATTATTCCAAATCAGAATTTTATTCTCCACTTCTAACCATAGAAATAGCTTGATTTTCTGTTGGATGTCTCACTTCCATAAACGTTTTCTTCATCTTGTAAGGATCGACAAGTTTTGTGTAGATAAAAAATACACATAAACATTTTTTACTGTGAGGGATCCTGAAGAGTCACCCCCAATCCAAAACAAGTTATATTTCTTATCATGTATATATACTCTTGAGGCTTGAAGTGCCCAACGGAAGTGATCCCACTTCATTTCCAAATCATGACTGATACCTAGATCCAAACTGCTGACCCGAGAAGTCAAAAAAGAGTCCTGTTCATGTTGTCTCCAAGCTTGAGCTAAAACTGTAATTTGTTTTTGTCTAAGAGTATCAATAAGTGATTGAGATAGAAAGGATAAGTCTCCCATTCCCATAATTCTATTTCTATCAAGAACCACATGATGCCCCAAACCAGTATTCCATCTCAACCAATTTGTAATAAGGTGTACAAACTTTAAAAGACTATTCCAAATTTTTGATGCTGAAGGTTGATGGAAAGTAGTCGACTTGAGCCAGTTCTTGATTGTAGTGAAATGGAGATACTTATCCTTTATAAATTTTTTCCAAATTCCTTCCTTCATTAGTACATGCCAAAGAGTCGTCACAACCAAATATTTACTGAAAGAAAAGATATTTCGAAAACCCCAACCACCATTGTGTTTTGGTTGAACTAGAGTCTCCCAATGACATAGATGATAATGATGAGGTTCACTAATCTCGTTCTAGAGAAAATTAAAAAGTATTTTCCTTAATTTGTTTAGAATGGAGAATTAAATAGAAGCAAGTGATAGCCAATATACCGGTTGGATTTCCAGAATAGAATTACATAAAATATACCTACCACCCAGGGATAACCACCTATAGCTCCAATGACCAATCTTATTTTCCACCTTAGCCAAAATCCAATTCCAGTCTTCCGCTTTTTGTAATCTTGCCTTTAAAAATATCCGAGGTATTTGAAACCCAATGAGAGATCCATGAAATTATACAGAAGGATAAGCTTGAAGGAAGAAAGTTCTGTCTCCGATAGACCAGTATAATGAACTTTCGACTTTGTTGCATTTACCTTTAAACCCGAGGCAATACAAAAATTGTTTATAATACTCTTGATCTCCATCCACTCCTGCATGTAAGCATTTGTCGATAACAAATATCATCAACAAAAAATAGGTGAAGGATTTTTGTAATTCTGGAGACTTTGATGCCAGATAAGTTTCCTTCCTGTAGACTTGATTTTAATAATAGGCTCAAACCCTCCATCATGAGAATAAACAACAAAGGGGACATAGGGCACCCCCATCGTAATCTTCTACCACTTCTGAAGACATATGTGGTCTCCCCATTAATTAAGACAACAAAGGACGTGGATTTCACACAACTCATAATCTAGTTTGTCAACTGAGTGCCAAAACCCACTTGGATTAAAATCATCCTTAGTAAATCCCAATTAATGTGGTCATAATATTTTTGTAGGCCTAGCTTCAGAATTAGGGATTTTTAATTTTTCTTTTTGATGCTATGTAATAATTCATGTGTTGTTCCAATTGCATCATGGATCTGACGACCTTCCACGAATCCCAATTTCTCTACCGAAAGAGCCTTTGATAATATCGGTTTAATCCTGACAACAATAAATTTGGATATGGATTTATAAACAAATAAATAGGTCCCGAATCCCCAAAGTTTATTGGTTTATTGACTTTTGGAATTAGATCTAAAAAAGTAGAGTTTAGGCTTCCTAAAATGAGGCCACTAGACTGAGTTTCCTCAATCATCTCTAATAGATCCATGCTCACCAGATCAAAGAAGTGAATGAAAAATTTCACCGTCCAACCATCATGCCCTGGACTTTTGTCTTTTTAAAACAAGGATAAAACCATTTTTAATTCCTCCAAAGTAACCGATTTATAGAGGTCACTTGCTTCCTGTTCAAATGGGTAAGAATGATCCAGGGATTTAAGTAATTTTTTGTAATAATTTTCTACCTCCGCTATTATCGCCTCCTGACCATTGTGAACTGTCCTAGTGACATCTCGAATCTCCAAAATATGTTTACTATTTCTCATGTGACTGGAAAATTGGTGGAAGAACTTAGTATTTTGGTCATCACTCTGAACCCAAATATCCCGACTCCATTTTCGCCACAATTCCTCCTTTTCTTTTAGATACTTATTCCTCTCAAATTCCAGATTTATGAGATTAGAATCCACCTCCGGAAGTTTAGAGCCACCCGATACCAACTGCAAATGTTGTTTTATTTTACTTTCCAAGTTCTCCAACATTTTTATTTCCTGGATCTTAGATTCTTTTGCCCAACATTTAGTACAAGTTTTTAAGTCCTTCAACTTCCATATTAAATGATGTTGTTGGCCTCCTTCCGATAAATATTTCTGATCACTCTAGATTTTATGAACCAAATTGTTGAAGTAATTGTCTAAAATCCACTGAGAATTGAATTTAAAGGGATGTGCCTTGAAAAGATGAGTGTTCTCTAGCTTCAATAGAATAGGGTCATGATCCGAGACAAAGGCATACTCCACCCATGATCTGTACAAACCTACACTTAATAGAAGATCCTCCGAAACAAGAAACATGTCCAGTCGTTTAGCTATAGAATCGGTACTCGAGCACCCATTTCACCAAGTTGGGATGATCTTATCTGACTGTACATATATAAGTTTGTGGGCTTGAAAGAGAGCTATGAAGAAACCCGCTTGAGGACCCGAGTTTGCAGACCTAGCCCATACCTCTTTAGTAGATACAGTTAAATTCAAATCCCCCACTACCACTATATTTTTCATAGAAAGCAAACCATTGTTCGCTAAAATATTCAAGAAATATTTACGCTCCATAAAAAGACCATAAACATTAATTATATTGATCTCCCTCTTTGTTGCAAAAATAGAACCTGTTAACAAAATCCCGCCACAAGTAAGGTAAGGAACCAGATTAAAAAGGTAAGGATCCCATGAAACCAATAGACTGCCCGAAGTACCAACATAACTAACAACACAAGACACCTAGGAAGGATGAAACTTATTCATAAAGGACTGAGATTTTTGTTCATGAACTAGAGTTTCGTGAAGGAAAACAATGTTAGGATGGATAGTATCCAATAAACGACGAAACGAGGCAGATTTTAGGGTGCCTCCAACCCCTCTGAGATTAAGCGAGAGTAAAATCATTAATTAGCCCTTGCTAGGGCCTTCACTGCTCTAAGTGCCCCAATGTCGGAATAGGAAGGATCAATAATTATAGATAAGTTAGTCGTTGCCTGTAATTTCTTCCGTGTACTTCTTGTTTTATTGGTAAATATTCTATTCCCAGTCCTTGTGACCCAGAATAGTCCTTCCCTATCTCTACAAGACGAGTAGACATGGTACTAATCTCTCCAGTGATAGTAGAAGGATAAAAAATGACATTCCGAAAATAGGTAGGTAACTAGGCCAGAGGATTATTATCACGTAAATAAGGAATAAGAGAGTCCAGAACTGCACTCAACGAGGTATCATCCTCCTCGAACTCATGACATCCCGGGATAGGTACAGACTCAACTGGATTGGGAGAAGCCACCTGTGAAAAATCAACAGAAGGGGAGAGAGGAGGTAGTACATGGTCAACAAGGCTCAGGGGCCGAGTTGAAAACATATCCAAAACAGGTAAGGTACCAAGACAACCAGGTTACAAAATACTTGATTCCCCCTTACCCAGAGAAGGAAAAGTAACACTGTTAACTAGTAAATCAGAGCCTAATGGGTCATTTTCTGATACCTTCTTATCCAGCCATGAGGACACCTCCATAGAGGAAAAATCATTTTTCAACAACAAAGAGGCATTTAGTTCTTCCTTCTCCCATAAAGTTAAAGAAGCATACAAATCTGGGCAATGTAATTTTAACTTACCAGAAATCGAATCCTTTCGTTCTGGTGAGTGTGGTGACTCTGAAGAAGGGTACCGAGTACCAACCCAAGATGAGTCAACTTTGAAGGCCGAGTCACCATTATCTCTGTGAAGTGTCATATCTTCAGAAATATCCTTTGCATCCCAAACTGAACACTCTCTTCTCAATTGAACGATATTGCAACAATTGCTACAACAAAAAGGGATGCCAAGGTAGTCCAACCTGTGGACAATCCTCCAGCCCCTCCATTCTATTTCTATGAGTTTTGGAAGACCACCATGGATGTCCATCTCCACTAGGATTTTACCCAGTTTTCTATTAGGTACCGAGAGAATAGACTCATCTATATAAATCAAGGAACCTAAAGAGTTCCTATGACCTCCAGTGCTCCTACATTCCATAACTGTAGGGGTAAACCAGGGAGGAGAACCCACAAATGGCGTTGTTGAAAATATTCCGTCATCGGGTTAAATGTGACTCTCCATTGTTTTAACATTAAACTAAAACCACCAATCACCCACCTATGTTCTAAGATATGAGTCGAGTCTTCTGGCGAGTTACAGATAAGCCCAAACCATCCTTTGGTTAAATAGACTATTTCAGGGACATATCCTAATCGTGGCCCCTAGGTATGTTCGACCTAGTCTGAAAGCAAGACCTTACACAAGTAACTATAAGAGAGTCTCCCAACTAAACCACAAAGATCCAACCTGCAATTCTCTGCAATACCAACGTCTGATCCCAGAACCATCTTATGTACCACCTTTTTAGCCTTCCACAATTTTCGGCAGGTCTCGATTTTTCCAGAACCCTTTACATCTTTCCTCGGCAAGATAGAGTAAAACAACACCTTACAAACCTCTTCCCATGTTTGTGATGAACATCATTTCTCGACATTCAGAGAAACCCCCGCAAGACCAGGTAGGAAATCTTCAAAAAATGAGGCTAAGACAAAGCTGAGGAAAGAATGAGAGTTCGAAGGGAAAATTTGTTCTACAGTCAAATGAGTTAATTTGTCAGTACCAACAACCATAGAATCAACCTTCTCAAAAATACCTTTCGCCTGCCAAAGCGCTTTGTCATCTACGTTCATCAATGTGCTGACATTAGCCTCCAAATTTGTTTGAATATTTGTGGCCATGGCTAGCCACCTGGGCTCCACTGAGCCCTTCCCCCCAGAAAAATTAATAAAACTTCCAGTTCCCTAGAAACTCTTTAATGGGTGTAATGAAGGAGTAATAAATAAATGGTTGTCAACCAGCCACCTGGAAACCACAATATTCTCTCCCCCCAGTCACAACTGTCTACCAGTTACCAAAAATAGTAAGTTGATCCATTGCCAAAGCTAAACTAGACGTTTGGTTGAAGAAGTATCTAGTGCTATAACTACAAACTCTAAATACTCCAATTCCAACAACTCTATTTCGGTTCTCAAAAAAACCTAAAACCCTAAACCCCTAGTGCAACGCCATTTCACTAAACCCTAAACCCCTGGTGTGGCGCCATTGTGCTAAAACCTAGTTGTGATTTCTTTGTTTTAGTTATTTTACACATGTATAGGTTATTTCATGTGAGTGCATGTTTTTCTTGTTGGTTATTCATTTCCTCAAGTTTTATTACATATAGTAATTTTAGTTTGTACATCTTTTACCACATAAATAACATACCATGGAATTCAATAATATTCATTTAAACTTATGCTTCAAGAGATAGGAACACTACTTTATCACATAGGCTCGAACCAGTGTGATCCATTTATATTTCCGAGAGAAAAATAATATAGAAAACTAACTAATCTTTTGTTTCCCATTATTCTCTGTATGATCCATATCGAATATAAAACAAAATTTTATAAAATAGTTTCAAGTATGAATATTATTATTGGTTAGCTATTTAATAGGAAAAACTTGATACTCCTTAAAATTTTAGTATTTTCGAATATATCTCACACATACTAACTGAAAATAAGTCCTATTTGTGTTAAACCAAATTTATTTTTAAGATATCCAAAATTTAGTATATATTTATATATATTAATAAAAAAATATCATATTAAAAACTAAAATCCTTAATCAATTATAACTATCTTTTGCTGATTTAATAATTATTCATAATGAGTTGAGTCCTCTATGAGGTGAGGTTAACATGCCTATTGTCACACCCCCACAATCTTCCCATGGATCAAACATGACTTGGTGCACCCAAGTCACTCGACACCTGAGGGTTGTATGACACCATGATCTTTCCAACTTGGTGGCTAAACCAAACCAAGAGTACTTCACCCAGACTACACCTCTTCACTCATGGTACACCCATAAATATGCCTTGATCTACTTGGTGAGTCAATCTTTAACACTTAACTCCTTACCACCAAGGCGCCCACCCAACCATGCACACTTCATTACAAACACTTTCTTTCTTTAACATATGCATTTATCAACTTCTATACTTAGCCAAATATGCGAACCAAGAATAGGAAACATACATACACATGAGAAAGAGACACAAGTATGGTTGGGAAACACCAAAGGTTCCTAACACCCGTACATGAGTTTATTATACAAGATGTTACAACAATTTACAATACATTGCATTGATACAAGAAGAGAGCACTTGGATCATACATAAGACACAAGTTTTTCCAAGTCCACTAACTTGCCTCCTTGCTATCTCACATCCTCTTCATAATTTCGTGACCAAGTATGTTTCATGTGATTATCACAAGGCTCCTCCCCACCACATGCACTATCCAACTCCAAAGTCATTCTTCCTACCAAACTCACCTCAAGGGACTCACCCCAAGTCTGTCCACAATCCCATGTGGAGCGACTTGGTTCCTTGCGGGAGCTTGCCCCTCTCTACTCAAATCTACCTCAGATGCCTTGGTGTTGATATTCCCCAAGTGTTTTATGTTTTCTTGGTTTTCCTATCTTGTTCCATATATATGCGACTCTCCTCACCAAACCATTGTTTCACTTCATGTCGAACCATCACATCACTTGGTTGAGTTTGAGCCAACTCACCAAGTCACTCTATCGTGCAAAACACTTAGTTGCAATGTTCTTGTTGTCACATTGATTGGTTGGGTCGTGACCACAACTTTCCCATTGCAAAATTCGACCTTGCCTCAAGTCATCCACACAAGGCACCCAAAGGTGGCATGCCCAAGAAGTCCTGATGATGAGCGTGCCCATTGGTTGCGATCTGGGGTGACATATTCCTTAAGGAACCAAGCTTGCCCATTGCAATCCCCAAGTGCGGTGTGCCCGTCCATATAGGTATTGGCTTGCCTCCTCAAGACACTTATCCAAGTCCTCATTCCACAAGTGTTTCCAACTTAGCCAACTTATCATAGAATTTCCCAACCATAGGCACACTCATCTATTCGAGTCACCTCAACAACCCTAACATTCACATCTCGTCTTTTCCTATGAAGGTTGGGCGGAGGTGTGCACACCCTTCTCACCAAAGGCCTTACATCCTCACCCACCAAAATTCATTGTCATATCGACAAAACACACAAAATATGATTTCTCCAAGTCTCTGCCTGAGCTCGTTCCCCCATTGCAACTAAGTCTGCCGAAAATCCTAAGTTTCATGCCAACCAAAAACCCCAATTTTTTTTCAAAGTGGAAACCCCAATTTTCCATGTGAAATGGAAACACCATGTTTCCTTGAAGTGGAAAGTAAAAATTCCTAACTCACACTAAAATCATCTGTAATCCTGTGAAACCACCACATTTCCCTCTTCCCAAAGTTGTGTGTGACCAATCTGTCCACTACATTGTAAGGAAATCTCCTCCCCAACTCTATCTATAATTCCTAATATACCACTGTCCTGCTGCAACGATCACACTCTACTCCATTATTGCTGCTCAACCACTTTAACTTCAAACAAAAATTCAAAAATGTCTAAGTGTTGAAATATTGTGAACTTACTATTGCGCCCATACTTAAACTACCTCTTCCATGTCTCCATACACTGCATTCCTCAAGTATTGCACTGGTTGGGTAGCTAGTCCAATCATCATGCCCAGTTCTTGAAATGTGCTTCTCCATTCCCACACTTAGTATTTTCTATTCGAATCTCCATCACTCCATCCAATTCAAAAGAATAAGGAAAGATCCACCCTTACCTCATTACTACTACCATCATCCACTATTCATTAGGGAGATCCTTTGCAATTTCTAAGTGCTGCACTTTGAACCTACTGGCACATCCATACTTCAACCTCTTAGTCATGTTCCCATGCACTAACTCTCCAAGTGTTGAACTATCACGTTCATTCCTTGAGACTGCACAACATGCCCAAATATTGTTCACTCCCTTCTGCAATTCATCCCATCCACACAACAACTTCAAACCAAGGAAAAGGTCACCCTTCACCTTGTTGCAATGTGAAGTCACACCAAAACAAACTCATCCATGAAAACTTGACCCCATTGCCCACCTCATGGTGCAGTTAGCCAATCTGCTGCAAGTCAAATAGTCTATGCCACATCCAAATCTGTGAAGAGTTGACAAAATCACCATGCATCGTATGTCCAACCAACCCCACCCTTGCAACTCAATATACGATCAAGTCCACAAGTCTGGTTTCCTTGGCCAAATTATCCCCATCCTCTTCATTTGCGTCTATGGATATGAAAAGTCCCATCTACTCCAAGAAATCAACCTCCAGACTGACTTTGCCCCATTATTTAACCACCTGACCATGCTATTGTGTCCACCTCTCCATGCCTTGAAATGATTAGGCTTCACCCTAGACAATGCTTCCCAAATCACGATAAACTCCCATGTCCAAGTAATCTCTTCATGTTGCAATCTGCATGTCCACCCAATTATCCAAACGAAGGTGATTCCTCCACTCACCTCCTTTCTTCACATCACCTCTCCACAACTCAACATATGCAATGAGTGTGGCCAACATACCCACACTCAAGCATCCCAACGAACTGTCCAAAGTGCTCTAAGTATAAAAAGTAACCCCAAATAACTTCCATTCCTTGGCACGTCCGATATAATACTTCTATCAACCTCAACCAACAACCCCCTTTGGATATTTGAGTCATTGCAGGATCATACACAAGTCACCAAGGAGTGCTTTGCCTCATCCAATGTCCCATATCAAAGGCGAGTGAACACCTCCCAAGTCAATTGGTCTATGTTTTTCTCATTTAGTTTGACTGCCAACATTTCTTGGTCGACTTCTTTGTTGATCCCATTCATTACATAGAAAAAAATTTCCTTGTGCCTCCATAAGTGTCTCATACTTTGGCACTGTCATCGTAACTCATCAAGTCATCACATGAATCAATGAATCTTTCTAAGGCACCCATGCACCAAGGTGCCTCATCAAATATTTAGGTATATTCCTCAAGCCACCTCAGTGAATGCATCCAAATATGTCTAATTCAACCACTCAACTCATCTAAGATGATCGCCCCAATATCTCTTCACATTCACCAAGTCAATGTGTCCCAACTACCACATGGCTTCTTTGAAATCTACAGAACTTGAGCCACCGTCAAGTTTGTCATTTTTCACCATGGAAACATATTGCACTTGAACCAACAAGTCACCCAAATTCCATTTAAAGAA
>JZKD02S2051280.1:30553-43868 GCA_000966675.3 Picea glauca | reverse complement strand
AAATGCAAAAGGTTGTTGCACTTTAAACAACAGAGACAAAGTATGTTGCTGCTACAGAGGTTAGCAAAGAGATGATTTGGTTACAGAGGTTTATGGAGGAATTGGGAAAGAAGCATGAGAATAACAAGTTGTACTGTGACAGTGAGAGTACCATTCATATTGCAAAGAAATCAACCTTCCATTCAAAGACTAAGAACATACAACTTAGGTGCCATTTTATACGATCTGTCTTGGAAGATGGACATTTGAAGTTGGAAAAGATACACACTAGCTAAAATCCTTCAAACATGTTAACTAAGGGAATAACTAGGGTGAAACTGAGTTCCTGCTCAGTTTCAGTTGGTCTTCAAGCATGAATATGAAGATGAGAAATTTTCCAGGTCCAAGAAGGATCATATTCCAAGAGATAAAACAATGGTGGAGTTGTTGAGATCAATCTCCAAGTGGGAGATTGTTGGTTGTGGAGCCTGATTATATTCTTGATTCATAGGTCTTTGTTTTTCAGCCGTCTTTATACCCCATGAAGAATTTACACCCCTAAAGAAAGTACACTCCTCCACACAAGGGAGTGAAGAGGGGGGTTACCCCCTTTGCGGGGTTTGGGGTAAGCGGGCGTTCGGGGGAAAAGCCCTCGAAGGAAAAATTTCCTTGTAAATGTATATTGTAATTTCATTGTAAATCTGGATCGTTCATTATAAGGTTGCAGATCTGACGGTAGAAGTCATCTTAAGTTTTTTTTTCCTTAGAAGGCAACCCTATTTTATGAGGGAAATGTATTGTGGCTATGAATCATGGTGAATATTGTATTCTGAGAGAGGAGATTGTGAGAGAAAGAAGAAGAAGTTACAATGGGTGTGCTGTAGGTTGTATCCCTTCATTTTATAGATAATAATAAAGGAAGGACCTGGAAATTTATCTGGTGGATGTGGCCCACACTGGGTGAACCATGTATATATGTGTCTCTATTGTATTGTGTATCTTCTGTGTTTTATTTCTGCAATTTTTTAGTTTTATTACTCCACGATCCTGTTTTTCTAACACCTTGGAGGCATCTTTTATGGGCTTATGATCTTTATTTTAGGAGAGATACAACTTTGGAGGGTCTTCTCACTCTTTCTATGAAGTTGTTCCACATTTGGAGGCTAGATGTTAGACCTTTCTTGGCTTGGGAGGATTCTACACCACATTTTGAGGCTTCCACTACACTTTTCCAATGGAACATTGAGCTTCTTCAACAACTGTTATAGAAATATTTTCCTCACCATTTCTATCTTACACAGAGGGCCTTTTTCCATTTCCCTATGCAGACTTGTCATCCCTTTTTGATGAATCCAGAGCTAAAAATACATATTTTTCCACATATACGCTCCCTATCTACTATACAACATGTGTATACATAGGCTGCTCCACTACAACCCACGTACATCAAGATTTGTGCCAGAAAATACAAAAATGAAGTTGGGTTTCCATGTCACGATAGGAGATCTCTGATCCTTGGCCTTCCATATACTGGAAACGTTCTGACTCGTCCCTTCAGTTGCATTTTGAAGGCTATAAGAGCACAATTCTGAGCTATGGAAAAGAGGAGAAAGCATTCAACTTTGAGAGAAAAGTTACTCTAGAGAAATTACTTCATATTGAGTCTGCATCCCTTTGTCCCTTAAGTATGAACACAGTGTTCAACCCCCAAGCTCTTTCCCTATTATTGAGAGAACCTCATTGTCTCTTTTCTATGAGCTTGCCTTTGGTGGAGGCCCCGTTGGAAAGAACTTGGTTTCTTGGTTTCAAACCGTGCCGACGCGGAAGTCTGTAATGTTTTCGTTTCTGCTGATCATTTATTAATAGAAATACTCCTTTCCTATCCAATTGATATCGTGCAAATATATGGTTATTATCCATGGGCATATTTATAATGTTTATTAATGGATTATGCTATCTAATGTGCTAACCCCTTTATATTATCACTATATACTTGCTCTGCTTGTTTGTTGAGAACTTATTGCAGGTACAAAGATTTGGGTGAAAGTACTCAATAGTGGAACATCCTCAAACGTTGGAACAAGGTAGGCTTCTTTCTTATCTCGCTAGCACATTGGTTTATATAGCATATGTTGGAATTGAGTAGATTTCTGCAGTCATACCTGTCTGTTGTGGTTTACCCTTGCCATAGAGAGTTTTTTCCTCGTAACAAAATTTGCGACTCCATTGGGGTGAGATATTCTTTCTAAGGGTTGAAGTACTTTTTCTCCTTGCATTTCTCTTTTTCCTTTATGCTTCTTGTCATATCATTGCTTGACAGGTTCTGTTCACCCTGGGTCTAATTTTTTAGCCTTTTTCACTTGCCTGACCTTGTTTTCAAGCTTGTACGCACCTTTTTCCTTGACAGTCATGTATACACACGTGCTGTCTCACTGTAAGCTACATATATACACACTGTTTTCCTGAAAAATCGCGTATACCACTTTTCCTTGCCTGTTTGCTTGGTTTTGTGATTGCTGGGTGGGATTTGATGATTGCTGAGCCTTCTTAGGTCTCTGTAGTGCCTGTTGAGCTTCTCTGGGTTGATATGAAACCTGTTTGGAGTTGAATTTTTGGGCATAGTCTTTCTCACCGTTTTTCATTTTTGATTTGTCCTTGAACTCTGCGCTGTTTCTTGGTTGCTTGGTATTTTTCTTGAGTCATTCTGTTTATATACAATAGAATTTATATATCAAGTTTCTTTTCATTCCATGCATTTTCTCTTTAATATATTGAAAATACAAAAAATAGGCATTTTACATTGCTTGTCATTTTTGTCTTCTGAATCTTTATCACTAGCTTAGTGCATTTAGTGAAATATTGCATTTTACTTCTGAATTGCAGAGTTGAAATTGAAAATTTCACTGTTTTTATATGCATATCATTCATTGAAAAGTTAAAATTAGACTTTGCATTATATTTATATTTATTTTCTTGTAGATTCATAATATCACGAGTTTCACTTCCATACCCTTTTGAGTAATCACGACCAATAAAATTTACCCTTTAAACTAAAATTGATTAGTCACAATTTTATTTTTAGGGTGCACAAACTAGTATAGGATTTAGTGCCTTGGGATAGGATTTTGTAAGTAAACTTCTCCAAGGCAATTAAATCAACATATGTGTTTGAGATAGGGAGTTGAGAAGTCTATTGTATAATTGGTAAGATCATGAGGCTCCGCTCACACCAGAGTTAATCACGAGGTCGCGCAAAGTTAGTTGAAGGCATAAGCCCTGGATACTTGCCTAGTGTCAGAGATATTTCTGTGGATTTATTCGTATTTGGGGATCTTGCTAGTACCCATACCTCTGTGAGAGGTGGTTCTTTCAAGATTTCAGGCTTTGCTACCCTGCCCATATGGTAATCCAGACTTACGACTACTCGCCTGTGCATCGACTATACAGTGGTTTATTAATTGCTTGACTTAGGTATCTCATAGGGTACTTGTAGGGGTTATTTTGCTTGTACCCTGGATTAGATAGGGGTCATAAAACAAACAACCTTTATGGAAGATTACCTCTCTGGGGGCATCTGACCGACTGGTTTTTAAGCCCATGAGGACCCCTATAACTGATTCTGTTACCTCCAAAATTTAGCAGGGAGTCTCAGGTCCCTCTTGGACGAGACATACCTTCTTTAGCGAGAGACGCCACTCAGCCACTTTATCCTGTTTGCATGCATATTGGCCGTTTGACTTTTTGGTATGCTCTTTGAATGCTAGTTGGCCTTATGAGTCTTTTTTGGGTTTCTTCATCAAGGATAGTGGAGTTTATTTTTCTCCCTCATTTACTGCTACCCACCCCATGATGCCTACTTATTTCATGGGGATGGATCCTTCCGCTTTTTATAATGGTATGTAGAAATACAAAATTTAGTCCGCGCCTTGGGTCTCTAGTAATTTTTTTGTTGATATGCCTTCACCCGTGTAATCCCCTCCCTGGCCCACGTATATGAATCCTAGCATTAGATCAGGGGGCACCATGGCTCGGATGCCTACTTCTTTGTTTGATATCAGTCATGTCCCCATGGGAGGTTGGAACCTTCCCCCTTATCAATCCAATGTTATCTATGCTCTTCGAGGAGCCAGTGCTCAGATGGGTGCTTATCCTACTTATTACACCCCAGACATATATCTTTCGTCTGTCATGTCAGTTCCTTCAAACACTTTTTCCATGACAGGTCCCCAAGTACCCCCAGGTATCTCATATGGGGAGAATCAATTTTATGGTTTAGGCTACCCTCTTTACAGGACCCCTTCACAAGGGGGCAACATATATCATCACTTGAATAATTCTTATCCTACCTCGGTCTCTTCGCGAACCTCTGTAATGATGCCCGTCCAAACCTATTCAGACCATTTTGGTGTAAGCCACCACCTTTCTGGGCAAGGAAAGGGGGTACACCAGGATCCTTCTTGGCCTGCAATGTTTCAAAACCAATATTTCCCCAGACCTTGGCATCAAATTCCATAATCCACTGCTAGACCAACCACTGTTAGTCATATTTGTGCTCCATCACCAACCTCTGCCAGTCACGTCGGAGATGGGTCTACATTTTCTACAAATTATATCGATAGCTCGCACCCAACCTCTGCCAATTATGTTGGGGACACCATCCTATTCACCCCAAATCACAGCCGTGTCACATATCCAACCTCTATTTATCATACAGGAGAGGAATCTCTTACCTCTTCCAGTCACGACGAGAGCATGTCACCATACGTTGTAAATGATGTTGGAGGCATCAATAAGCCTAGACGTCTCAAACATAATCCTAAATTCCTTTACAGGACTTGTGAAGGAATTCATCTTACGTGTTTGTGTCCGGCTATTGTCGAGATACCAGAAGCATGGATCTCTCCCAAGGGGCCATCATATTCTGAGACATCTGTGGTTTCTCCACACCCTATCCCTCCTTCGATCAACATGGTGCTTTCTTCTCCCGACCTCACCCCCATTGTCGAGGGTGATGTGTCCCCTATCCCTGTTGTCATGCATCCTCTTCAACCTAGAATTGAAGAGGGGGTCATACCATTGCAATCTCTAGTCGATCCCACTCTCCTTGTAAAGGGATATGCAACCTTCATTCATGTCATCAACATTCCTAATCCTACTCCTTCTGAATGAGAGAGATTTATTCTTCCCCTGAATGCTCTCCCTCCAATTCCTAACGAGGTTCCCTTTGAATGGGACGACTTGATGGGGCATCCCATACCCCCACCTATGTCTTTTCCATTAGGAGACATTATTCGAACCATCATGAAGACTATATAATCTGTTAGCACTTTCTCCTCCTCGACTTGGAGAGATTTGGGTTTTCCCAAGATTTTGTTTGCTATCCATAAGATACTAACCTTCTATAGAAGACCGGTATGAGAGACTTGGCCTCCCCCTTTACATGTTGATTAGAACAACAAAACGAGTCTTAGTTAAGCTCTTTTACGACTCGTCTAAAAAATGAAAAGATTTCCGAGTGATTTATCCCTTTCAGACTCGTTAAATTGGATTTGAAAGGTCATGAGTCTTAGTTAAGCTCTTTTCTGACTCATTACCAAAAATAGAAAAGATCACCGAGTGAACTTGTCTTTTTCACACTCATAAATTGGATTTGAAAAGATGTCTATTTGGCACAAGTTTATCCCTTTCTCACACCAAGTAGACTAAAAGACATAAAAAGGACATTTTTTGGTGTTAAGTTGTGATTGCATCTCATGCCCTTGCTTGCAGTATTAAGCCTTTATCCGGTTCTCTCTTTGCGTTATAAACTGTTGCCTAAGAAATTTTTTCATCCTCAACCAAGAAGATCCTTGTTTATATCCTTCGCAATTTGACACCCTATACCTAGGAGGGAAAATCACCCCGAGTGTCCATCTCCCACATGCATTTCCTTGCATTGATCATAGGTACGTTCCACTGCTGGAACTAGTTTTTCTTACTTGCGACACTTGTTTCCTCCTATGTATCATAAAATTCATTTGTTATGAAAAAAACAAAAAAAGACGGGCGAGAAGGGAGTACTATATTATAATTGGTAGCAGTCATGTCACCTTTGAACATAACACAAAATTATTGAGTCCTTGTGTCATCATAATTTTGGGTTTAGCATGGCCCTAAGAAGCTGATCTCGTTACCGTGTTTTTCTCTACCAACTGGTTACCCTTCCAGTACCTATAGAGAACATTATTTATACTTCCTGCATCAAATAGTTACATCATTGAGTCTATGCCATCGGAGTCTACCACATGTCTCATGCTCTTGTTCAAAGGAAGTCTATCAACCTGTGTCAGCCATTCCTCAAAACTATTGACTTTGCATGTTGGACATACCCTCAATTGGTCTCAGAATCACATGATACTATGGTCTTATCATGCACCCTGGCCCTACTTTCATCATTGTTAGGTCACCTTGAACCCAACAATCAACATTTCATCATTGGTTGTTGACTGGTTGGTTTCCCTTGTGTTCGATGACAAGACATCTATTCACACTTTGGGATTCGTGTAGTGTCTTAGATGCCATTAGCCTTATTGGTGGTTTCCTCTCCTTTGTTAGCAGTCTTCATCATTGACTACTATTCAAAGGGTTTTTTTTCGTGTACCACTTGCATTTGGCACACGCGAAATACACACAAGGTCATTGGTTCGTGAACATGTTCTTTGTCTGATCCCCACCAAATTATGAAGCTCCTGCTTTGTTCCTTGTGCTGACATATGAGAGTTGCCTTAATTCTCTCCTTTCAGCGGGTCTCTTTCCATCGACTTCAACTCATTTATTCTAGATATGGGACCTAGAGTTTTATGAGTACCTTGAGACTTGCAGTCATTATTGGCAGGCTCTCTTGCCATTGAAATATGGGAATACATCAATGTCTCCTGATCAATGGATTCCTCAAGTGTTCTACATCGAATCCTTTATTCACACTTGTAGGAATGTACTCGGTGCCTTGATACCTACTTTCATTATTGGTAGGTTGTCTTGCGTTTGTTAATGGTATACCTCAATCACCGATAATCANTCTCAAGTCCCTCTTAGACGAGACATACCTTCTTTAGCGAGAGAGGCCACTCAGCCACTTTAGCCTGTTTGCATGCATATTGGCCGTTTGAATTTTTGGTATGCTCTTTGACTACTAGTTGGCCTTAGGAGTCTGTTTTGAGTTTCATCATCATGGATAGTGGAGTTTATTTTTCTCCCTCATTTACTGCTACCCACCCCATGATGCCTACTTATTTCATGGGGATGGATCCTTCTGCTTTTTACAATGGCTCGGATACAAAATTTAGTCTGCGCCTTGGGTCTCTAGTAATTTTTCTGTTTATATGCCTTCACCCGTGTAATCCCCTCCCTGGCCCACGTATATGAATCCTAGCATTAGATCAGGGGGCACCATGGATCGGATGCCTACTTCTTTGTTTGATATGAGTCATGTCCCCATGGGAGGTTGGAACCTTCCCCCTTATCAATCCAATGTTAGCTATTCTCTTCCAGGAGCCAGTGCTCAGATGGGTGCTTATCCTACTTATTACACCCCAGACATATATCTTTCGTCTGCCATGTCAGTTCCTTCGAACACTTTTTCCATGACAGGTCCCCAAGTACCCCCAGGTATCTCATATGGGGAGAATCAATTTTATGGTTCAGGCTACCCTCTTTACAGGACCCCTTCACAAGGGAGAAACATATATCATCACTCGAATAATTCTTATCCTACCTCGGTCTCTTCACAAACCTCTGTAATGATGCCTATTCAAACCTATTAAGACCATTTTGGTGTAAGCCACCACCTTTCTGGGCAAAGACAGGGGGTACACCAGGATCCTTCTTAGCCTGCAATGTTTCAAAACCAATATTTACCCAGACCTTGGCATCAAATGCCATAATATACTGCTAGACCAACCACTGTTATTCATATTTGCGCCCCATCACCAACCTTTGCCAGTCACGTCGGAGATGGGTCTACATTTTCTACAAATTATATCGACATATCGCACCCAACCTCTGCCAATTACGTTGGGGACACCATCATATTCACCCCAAATTACAGTCGTGTCACATCTCCAACCTCTATTTATCATACAGGAGAGGAATCTCTTACCTCTTCCAGTCATGATGAGAGCATGTCACCATACGTTGTAAATGATGCTGGAGGCATCAATAAGCCTAGACGTATCAGACATAATCCTAAATTCCTTTGCAGGACTTGTGAAGGAATTCATCTTACATGTTTGTGTCCGACTATTGTCGAGATACCAGAAGCATGGATCTCTCCCAAGGGGCCATCATATTCTGAGACATCTACGGTTTCCCCACACCCTATCCCTCCTTCGATCGACATGGTGCTTTCTTCTCCCGACCTCACCCCCGTTGTCGAGGGTGATGTGTCCCCTATCCCTGTTGTCATGCATCCTCTTCAACCTAGAATTGAAGAGGGGGTCATACCATTGCAATCTCTAGTCGATCTCACTCTCCTTGTAAAGGGAGATGCAACCTTCATTCATGTCATCAACATTCCTAATCCTACTCCTTCTGAATGAGAGAGATTTATTCTTCCCCTGAATGCTCTCCCTCCAAGTTCTGACGAGGTTCCCTTTGAATGGGACGACCTGATGGGGCATCCCATACCCCCACCTATGTCTTTTCCATTAAGAGACATTATTCGAACCATCACGAAGACTATATACTCTGTTAGCACTTTCTCCTCCTCGACTTGGAGAGCTTTGGGTTTTCCCAAGATTTTGTTTGCTATCCGTAAGATACTAACCTTCTACAGAAGACCGGTATGAGAGACTTGGCCTCCCCCTTTACATGTTGATTAGAACAACAAAATGAGTCTTAGTTAAGCTCTTTTACGACTCGTCCAAAAAATGAAAATATTTCCAAGTGATTTGTCCCTTTCACACTCGTTAAATTGGATTTGAAAGGTCATGAGTCTTAGTTAATCTCTTTTCTGACTCATTACAAAAAATAGAAAAGATCACCGAGTGAACTTGTCTTTTTCACACTCATAAATTGGATTTGAAAAGACGTCTATTTGGCACAAGTTTATCCCTTTTTCACACCAAGTAGACTAAAATACATAAAAAGGACATTTTTTGGTGTTAAGTTGTGATTGCAGCTCAAGCCCTCACTTGCAGTATTGAGCCTTTATCCGGTTCTCTCTTTGCGTTATAAACTGTTGCCTAAGAAATTTTTGCATCCTCAACCAAGCAGATCCTTGTTTATATCCTTCACAATTTGACACCCTATACCTAGGAGGGAAAATCACCCCGAGTGTCCATCTCCGACATGCATTTCCTTGCATTGATCATAGGTACATTCCACTACTGGAACCAATTTTTCTTACTTGCGACACTTGTTTCCTCCTATGTATCATAAAATTCATTTGTTATGAAAAAAACAAAAAAAGACGGGCAAGAAGGGAGTACTATATTATAATTGGTAGTAGTCATGTCACCTTTGAACATAACATAAAATTATTGAGTCCTTGTGTCATCATAATTTTGGGTTTAACATGGCCCTAAGAAGCTGATCTCGTTACCGAGTTTTTCTCTACCAACTGGTTACCCTTCCAATACCTATAGAGAACATTATTTATGCTTCCTGCATCAAATAGTTACATCATTGAGTCTATGCTGTCAGAGTCTACCACATGTCTCATGCTTTTGTTCAAAGGAAGTCTATCAACCTGTGTCGGCCATTCCTCAAAAATATTGACTTTGCATGTTGGCCATACCCTCAATTGGTCTCAAAATCACATGATACTATGGTCTTATCATGCACTCTAGCCCTACTTTCATCATTGTTAGGTCACCTTGAACCCAACAATCAACATTTCATCATTGGTTGTTGACTGGGTGGTTTCCCTTGTGTTCGACGACAAGACATCTATTCACACTTTGGGATTCGTGCAGTGTCTTGGATGCCATTAGCCTTATTGGTGGTTTCCTCTCCTTTGTTATCAGTCTTCATCATTGACTGCTATTCAAATGGTTTTTTTTCGTGTACCACTTGCATTTGGCACACGCGAAATACACACAAGGTTGTTGGTTCGTGAACATGTTCTTTGTCTGATCCCCACCAAATTATGAAGCTCCTGCTTTGTTCCTTGTGCTGACAGATGAGAGTTTCCTTAATTCTCTCCTTTCAGCGGGTCTCTTTCCATCGATTTCAACTCATTTATTCTGGATATGGGACCTAGAGTTTTATGAGTACCTTGAGACTTGCAGTCATTATTGGCAGGCTCTCTTTCCATTGAAATATGGGAATGCATCAATGTCTCCTGATCAATGGATTCCTCAAGTGTTCGACATCGAATCCTTTATTCACACTTGTAGGAATGTACTCGGTGCCTTGATACCTACTTTCATTATTGGTAGGTTGTCTTGCGTTTGTTAATGGTATACCTCAATCACCGATAATCAAATGATGTCTCAATGTTTTCGACCTCAAATCCTTTATTCACATGATGTAGACTTTCACCTTTGGAGGATGTGTAGAAGACTTGAAGATATCACTATGTAGCCACAACTTTCTTGAGTTGTTGCTTCCTTTTCATTGGACCAACACCTATTTGACTACAGTAATCATGGGACATCAAATTATACTCCATTGTATACAGATATCCTCAGATTGGTTTTGACACTGGTTCTACTGGGCCTTGTTCGTGATTATGATAGCTTTTATCATATAACCGCATTTGTATTTTCCTATTCATGGCCACAGACACATATTTGGTATATTTTCCACATGGATCTACATTGTATTCTATTGGCAGCCATGTATGTAAAGTCAACACATAATCTAATTAGAAACTAATCTTTCCAGCTGGGTTTACACCACTCCACTTCTGGGTTATTTATAATGTATTTAAGCCATTGCAGACACTCCTCTGATCTCACACATTAAGGGGTTTGTTATAGCAAGATTTGCCTCACCATTTCTATCTTACACATAGGGCCTTTTTCCGTTTCCCTATGCAGACTTGTCATCCATTTTTTATGAATCTAGAGCTAAAAATACATATTTTTCCACATATATGCACCCTATCTACTATACAACATGCGTATACACAGGTTGCTCCACTACAACCCACATACATTGGGACTTGTGCCAGAAAATACAAAAATGAAGTTGGATTTCCATGTCACGATAGGAGATCTCTGATCTTTGGTCTTCCATATACTGGAAACATTCTGACTCGACCCTTCAGTTTCATTTTGAAGGCTATAAGAGCACAATTCCGAGCTATGGAAAAGAGGAGAAAGCATTCAACTTTGAGAGCAAAGTTACTCTGGAGAAATTGCTTCATATTGAGTTTGCATCCCTTTGTCCCTCAAGTCTGAACACAGTGTTCAACCCCCAAGCTCTTTCCCTATTGTTGAGATAACCTCATTGTCTCTTTTCTATGAGCTTGCCTTTGGTGGAGGATTGAAGTAGTGGAGGCCTAGTTGAAAGGAACTTGGTTTCTTGGTTTCAAATCGTGCTGACACGAAAGTCTGTAATGTTTTCGCTTTTGCTGATCATTTATTAATAGAAATACTCCTTTCCCGTCCAATTGATATCGTGCAAATATATGATTATTATCCATGGGCATATTTGTAATGTTTATTAATGGATTATGCTATCTAATGTGCTAACCCCTTTATATTATCACTATATACTTACTCTGCTTGTTTGTTGAGAAATTTTTGCAGGTACAAAGCTTTGGGTCAAAATACTCAACAGTGGAACATCATCAAACATTGGAACGAGGTAGGATTCTTTCTTATCTCGCTAACACATTGGTTTATATAGCATATGTTGGAATTGAGTAGATTTTTGCAGTCATACTTGTCTATTGTGGTGCTTTGGGTCAAAGTACTCAACAATGGAACATCATCAAACATTGGAACGAGGTAGGATTCTTTCTTATCTTGCTATCACATTGGTTTATATAGAATATGTTGGAATTGAGTAGATTTTTGCAATCATACCTGTTTGTTGTGGTTTACCTTGGCCATAGAGAGTTTTTCCCTCGTAACAAAAACTCGACCTCCTTATTTGTGGAATGTCCCCTTCTCATGAGGGTTTTATGTACTTGTGTCATGTTTTAATTGTAGTTGAACTTAGTCTCCTTAATTATGTGGATGACAAGTCACTTTTTGTCATTCTCTTAGACTAGATTTTAGGACATAAAAACAATAAAGAATGAGAAGATGTAAAAGCCTAAACTATAAATAAAGGTGCTCCTATCATTCTAATTTGTTGTTGTTGTTGGACATTAATGGAGATTATAATTTGTTGAATATCTTATAATTAGAGGTTTTGGTGTCAATTCATGGAGCTCTCTCTTTCCTTGTTATTTTCTTGGTGCATCAAAGATTAGATGTGAATGTTCAAGAATTGTACTAGATAGCAAGATCAATCCATTTGAAGGGTTAATTAACCACTTGGAGGAAAGACGTATATGGTTTCTATCTCTTCCATCTTCCTTTTTGGTTTGGTAAGTGCTCAATCTCTTGTCTTGTTTTCCATTTTGTTCCTTGACAAGGGTTTTAGGTATTTTATTCAAACTATAATTGATCTCAATGGTAAATGATTTTTCCCTTATGGAATCCCTTATTGTAGGGCCTTGGTCCTCATACCTTATCTTGATTAGGTTAAAGATTATTTTACCCTGATGGTTATAATCTCTTTCCCTAATCCTTAGGGTAGAAGTGACCAAATCTTAGAGGGGCATAATTTTTGACCCCAAAAGCCCTAATTAGAGAAAAGCACTTGCATTCTCCCAAAAACCAACCAAAAAACCCTAAAAACCCAAAATTTTTACCTTGTTTTGTTGTAACAAAAATTAATGGTAAAAAATCAGATAAAAATCTTTATTTAGATTTCTTTCATTGTCTAGTACAAAGTTAATAGTTCATTTCATTTCCTAGACTTGCTAACTCAAGGGTTTGTGATTAATTGTTGATTTCTAACCCTAAGAAGGAAAAACGACCCTATAGAAAGATGCTTCAAGGTCTTATCTAATGTTTTGTGGGATGATTTAAGGCATTTATCAAATCTAGAAATTAAATTACAACAAAAAAAATAAGATTTGGTGAAACCCTAAGGACATGATTCAATGCTATTCTTACTCGTACATAGTCTCTTTTTCATTTCTAGATTGTTTTTACAAGTTTATATTACACATATAGTGGTGAATTTAATATCTAAAGTGATTATTGTTTCTTATATTTTATTTAGATATTATTTTGGTGAATTCCAAGTGCTAACATGGAAACCCTAGGATGATTCACCATCTATTTTACAATTT
>JZKD02S2051279.1:454295-465663 GCA_000966675.3 Picea glauca | reverse complement strand
AAAACCAACACATGTGCTGCTAATATCTTTACACAAAACTTAACATACATTTATTGTCTATACTTAAAAACATTTTACTTCAAATTGCATTACAAACGAAACTCCATTGCTTCAATTTCAACTCCATCAAAGTACTCGTAGTACCCAAATGCTCCTCTTTACAACTAAAGCACTTCCTTTGATAATTCATCTGCATTTACATTGAGTTCTCTTAAAATATGATGGAACGAGAGCCACTTGAAGGACTAGAAACACAACTTAATGTCTCTCATAATATTGGACAGGTTGACATTTTGAATAGAGATTTTTCCTTGGGCCTAATCAATTGCCAATTTTGATTCCCCCATTACTTGTAGCTTTCTTATGTCCTTCTGTTTTGTCGTTTCCAAAAGAATCAATAAAGCGATTAACTCAGCTCTATTGTTGGAACCTCCTCTAGGGGAATATTTGATGTAGATGTAATGATTTTGCTTAATAAAAAGGACAACCCCAACTCTGCACGAAGGAGGGTGTCCCTGGTTGGATCCATCAAAATCTCCGCACACGATGTCATAATCTAGTGCTGGGAGAACATGGATGCAAATTTGTGGGTCCTTAGGATCATCTTTGAATTCTGAAGCCTGGTTGAGAGTGATGGCAGCTGTCATCTCTGGTGGAATCCATTTGTCTTTGAAAATGGTCGATTTACGAGCTGACCATATGTTATAAATGACGAAGCTTGGCAAACCATAATAAATATTCATGGTTCAATCCTGTATACATAGCTGATAACATTCTTACAAATTTTCCTTGTTCCATTCACACTTGGAATTTAACTTTCCTTTGACCATCTTGGAAACTTGACCTGCATACGGGAAATAAACACAGAGGTGAGTAATTGATTCAACATCAGATTTACAAAGGGAACATCGATTAGGACCACACCACCCTCTTTTCAACCCATTGTCCCAAGTAAGAAGTGTATTATTCAAGGCAAGACAAAGAGTGATTTTGCATCTGAGAGGGGCTTTGCATTTCCATAACGACTTCCACCACCATTTTGGATGCACTAACAACCTTTCTTCCTACCAAGCTTTGTATCCCAGTTTTGTTGTGAAAGTTTTTTTTTTTTAATTACTATATATTAAATAAAAATTCATTATCTATAAAGAAAAGTGGTGAAAATAATTATTAACTTTATAAAATAAATTTTAGTAAATATTAAGTTGATACAAAATTCAATTTTTTCTCTTAATATTAAGGCATAAAGGTGGTCAATGTACCATGTTAATACAGATTTGAGATTAAAACTCCTTTTAAGTTAACAAGGCTTCATGGCAGCGGAGTCCCTGCCAGGTTGGGATGGGAGTAAATGCGACATAGTACAGACACGTGGCTAGAAAGTTGAAATACATTGAAATACTTTTATACATAGGAAACATGTACTTTTGTAATGGATCGCGGGTTGTCGGGTCGACGATATAAAAAAAGCAGCGACAGTTCCACGATACAGAAATTGGGCCTCTAATGTTAGTGCAGTTGCAGACTATAGAAATTCATCACAAATAAAAAAAATTGTACATACGAAAAATGTACTTGTATAAAGTAGATATTTAGTTCTATACATACAAAATTTCTACTTTTATAAAGTATGGGGAAGAGATTTTATAGAGGATGCAGGGAGCCGTCATTGCATACTTAGCCAGTTTTTGGATTGCAGGTTCTCGGGCTGGTGGGTTCAAAATTGGGCCTCTGATGTTCTGTGGCCTACAAATAGCACCGACAGTTCTGCGATATACAAAATGACAGGCAGAGTTTAGTTTTCTTTAAAACTAAGGCTTTTCTTGGACATAAAGTATAGCATTGTCGAATTAGTTTTCTTTGCACACGTTTTATAGAGCATGTAGGGAGTGGTCATTCCATAGTTCGCCAGTTTTTGGATCGCGGGTATTGTCGAATCAATTTTCTTTGTAATTTATCAAAAATTAATAATGTTTGTTACATGTTTCTAGAAATTGACAGGTTTAAAATTGAGTCTCTGATGTTCCGTGGCCTACAAATAGCACTGACAGTTCCACGATATACAAAATGACAGGCGGAGATGCGGACTATAGAAATTTACAAAAAATTAATGTCTGTTATATAATAGAATAGTAATAACGTTTTCCCAAATTAGCTTGCTTTAAAACTAAGGCTTTTCTTGGAAAACAAAGATATAGCATTGCCGAATTAGTTTTCTTTGTGCACACTTTATAGAGCATGCAGGGAGGGGTCATTCCATACTTCGCCAGTTTTTGGCTTGTGCTTCTCGTGCTGGTGGTTTAAAAAATGGGTCTCTGTTGTTCCGTGCCCTACAAACAACATGGAGAGTTCCGCGATATACAAATTGAGAAGTGACATTGCGAACTATACAATACAAACTTATTATAAAATAAATAATGTATGTTACATATCTTTGGAAATTACATCAACATTTAAAACATCAACGTCGTTGAAGACCAGAAAACTAGCATACAACAGGAGACAAGAAATGTAGCATATCTAAATTAGTTTTATTTGGAACAAACAAGAAAGGTTCCTGGAAACCCAAAATTTAGTATACAATATGGGCATTGTCGAATCAATTTTCTTTGGAATTTATCAAAAATTAATAATGTCTCTTACATGTTTTTGGAAATTTAAATGCGTTTGTCATATAGATTGGGATTGGGGCTCCCGCGGATCATAAAAAGAAATAAGTACAAGAATTAGGAACGTTGAAAGAAGTGCGCAACAGTAGAGAGGAAGACCTGAAAAGAAAAAAATTGAAAGTTAAGAGTGTTTGGTTGCAGTTTTCTATTGAAAAAGGACATAAGTGGATTGATAAAGAAGAGAAGATGACAACATAGACTTAAACTGGATTGATAAACAAAACAAGATGGCAGTATAAACTTACTATGAAGCTGATGAATTTTTGTTGCTGTCGTCGATGGGCATTGTAGTCCCATTGACCGGTTCTTGCCCTTCCTGGACGAGGCCGTCTATTCTCTTTTGGAACCATTCTTCGATGTAGCTTTTCATGGGGGATGTGTTGGTTTCATCCCAGATTTCTATGTCGTAAAGGTCGTTTTCTAATTTCCTTAGATCCATTTAAATGCTATGCAAAGTCTATTCAATTTCTTCATTGTGTGAGGCATAGTCCAGTACCCAACGCTTGTGCTCATCTAGACAATGTTCAGGTATGTTGTAAAACTTTTCGAAAGACAACCCCTTTAAAATATCAACTTGTTCCTTGAAGTCTTATTTGGTGACTTACAAGGATTTGAGAATTAAGTTAGGATCTTGAACCTCGTTGGTAGTTCCGGCTAAGTCCAGCTGGAGCAGGCTTGTGAATAAATCTTCCTTTTCTGATATGACTTGTTTACATGGCTTGACAATGAGCTGTAGGTTTTCAACTTTCTTTTGCCAGCATGCTTTTACTTTTTTGGTGCGCTTTGGTGAGGGGAGTTTCTCCTTGTCTTCTTTTCAGTTCCGATGTGTTGTCGACATATTTGGCAAAAGGGGCCAATACCTGATCATAGAAAAGTTGTTCATTTTTTAAATTCGTCTCCAATTGTTCCAGCAAACCATTGGCCTTCTTTCTGAAGGAAACTAAATTTTGCGATGTTTCTCAAGATTTAGTAACTAACTACATTCTTTTGTTGATGTTATTCTCTACAAGGGCTCTAGAACATGCAAGGAGGGCTGAGGATACTTTCATCTTGGCTGCAGTGGTAGCAGGCATGATTTTTGCCAAAGGACTGGCAAACTCTGGAATTGTAATGAAAGCATGCTCAAATTCGTTGAGGCGTTGTTTCATATTGACATTTTCTGTCTCAATTCCTCGAATGGAATCACGAAGAATGTCACTGGTTCCCTAGTGAAATTGGCAGATTTGGGACGACGACATTTCACTAAAGTTAATCTTTACGCGAGATTTGCCTTTCCTATTTGTTACATCTCTCTTTTCAATGACCAGACTTTTAGATTGGCTGTCAAAAATAACGCTCTGGATTACGAAGGATTCATCTATGTCAAAAAAGTCGGTGTCCGATATTTCCAACACGGACGACCCAATTTTCTACATGTGCTCAGCTTCAATTTCAAGTTGCAGTTTTCCAATTTCAATTTGGGGTTCCTCCGCCTGCCCTGCATTGTTTTTTCTCTTCTTCGCCAGTGGAATTTTGTGAGAACTATCAATATTTATGTGAGGAGGGTTCTTATCTCCTCCTCCGTTCGAAGATTTCTGGGTTGCTTTATTACCGGGGTGGACTGTCGAAGCTATGCTCCGTGATGTCATGCTCTTGGGAGTGTTGGCAGGGGACTGGGTACTCTTCTCATCGAACATTTTTCCATGTTGTCTGTACAATTTAGTGGCACTTTGCAATCTCTCTGTGTTGCAATTGGCAGAAGCAAGATTGTTTTCAACATTGTTCCTATCTTGGGTAAGGTGTGTATGGATAAAAGAGGTGTTAAAGCCAACACATAGTAAATGTTTTCGAAAAATGCCATTAGGGTAGAACCCTTTTAGTTTTTCAGCGTACGTTAGGTTCAATTTCTTGAAATGGGCGGCAAACTCGTCAATCTTGTTGATGTTTTTGCACACGAAGTCTCCGACTTTCCAGGGCAGAGGAATGAACTGTTTTTTTTTCTCGCCATGGAAAAAATGCAACAAGTGGTTGTATTGCCTTGCTATTTATGCAACAAACATCTTGTCCGTGATGTGGCATGGAAGGAAGGCAGGATTTTCCTTAGAGCCAAAGACCATGAGGACACTGTGGTTTTCCTCTTGCTCAAGTGTGCCCTTTCTATTCAAAAACTTGGTTGCCTGGCCAGACATCCACAGAGCATCCTTGCCTAACAGTAAATCTTTGAAAACTGAGACAAAGCCATTAAAAAATTCATAAAAACAATGGGAGGCCTTGTGTCTCCACAGTGCCTCATGCCAGAATGTTACTGGGTTGAATCCACAATTTATTTTATTGGAAAGATAAAGTTTTGGAAACTGACAAGAATACACAATTGCGAAAATCAAGTAGGATGACATATAAAATTGATTTGATTCTTTGAATCGTGACAACTGGGAGCAGAGCTCAATCAAAATTAGCTTCCCCCAATCGAAAATATATTTTTCCTTGACTGTGAAATACAAAATATAAATAATTATATGGGAAATGCTTGTTGTGGATGCCTGTCCCGTTATTCTTGTAACCAGCCAAGCAATTTCCTAGAATGGATTTCCAAAGGAACTTACCTGCAACCTTGTGATATCTTCAGGAACTGTTGTCGGGTCTTCGAGGAAGTCCGCTAAGATGTCCACCCCGTTATGATGTTTTTCTAGAAATGGTTTGCAGTCTTGTCCTTTGAATGTCAATGTTGGGTTCGACAATTTTAACATCTTGTAGAAGAGTTGAGGCGACAAAGAAACATGAGAATGGTTGCGCAGTGGAATAATTCTTTGGCCTGGAATATATTTTTTGATGCACCAAGAGATAACCTTCTTGGAGTCAAAAACCTCAGGAACGCAGCCTGCATGAGCGATTCCAGAGGTCCAAATCACTTCTTTTTGGGCGGAACAGGATGAATAGTAAAAGTATGCCCTGGACCACTGAAATCTGTGGTCCTCTTGTGCGAACATATTTACTGTATCTCCACAAAAATGTTGTCGACATGGTGCCATAAGTCTACAAGAACGTTTATTTGTTCTAGCCGATGAATGAAATGAAAAATTAGAAGGGATAATATAACCCTGCGCAAATTTTGGTCGAAAGCGTGTGAATGGGAGAAGTCCTCGAGACTTTCGTTGATTAATGACAATTTGGATGGTTGTTGCATGATGCGTTGTTAACATTAAACAATACTAATTGCATACATAGAAATGCCAACACGTTGGATATTGCAATGAGCGATTAAGCATTGTAGATTTCTTGAGCAGCCCAACATGAGGATGCGTGTTGGAGATGAACAATCGGAAGGGACAAAATAACTCTCCGCACATCTTGGTTTAATGCGTAATAATGGGAGATCTTCTTGAGGTTTTTGGCCATTAATGACAATGTTGAGGGTTCCTGCATGGTCTATTGTTAGCATGAAAGGTTTCTAATCACATAGTAAGAAAGTACGGAGGTCACGGGTAGGGGAAAAAAGACAGCTACAAAACCGGGTTGCAACGTACAAGCGTTGAGGGTGAGGGCACGAGGGTCAAATTGTATGTCTCAAAACTTTTTGAGTGCAATACGCGTAACAACGAAGAGGATATGGTAACACAACCGCAAGGACAGGAAATTAGTGGGGATGGAAGGTAGCAAGTGAAACATTTGTGAGCAGTGGTAGAGTGACCGTGCTGGAATTGTAGATTTCATGAACCCGACAACAGGAGAATCCAAAACAGGTTGAGAAGGTGTCTACAAAGAGGCCAGGTCCAGACCTTCTAATTGTATCGCTTTGAACATTTGAATGCATAATCTGTAACACGGAAGAGTGGGCGATGTCGTATTTCGATGGTCAATTTGTATATTGCGGAGAGTGCAATCCGAACTGTTTTGTACCTCTATGTCCAGTTGTCAGTACCAAGAGCTAATTTAGTATTCAAAATAATTTTTTAGATACTGTTAGATAGTTCATAGGGACTAGCATTCATAAACAATGACAATCTCCACCCCACCAGTCCTGCATTCCGTGTGTTAATTTGTATATCANTTGACAAACATGATACTTTTTATTATATAAAAATCGATGTTTTCACTTCCCTTGTTCCAACAATAGACAATAGGCAAATATTTCTGGTCAACGCACAAGCTAATGCCAGGTCAACAGTTTATCAATCGCTATAGTCCCTCTATGTCTATGACAGGGACTAATAAAAGGGATCTTAATTGTTATTAAGTTTATGCCAAGTTGAAAGGTTCAAATAGTAAAGTAAATTTTAGTTATTATTAAGTTGATATAACGCTAAAATATTTCTTTATGTTAAATTGAGTTTTTACACCACTAATATTGAATAGGGATGGTGAAAAGAATATTATATTAGTGAAATGGATTTTAGTTATTATCAAATTGATGTAAAATTTATATATTTCTTTATGTTAAAAAAGGGGCATTATATTGTGTTGACTTTGGATTCAAATTTCACAATATGTCAAATAATTATTTTTTGAAATTGTTTAAACTTTTTTTGAGGTGATGAAAGAGATTTTTATCATTATTAAGTTGAAATAGAATGCAAACCTCTTTCCTCATATTAAAGTGGGTTATTGTACCATATCCATGCAAAATTTAATTTTATAAATCATTATAAATTAAATAAAAGTTCATTACTTATTAAAAAGTTTGAGTAAAATAAATATTAGGTTAGTGAAAGAGATTTTAATCATAATTATTTTTTTTCCTTGGAAAAAAACTTATATATTCATCGAATATACATGTTACATACAATCAAAACAGTCTGTTCATGCTTTATTTTACCGTCAAAAAAGAGTTTTCAAAATGAGCACACGTGCTGCTAACATCTCTACACAAAACTTAACATACATATACTATCTATACTTAAAAAACATTTTACTTCAAATTTCATTACAAATGAAACTCCATTGCTTTAATTTCAACTCCATCAAAGTACTCGTAGTACCCAAATGCTCCTCTTTGCAACTAAAGCGCTTCCTTTGATAATTCATCTTCATTTACATTGAGTTCTCTTAAAATATGATGGAACGAGAGCCACTTTAAGGACTAGAAACACAACTTAATGTCTCTCATAATATTGGCTAGGTTGACATTTTGAATAGAGATTTTTCCTTGGGCCCAATCAATTGCCAGTTTTGAGTCCTCCATTACGTGTATCTTTCTTATGACCTTTTGTTTTGTCGTTTCCAAAAGCATACATAAAGTGATTAACTCAGCTCTATTGTTGGAACCTCCTCTAGGGGAATATTTGATGTAGATGTAATGATTTTGTTTAATAAAAAGGACAACCCCAACTCTGCATGAAGGAGGGTGTCCTTGGATGGATCCATCAAAATATCCCCACGTGATGTCATAATCTAGTGCTAGGAGAACATGGATGCATATTTTGGGTCCTTAGGGTCATCTTTGAATTCTGAAGCCTGACTGAGAGTGATGGCATATGTCATCTCTGGGATAATACATTTGTCTTTGAAAATGGTCGAGTTACGAGCCGACCATATGTTAGAAATCAAAATGCTTGGCAAACCATAATAAATATTCATGGTCCAATCTTGTATACATAGCTGATAACATTCTTACAAATTTTCCTTGTTCCTTTAACACTTGGAATTTAACTTTTCTTTGACCATCTTCGTAACTTGACCTGCATACGAGAAAGAAACACAGAGGTGAGTAATTGATTCAACATCAGATTTAAAAAGGGAACATTGATTAAGACCACACCACCCTCTTTTCAACCCGTTGTCCCAAGTAAGAAGTTTATTGTTCAAGGCACGCCAAAGAGTGATTTTTCATCTGAGAGGGGCTTTAAATTTCCATAACGACTTCCATCACCATTTTGGATGCACTGACAACCTTTCTTCCTACCAAGCTTTGTATCCCAATTTTGTTATGAAAGATTTTTTTTTTTAATTACTATATATTAAATTAAAAGTCATTATCTATATAAAAAAAAAAAAAGTGGTGAAAATAATTATTAACTTTATAAAATAAATTTTAGTAAATATTAAGTTGATACAAAATTCAAAAATTTCTCTTAATATTAAGGCATAAAGGAGGTCAATGTACTATGTTAATACAAATTTGAGATTAAAACTCCTTTTAAGTTAGTAAAAGGGATCTTAGTTATTATTAGGTATATGCCAAGTTGAAAGGTTCAAATTGTAAAGTAAATTTTAGTTATTATTAAGTTGATATAACGTTAGAATATTTCTTTATGTTAAATTGAGTTTTTACACAACTAATATTGAATAGGGATGGTGAAAAGAAATATTATATTAGTGAAATGGAATTTAGTTATTATCAAATTAATGTAAAATTTATATATTTCTTTATATTAAAAGGGGGTATTATATTGTGTTGAGTTTGGATTCAAATTTCACAATATGTCAAATAATTTTTTTTTTGAGTTGATGAAAGATATTTTTATCATTATTAAGTTGAAATAAGATGCAAACCTATTTCCTCCTATTAAAGTGGGTTATTGTACCATATCCATGCAAAATTTAATTTTATAAATCATTATAAATTAAATAAAAGTTCATTACTTATTAAAAWGAATGAGTAAAATAAATATTAGGTTAGTGAAAGAGATTTTAATCATGATTATTTTTTTTTCCTTGGAAAAAAGCTTATATATATTCATCGAATATACATGTTACATACAATTAAAATAGTTTGTTCATGCTTTCTTTTATCGTAAAAAAAGAGCTATCAAAACCAACACATGTGCTGCTAAAATCTCTACACAAAACTTAACATACATTTACTTTCTATACTTAAAAACATTTTACTTCAAATTGCATTACAAACGAAACTCCAATGCTTCAATTTCAACTCTATCAAAGTACTCGTAGTACCCGCTATCGCGCAATTTGTATTTTAGGTCACAGGCTACAGGATAGTGGACAAACTGACGTAACAGGAACCTTCCCCACCCAATGTCACCTCGATGGGGAGGTTCTTTCTGTTTAGGGAGGTTAGCCCAGGGGAGACGTCCCCTGTAACCTGGTGTTTGAAGAGGCATAGGATAGAAGGTCAATAATTAAGGTTTTCCCTCCTCGCAGGTTACCACCAGTATCAGATAATCCGGCTAATCAGCCAATAAAGAAGTGAAGTCCCTGTTGAAAACACTTGCCTGGAACAAGATGATAACAATGCAATACAATATTTGCAGGCTATAACCCAAAGGGTTAGTACTTCTTAACTATCTGATTTCAATTAATAAGCAATGTAATAGACAAGATGAAGTCAATGTTTTGCCAAATAGCCTATGTAATATCACCAATTCATCAATGTCTATAAAAAATGACCAAGCCAACAATATTTTCAATCAATAATTATTCAATAAATGCTTCACGTCATCAATTTAATTGCCTATTCAATAGTCAAAGGGTTGTTGCGTCAGGTATGATGTCAGCCTAGGTTAGTAGCGTTAGGGTTAGTTAGAGTTTCAAAAAAATGAAAATTTTAAAAGATGATTTTGCACACTACAAGCTCAACGTTGGAGAAATTACCAGTGCCTTAGGGTAAATGGAGTCAAAGCAAGGGAAAAAAGTCTCGGGAGGACTCAAACTTAGAGACTNAAAGTTAATTTAAAAACATATACCTTCTACCTCTCGACCTGACATTGCTTCACTGCCAATAGGCCTGTTCAGTACCCCGATGAAGTTGTCTTGGTATCATGTGTGCATTTACCCGTTTCCAGCGAGCATGTTCAGTACCACGATGAGTTTACACACACTTCCCATGTAGAAATTTCAATACAATTAATGTATTTCCTACAATTCTCCTGATCTAACAATTATATGACACTATTAAATACATAATCATTTCTACTAATATTCTTGCGGAAATTAAACCACGATCACAAAGTGAAATATCAAGAACACATAACACAAAAGTTTTTCCAAGAAAGCATAAAGCTAAAAAACCCACTATCATATATTATGTATATCATGGATCATGAAACAATCTCATACAAAAATCTAATCCAAGAGCTCTTAGTACAATATAATTGTCTCACACTGTCATACAAAAAACAACAAATACATGTGCTAATTCTGTCTCCAGACAATCTGCCTCCTCTGCACAAATCCCTGCAATTAGAATTCAAACAATGAATTCGCATTTCCTAGTTTGCACATGCTCATGAGCATATACACTACATGTGTGATTGCATGAGTTCACTTCACTCAAATAGAAACTGATAGCCAAACTGTCCCTTTCACCTGTTATCTCAACTGGGTCTCCACTGGATCTGACATGCATGTAGTTAACCGTGGTGAATCTTCAGTTGCATGTGAGTTCACTGATTTGAATTAATTAATAATTAATTCATTGAACTCTCACTAGTGCAAGTTTAGTTACAACTAGTACAACTGGGCTTAACTCACTTAACTGAGTTAAACTACTTTACAACTCACATAACTACACTTATAACTCTGTTACAACTTCAAGTCACCTCCATGTCTTACTAGTCAACCTTTGAACTCGAATTTCCCATAGTTAACTGATTTGCCATTTCAGTTAATTATATTCAAGTAATTATGAGATAATAGATTAATATTTATTGTCCAATTTATTTAAGGGAAAAATAAATTAGACACATGTTTCTTGTTGACTTTTCAACACTCCCTCTCAACAAGAAAGGGATTATCCTTCACCCCAATCCTATCTCTATGATATT
>JZKD02S2051279.1:408470-418491 GCA_000966675.3 Picea glauca | reverse complement strand
CTAAATGATGATCACAATAATGTATGGAAATAAACAATGGTACTTTCAGCATCATTCACATATGTGAGAAACACAGAGACAAATATTTCCTGAGGAAACCCATGCAGGGTAAAAATCTCTTTTTATTTATATGATAAGTAATGGTTACAATCTTTACACTATCATACATATGAGCACCAACTCATAATGAGGCTACAACCTCAGTTTTGCAAGATGCAACTTGCTGAGAGAACCAACTCTCTGTTTTCTCTATCACCCACTAGAAGGAAGCACCAACTCCCTGGTTTCTCTAGCACCAACTAGAAGGAAGCACCAACTCTCTGGTTTCTCTAGCACCAACTAGAAGGAAGCACCAACTCCCTGTGTTCAAGCACCCACCTGAACCTTTGAGGACACCAGCCCTCCCTAGCTCCTCCCAACCACCCCAAAATATAAATCTTTTCTACTGAAATTTATTACAGTGATATGATGTTCGACAATGGCTTACCAGACTTATCACTGTTCTACTGCATTTCATTGCTCTGTCTGCCTCATTTCCTTTCTGCTCACATCCCTTGCACTGTCTTGTTCTTCCTCTTTTTATGCTTTGTGCGCCATGTCCATTCATTGCACAGTTCCTGTTCTGTACTAATTAGCTGCTGCACTCTCCTCCTTCTTCACACATGAATCACCTTTTCCAACAACAACCACAACAAACTCCTACAGAAACAACAACCCAATCTCTTCTTTGTACCGTGTATTTATAGCTTCTGTGCACCTTGTGCATGCAATGTTCGCAATTCCTCTGCATGCTGACTCCGCGCCGTTATCCTCCACCTCTCGAGTGCTCTGTCTGATTACCATCGTGACTCTTCAGCTTCTCTGGTGGTTCACCCCATGTGTCCAGCATCACTATATGTTATACTGAGATTCCTCAGCCTCTCTGGCAGTTTGAGACTCTTCATCTTCTCTGTGACAGTTGAACTCATCTTCTCTGTTTCAGTTACAGGCCTCAATGCTCATCAGCTGTCAATCACCTCCACGACCATCTTCATTCCTCTCAGAGACTCTTCACCTTCTCTGTCAGTCATCCCGAAGTGTCTTCACATCCTCTGGTAGAAACCATCAATGGTATCTAGCAGTTTCACTGTGCCGTGCAACAGTAGCCCTCAGATCTCCTTCAGGTTAATCTACGCCGTTGGATGAGCTTTATTAATTTTGCCTTTAATTTGGGTTTCGACATTTCGACATTTGTGTTCTTGTCTCTCGAAGTCGTGATCCCCGAAAATCCAATATGGAGCTTATCTGGACTGACTTCTTCTCTTCTCGTGACCAAGGGCTGTGACCATAGCCTTATGCATAAGGCGCTTTCGCGATTTTGCTTTTCGCAAATTCGTAATTCAAGTTGCTTTGTTTCTTTTGTCTCTCCATATTGCGATTCACGAAACTCCGACACGGAGTTGAACCAATGGTCCAGATTTATTCTCGATTCAATGGCTGCGATTGAATCGCGATATCGCATATCGCAAAATCGGGATTCTTGTTGCATTTGTTTCTTTTCCTTTTGAATTCGCGATTCGCGAAACTCCGATAAGGATTTGGATCAACGGTCCAAATACATTCTTGATTCAATGGCTGCAATTGAATCGCCATATCGCATATCACAATTTCGACATTCTTGTTGTCAAGTGTTTTTGTCACTTCAAAGTCCCGATCCCCGATACTCAATGAAGAAAATCAACGGTCCAGATTAAAGCTTGATTTGACGGCTTAGATTTCATCGTGATTTTTCATATCGCGATATCGGGATTCCTAATGTCAATGTTCTTTGACAACTTCAACACTCGATCCTCGAAACTCCGATAGGGAGTCAGATCAACGGTCCACATCATCCCCTGAGATGGATGGTCCTCCTGCTTCCGGGATTTGTGAGCCCTCCGGCTGAGCTCATGGTCCATGTGACCTCCCCCAATACGACCGCAGCCAAACCTTCTCATCGAGGTTTCAGACTTTTCAATGCCGCAATGCATTGGCTCACAGGATTCCCGATATGTGAAACCTCGATGAGTCAACCCTCCTTTCGGGATTTCACCTTGGATTTTCCCGATGGTAAACCTCGTGCTGCTCCTGTCCAATCTAACGGCTGACGGGATTTCTAAATGAGATCCAACGACTCTCAATCTTTGTATTCCTTCTCCTCTGCGAACTCATGTATCTTAAGCTTTGCTGCGTGCATTCTCCTCGACGCAGTTCCTCCTGAGCTTTCACTTCCGAATCCTCAAGGGATTTTATCCTTCTTATCCTGCCATCTTCACTGTTGTACTTGCCATCAATGACAAGCATACGCTACCTGTTAAACATTTGCCAACAGTCTAGGACCTATGGGCCTCGAGACATGATCTCTTAGTTATCCCTAGAAATCGGGGATAACAGTACCCAAATGCGCCTCTTTGCAACTGAAGCGCTTCCTTTGATAATTCGTCTTAATTTACATCGAGTTCTCTTGAAATATGATGGAACGAGAGCCACTTGAAGGACTAGAAACACAACTTAATGTCTCTCATAATATTGAACAGGTTGACATTTTGTATAGAGATTTCTCCTTGGGCCCAATCAATTGCCAAATTTGAGTCCCTCATTACCTATAACTTTCTTATGTCCTTTTGTCTTGTCGTTTCCAAAAGAGTCAATAAAGTGATTAACCCAACTCTATTGTTGGAACCTCCTCTAGGGGGATATTTGATGTAGATGTAATGATTTTATTTAATAAAAAGGACAACCCCAACTCTGCACGAAGGAGGGTGTCCCTGGCTGGCTCCATCAAAATATCCCCACGCGATGTCATAATCTAGTGCTGGGAGAGCAAGGATGCAAATGTTTGGGTCCTTAGGATCATCTTTGAATTCAAAATCCCGACTGAGAGTGATGGAAGTTGTCATCTCTAGGGGAATCCATTTGTCTTTGAAAATGGTCGAGTTACGAGCCGACCATATTTTAGAAATCATGATGCTTGGAAAACCATAATAAATATTCATGGTCCGATCATGTATGCATAGTTGATAACATTCTTACAAATTTTCCTTGTCCCATTCACACTTGGAATTTAACTTTTCTTTGACCATCTTGGCAACTTGACCTGCATACGGGAAAGAAACACAGAGGCAAGTAATTGATTCAACATCAGATTTACAAAGGGAACATCGATTAGGACGACACCACCCTCTTTTCAACCTGTTGGCCCAAGTAACAAGTTTATTGTTCAAGGCAAGCCAAAGAGTGATTTTGCATTTGAGAGGGGCTTTTCATTTCCATAATGACTTCCACCACCATTTTGGATGCACTAACAACCTTTCTTCCTACCAAGCTTTGTATCCCAGTTTTGTTGTGAAAGGTTTTATTATTATTTTAAATTACTATATATTAAATTAAAAGTCATTATCTATAAAGAAAAGTGGTGAAAATAATTATTAACTTTATAAAAAAAAGTTTAGTAAATATTAAGTTGATACAAAATTCAAATTTTTCTCTTAATATTAAGTAAAGGAGGTTAATGTACCATGTTAATACATATTTGAGATTAAAAGTCCTTTTAAGTTAGTAAAAGGGATCTTAGTTATTATTAGGTTTATGCCAAGTTGAAAGGTTCAAATAGAAAAAGTAAATTTTAGTTATTATTAAGTTGATATAACACTAGAATATTTCTTTATGTTAAATTGAGTTTTTACACAACTAATATTGAATAGGGATGGTGAAAAGAAATATTATATTTGTGAAATGGATTTTAGTTATTATCAAACTGATGTAAAATTTATATATTTTTTTATATTAAAAGGGGACAATATATTGTGTTGACTTTGGATTCAAATTTCACAATATGTCAAATAATATATATATATATATATATATATATATATATATATATATATATATATATTTAAGAGTTGATGAAAGAGATTTTTTTCATTATTAAGTTGAAATAAAATGTACACCTCTTTCTTCATATTAAAGTGGGTTATTGTACCATATCCATGCAAAATTTAATTTTATAAATCATTATAAATTAAATAAAAGTTCATTACTTATTAAAAAGAATGAGTAAAATAAATATTAGGTTATTGAAAGAGATTTTATTCATGATTATTTTTTTTTCCTTGGAAAAAAGCTTATATATTCATCGAATAGACATGTTACATACAATCAAAACAATCTGTTCATGCTTTCTTTTACTATCAAAAAAGCGCTGTCAAAACCAACACATGTGCTGCTAACATCTCTACACAAAACTTAACATACATTTACTGTCTATACCTAAAAACATTTTACTTCAAATTGCATTACAAATGAAACTCCATTGCTTCAATTTCAACTCCATCAAAGTACTTGTAGTACCCAAATGCTCCTCTTTGCAATTGAAGCGCTTCCTTTGATAATTCATCTGCATTTACATTGAGTTCTCTTAAAATATGATGGAACAAAAGCCACTTGAAGGACTAGAAACACAACTTAATGTCTCTCATAATATTGGACATTTTGACATTTTGAATAGAGATTTTACCTTGGGCCCAATCAATTGCCAATTTTGAGTCCCCCATTACCTGTAGCTTTCTTATGTCCTTCTGTTTTGTCGTTCCAAAAGAGTCAATAAAGCTATCAACTAAACTCTATTGTTGGAACCTCCTCTAGGGGAATATTTGATTTAGATGTAATGATTTTGTTTAATAAAAAGGACAACCCCAACTTTGCACGAAGGAGGGTGTCCCTGGTTGGATCCATCAAAATATCCGCACGCGATGTCATAATCTAGTGCTGGGAGAACATGGATGCAAACTTTTGGGTCTTTAAGATCATCTTTGAATTCGGAAGCCTGGCAAAGAGTGATGGCAGTTGTCATCTCTTGGGGAATCCATTTGTCTTTTAAAATGGTCGAGTTACGAGCCAACCATATCTTAGAAATCACGATGCTTGGCAAACCATAATAAAGATTCATGGTCCAATCCTGTATACATAGCTGATAACATTCTTACAAATTTTCCTTGTTCCATTCACACTTGGAATTTAACTTTTCTTTGACCATCTTGGCAAGTTGACTTGCATATGAGAAAGAAACGCAGAGGTGAGTAATTGATTCAACATCATATTTACAAAGGGAACATCGATTAGGACCACACCACCCTCTTTTCAACCCGTTGTCCCAAGTAAGAAGTTTATTGTTGAAGGAAAGTCAAAGAGTGATTTTGCATCTGAGAGGGGCTTTCCATTTCCATAACAACTTCCACCACCATTTTGGATGCATTGACAACCTTTCTTCCTACCAAGATTTTTATCCCAATTTTATTGTGATTTTTTTTTTTTTAATTACTATATATTAAATTAAATGTCATTATCCATAAAGAAAAGTGGTGAAAAAAATTATTAACTTAAAAAAAGAAATTTTAGTAAATATTAAGTTGATACAAAATTCAAATTTTTCTCTTAATATTAAGGCAGAAAGGAGGTTAATGTACGATGTTAATATAGATTTGAGATTAAAACTCCTTTTAAGTTAGTAAAAGGGATCTTAGTTATTATTAGGTTTATGCCAAGTTGAAAGGTTCAAATAGTAAAGTAAAATTTAGTTATTGTTAAGTTGATATAACGCTAGAATATTTCTTTATGCTAAATTGAGTTTTTACACAACTAATATTGAATATGGATGGTGAAAATAAATATTATATTAGTGAAATGGATTTTAGTTATTATCAAATTGATGTAAAATTGATATATTTCTTTATATTAAAAGGGGGCACTATATTGTGTTGACTTTGGATTCAAATTTCACTATATGTCAAATAATGTTTTTTGAAATTGTTTAAATTTTTTTTTTGAGTTGATGAAAGAGATTTTTATCATTATTAAGTTGAAATAAGATGCAAACTTCTTTCCTCATATTAAAGTGGGTTATTATACCATATCCATGCAAAATTTTATTTTATAAATCATTAGAAATTAAATAAAATTTCATTACTTATTAAAAAGAATGAGTAAAATAAATATTAGGTTAGTGAAAGAGATTTTAATCATGATTATGTTTTTTTCCTTGGAAAAAAACTTATATATTCATCGAATATACATGTTACATACAATCAAAACAGTCTGTTTATGCTTTCTTTTACCGTAAAAAAAGAGCTGTCAAAACCAGCACATGTGCTGCTAACATCTCTACACAAAACTTTACATACATTTACTGTCTATACTTAAAAACATTTTACTTCAAATTGCATTATAAACGAAACTCCATTCCTTCAATTTCAACTCCATTAGAGTACTCATAGTACCCAAATGCTCCTCTTTGCAACTGAAGCGCTTCCTTTGATAATTCGTCTGCATTTACATTGAGTTCTCTTAAAATATGATGGAATGAGAGCCACTTGAAGGAATAGAAACACAACTTAATGTCTCTCTTAATATTGGACAGGTTGACATTTTGAATAGAGATTTTTCCTTGGGCCCAATCAATTGCCAGTTTTGAGTCCCCCATTACTTGTAGCTTTCTTCTTTCCTTCTATTTTGTCGTTTCCAAAAGAGTCAATAAAGCGATTAACTCAGCTCTATTGTTGGAACCTCCTCTAGGGGAATATTTGATGTATATGTAATGATTTTGTTTAATAAAAAGGACAATCCCAACTCTGCACGAAGGAGGGTGTCCCTAGCTGGCTCCATCAAAATATCCCCACACATTGTCATAATCTAGTGCTCGGAGAACAAGGATGAAATTTTTTGGGTTGTTAGGATCATCTTTGAATTATGAATCTCGACTAAGAGTGATGACATCTATCATCTCTGGGGGAATGCATTTGTCTTTGAAAATGGTTGAGTTACGAGCCGACCATATGTTAGAAATCACGATGCTTGGAAAACCATAATAAAGATTCATTGTCCAATCCTGTATACATAGTTGATAACATTCTTACAAATTTTCCTTGTTCCATTCATAGTTGGAATTTAACTTTTCTTTGACCATCTTGGCAACTTGACCTGCATACGGGAAAGAAACACAGAGGTGAGTAATTGATTCAACATCAGATTTACAAAGGGAACATCAATTAGGACATCACCACCCTCTTTTCAACCCGTTGTCCCATGTAAGAAGTTTATTTTTCAAGGCAAGCCAAAGAGTGATTTTGCATTTGAGAGGGGCTTTGCATTTCCATAACGACTTCCACCACCATTTTGGATGCACTGACAACCTTTCTTCCTACCAATATTTGTATCCCATTTTTTTCGTGAAAGGTTTTTTTTTTAATTACTATATATTAAATTAAAAGTCATTATGTATAAACGAAAAGTGATGAAAATAATAATTTTTTTCCTCGGAAAAATTCATAATTTCATTATATGATAACAAAATTACATACACAGATATGTACCAACTATTTTGACATGGCTACATACATATTCTTCATAAAAAATAGTCTATCCCCCATGATTGCCAAAAACACGCATAAATGATACATAATCACATAACTACTAATCATTAGTTCCCAAAAAATATTATCGAGCTGAAAAAAACCTCTATCATTTAAGTCCCCACTATGGTGTACATTCTATCAATATCATAATATAATCTGTGATCCAGTCCAAATATAGTATTTTCCTCGCCAAAGTAGTACTTATCTAGCCTCAAATATCTTGTCAGTCATGAAATGGTCTGTGATAGAATCCTCGAGTTCCTTAAGATGTATGTTCTGCAACATACCATTGGCCATAGTCTAACTGCATGGCTTCTTTGGAAAGCTTGTCCGCCAATTGGTTCCTTTCCCTGTATATATCAAAAAATGAGATAGATTCAAATAAAATTTTAATATGAATTACATCCTCTAACAATGGAATAAAATGAGAGACTCGACATTTGTGTATCCCAATAGACCAATTGATGACCACTAAAGAATCACCAAAGACTTGAAAATTTCTGCATCCCTACTCTACAACAAAAAGCATAAGGAGTTTTAAAGCCATAAGTTCAGAGTAGTTGTTTGTGCCAATACCCAACCCCACTTTGAGGGTAAAGTATTGTGATTTTGTGAAATAAGCCCCCCCGCACTTTGTCTAATTAGACAAGGAAGCACCATCAAAATATCCCCATGGGATATTGATATTAGGATCCACCTCACTAATGACCCTAGGTTCAACCACAGTATCTCTGCCCGACCCCAAATATGAATTGAAGATCCCAATGCAATTATCTGTCACCCTTTCAACCGAGAAGTTCTCATCTTGAAAGATTAGTCCATTTCGGGTGATCCAAATCCCCCAGGCCAGAATAAAAGGGAAATCTCGATAATCCACTTGTCCTTGCTTCCTCAAAAATTCCTTAAGGGATAATTCGAAGGTATTTCCCTGCCAGTTCTAGAGGAAGGGCAACATAACCCTCGCCAAAGCCCAAACCTCCCTGACAAAAGGACATTGTAAAAATAGATGATCCACTGTTTCTAAATGAGATTTACAAAGAGCACAACGGCTCGGCCTGAAGAAAAGACGTCTTTGTAAATTGTCCCAGGTAGGTAGTTTGTTTGCCAGGATCGAGCAAACCAAAAATTTCCCCTTCACTGGACAAGACTGTGTCTAAATCTTCCTCCACCACCAAAGGGGGTCCCGTTGATGTAGGTCCACACATAAATTTATATAACTAGATCGCGAATTATATTCTCCGTCTCTGACACCATTCCAGATCAATTCATCATCTCTATCAATCAAATGAATAAAGGCATCCCAGAGAGCCTGAGTGAATCTATTCCAATGAATCAAATCCGCCTCTAGTAGGCCAAGCCTGGGCCCTGACAACCATCCTTGATGCCACATATCTGATTGTAAGGGATCCCCAACTTGAGAAAGATGATAATAACCACCCAACGTTAATCTATGCCGAATCCCTTCCAACAATAGATGGTCCATCTGACACCAAGGCCACAGATCCAAACCAAGGCGAACCAATCGACCAGAACCCACTCTCCACACTAGACCGTTCCCCACAAGATCAAAGGCCTTAATCAACGCCTTCCAAATAATAGAAACCCCTGTTGATGATTTATTTGTAGTTCGTATCCACTCAAGAATAGTTAGAGGAGCAATATATTTTTGGTGAACTACCTGTGTCCATAGACTTGAAGACTTAATCAGTCTCCAGGAGCACTTTGTAGCAAGATCTTTGGAGAAGGTAAATATATTTTTTAAACCCCAGGCACCCAAGGCCTTTGGAGTAGCAATGTGGTCCCAACGAACCCAGGGTAAAATGTTTTTGTCCTTATGAACCTGCCACAAATACAAAAAGCACAACTTCTGCATATTCTCCAAAGTACCTTTTGGAATCCATGCTAAAGACATCCAGTAAACCATAATATCCTCTAGGACTTCCTTTACTAGAGAAAGTCTCCCAACCCTAGAAAGCCATCGGTGACTCCAACACTTAAGCCTTTTTTCAAGTTTTGCAATAAGCCACCTCCAATTAGTCTTCTGGTAGTCATTTGGTTTTAATTGAAAGCCAAGATACTTCAACCCGTCATCTAAATCAAATACCCGAAAGGGAATCCTAGTATAAATGAATAGAGAATCCTCCTCAGACAAGTAAGAAAGTGTAATACTAGACTTTTGATTGTTTCTTTCCATGCCCATGGCTTGTTTGAAAAGAAGTAGTCCCTCACACAACTTTTCAATATCCTGCCTGGAGCCGTCACAAAAAATTAAGATATCATCCACGAACAGTAAATGAGAGATGTACATTCCCGGAGAAATTTTGATGCCTCTGAAGGTTCCAACAGACTTTGCCTCATTCAAAAACCAACTAAGACACTCAAAAACCAATAGAAAAAGGAGTGGGGATAGAGGACAATCCTGTCAAACTCCACTTTCTGCTTTGAAGAAAGAGGAGGTTGAGCCATTGATAAAGATAAAAAAAGTGTTGGATCATGTTGTCATTGATGCCAATGGTTTGATTGATTGATGTCATTGATTGATGTCAAGTGATTGATTGATGTCAAAGGATTGATTGATTGATGATTGATGTAAT
>JZKD02S2051279.1:387898-402316 GCA_000966675.3 Picea glauca | reverse complement strand
ATTGCTTATTTACTCTGCAGTTATTGGATAATAATGCTTCATTGATATAACACTTGGATTATATGGTTAAATTGCTCTATTACTGATTCACCCCCCCTCTTAGTAATCCAACAAAAAGACACCGAGGTTAAACATGCCATAGTCCAATTAGTGAAAGCTACCCCAAAACTGAGATGTATCAGCAACATTTGAATATAAATCCAGTTCACCCTGTCGAAGGCCTTTGAGAGGTCAATTTTGATATCCACTCCTTTGTGTTTCTTACTTTTTAAACTGTGTAGACCTTCCTGTGCAACCCCAATAGCCTCACGAATATGCCTTCCTTTTAGAAATCCAAACTGTTCAATAGAAATGTGCCTGGATAGTATATCTTTTAATCTATGACTAATAACTTTTGAGATGATCTTATAAACACAATTACATAAATATATCAGACGAAAATCATCAAAGGTGGTTGGGTTGTTTGTTTTGGAGATTAATGCAATGAAGGTGGCATTAATTGGCTCATGAATGTGTCCATTTTTTCTAGTCTCATCCACTACTTTTAAAATGTCATTCCCCAATAAGTCAAAGAACCCCAAATAAAATTCAATTGACCAACCATCAGGACCTGGAATCTTCCCTTTTTGGAATGAATTCATTACAACCAACAATTCCTTTTCTGATACCTCATGCATCAAAGACTCCCTCTCATCATCCTCCACAAATCAAGTGAAGAGCCTGGCAACTTTCACAATTTCAACGAGTGAGGATCCCACTGATGCCTTGAACATATCTTTAAAATGAGAAATCCCCAACGATGATAGACCATCAAAAGTATTGACCAGTTGACCATCTCCTTGGGTAAGACCCCAAATGGTATTAGTCAATTTCCGACCTTTGGCATAGGAGTGGAAATTTTTTGTATTCTCATCCCCACATGCGATCCAAATAACACGACTTTTTAGTCGCCATAAAGCTTCCTTTTCAGCCAAAATAGTCCTCCTCCGAAGTTCCACTTGTACTAGCTCCTCCCTAGCCTCCCTGGAGCAGAAGCCCTGATCGGGATCGACCTGCCATTCCAACATCATCTTTTCTATGTTGAGAAGCTCTTGATCCTCTTTTAATTTTTTCTCATGTGCCCAGGAGATGGTTGCCTGCTTAACTTTTATCAATTTTTCCATAAGGTGAATACCCCTTATGAGTATTAAGATCTGGACCTAAAGGAATCCACAAATTATGAACCAATGCTTGATACTTTGGATCTTGTAACCAACCCTCAAAACATTTGAAGGGGCTGGGGTTCCGACGAAACCTACCGCTTAATTCCAAAAAAATTGGGTTGTTATCCGATTCTCCGCTACAAGCAACCCATTGACATGCAAGGGCCAATGTATCAACCAATTCCTCCTTTAGAAGAAAACGATCCAGTCATTTTTCAACCCGCACATCACCTACCCTCAAATTCTGCCAAGTCGGTTGTAATTTAACCGGATCTAGATCCAACATGCCATGAATATCAAGAAAATGTGTGAAGTAGTTAGACAAATGGTCCGGGAAGGATCGAGGGCCCCATACCTCTGTCGCTCCCAAGGAAAAATTTAAATCTCCACCCACAATAACCTCTTGTTTAGAAAGCCAAGAGCACTTTTCCAGGGATTCCCAATAACATTTCCCATCAGCATAAGGACCATAGATATTAATAAGAAATAAGGAGCGTCCCAACTCAGCTGAAACCATGTTGAGCCCAATCCCCGATTCGAAGCCCTAAATCCATTCACAGTTACAACTCTTGATACGCCAACCAGTGGCAAGTCCCCCAAAGCATCGCTTGGCATCCATCGTCGCAAAGGAACAACTAGGCAGAATAGATTCCAATGATGAAACCACTTGTTCACTTACCCCCATATTTTCTTGTAAAATATAACATCCAGACCAATAACAACGACCAATATTTTTAATGAGGATTTTTTAGCTGGGATCACCAGTCCCTTACAGTTGAAAGAGATAATTTTCATAAGGATACCACCTCTTGGGGTTGCTTTTCTCTAAGTGCCCATTCTATGGAAGATTTCCTGCCAAATGCCACATCAATCTTGGCTCGGTCTTGAGCCAGTAGAATATGTGATCTCCTACCCCATCCTTGGGACGAAGACAAAACTCGTGGAAGGGATCTCAAACCCTGCCCAAGTGGATCCTCAGCTTGTAAAATCATTTTTGTTTGCCCTCCTCTATGTTTAAAAGTGCCCCGATCTCCCTGTTTTCCCAGCCCCTATCCAATTGTCCAAGTCTTTGTTTACACATGCCACAACTGCGGTCTCAAAGTGTGACACTCAGAGCGGTTCGTTCTGGACTGAATCAAGCAAAAAGGTAGGTTCATCTTTCAACGACGAAAATTCCACGTGGAGTTTAGATTAGCGGCTCGTGGGCATTCAAAATCTTAAAAGTTGCATGAAGTATAGCACCGGAGCAAAAGGTCCGAAGAGAGTATGAGCCATTGATCTTTAAAAGGACATGTGGTAGTTGATCCAAGTGTTCGGGGAAATAAGCTTTAGGAGTTTCAAAGTGAGAAGTGTGTGGAATTGCCGAAGTGCCGAAGCCCGAACTCTTGAAATAATTTGAGCCATCAAAAGTTGAGGACATGTGGAGGTATACCCCTCGCTTCAGAGTTCGATGCTCTAGAGAATTGTGGGAGTTAAACATTTCAAAGTCCCGAAGTGTCCGAAGTCCTGAAGTCCCGAAGTGAATCTGAACCGTTGATCAGTAAGAGCCATGTGTCGTCGGATCCATAGCTCCAGAGGTTTTGCTTGGGGCAAATATAGTTTGAAATTTGAAAGGTCTGAAGGCCGATTCGTGAACCAGATCTCAGTCGTTGATTCGAAGAGGGAAGATATGATCCATCGATCTAAAGCGCCAGAGTTGGACTGTTGATATGGAAGCGTCATCTCATATCACAAGATCAATGGTCACGCTCCATTGCAGGGTCAAAAGGTGCGCACGTTTTAAAATTTTAAGGGCAGGCCACAATCAGAACCATGGTTTTTGAAAAGGGACACGTGGCGATTCATAGTGAATTGAGGGGTCAAAAGTGGTTTAATTTCAAACCACCCTTGGTCGCACCCACAATCGTGCAAATTTCGTAGGGTCATGGCCCTAGGTCACATTGAAGAAGGAGCGATAGAGAGGAGCTGTGCCAAAGGCCGAAAGCGCTTGTATTGGTCGTAAAAGAAGATCTGCATGGCCTCGAGGCATCGAGATTGACTTGAAGAAGTTGTGGGCACCGCCTGGAAAATTCATGGGTGTCAGGCCTCGTCCTGATCCCTATGAAGGTAGTTAATGGAAATGGGGGCGACAATTGAGACCTCATCTCACCCCATAAATGGAAAGCATACTAAGAATGGCCGTGGGGGGAGATTGTCAATCCGAAGTTTCCCGAGGGATGAATTTTCTTGAAAAGTACATAGCTAAGCCGGGCTTGCGTTTGACATAAGAAGGCCTACACAGACTGACAAAGTAGGCGCCGAATTGAAAATTTGAATGCGGGGGTCCGATCACATTCCTGGCTGTTGCAACATTTTTAGTATATATAGGCAGTTTTGATATTTTGTTAAGGCTGAATGGTTGATCTAGGCTCCCTACTATTGTAATATTTTTATGAAGAACACTGGTTCTCTGGTTATGTATTTTTTTTTGAGACATTTTGGTTAATCTAAGTCAGCTTTCTTGCCCCATATTATTTTCCTCTGATACTGAGAGGGTTCATGAATGACTGATTCACATGAATTGTTGTAACTGTATTATGATGAATGTTTGATTATAGTGCTGTTATAACTTCTTTCAGTTTCTTTGAGATTTGAATTCAAGAGGATCTTGCGTTTAAGGTTTTCCTCCTTAGGCTAATGGAAGACCTGATGTCCATGACATACCTCTACACTCTCCTCACCAGAGTCTTCCCTCTATTCACCCTTACTCCAACTTACTGATTGAAGTTGATTCCAGACCTCGATTGCTTGTGCATGCTAGTCCAGATTTATGAGTTAGAACGTTATTATACATTGAGTCTTCTCCATTTGACCACCTAAAATTCATTTAAATTTACTGTATAAATTGATGGGTACTGGGCTTACCTTCTATGCAATCTGAAGGTGACTTCTAGTGCTAACATTTCTGGCGTCGTTGTCGGGGAACGAATTGAAGACCTTTCCCTGGGATAGAATGACAAAGAGATTCTGATTCTGAAGGTGCATCAGATATCAGAACCATTGAAGATTGCAATTCGCACCTGGCGACTCCACAATCAAAGACTCCACTGGGGAGGATCCTGTTGATAGAAAGATGATCATGCATAAAGGGATGACCATGTATCAGTGTATGAGCTTACTTCATGAAATATTGTTTTTCCTTATTAACTCATTCATGTCTTCCCCTTTACATATAAAGAGGATTATCCTTTGCTTTGTCTATTCAGAAGATTATAAACCTTCCTTTATTCCTCCATCCTTGGAAGAATAAGACGTCCCTTCTTCTTGTGTTGTAGATGCTGATCTTCTGTCTTCACCGCAACCTATTCATAAGGATGAAATTCATATTGAAACCCCCCCTGAATTCAATCACCCTTGCAACCTTGAGGAGGTCGGAACTGATCCAAAACCTTCTCAAATCTCATCACATCCTGCTGTTACTGTTGAACCTTGCCATCAATATGTTAAACCTCATATTCATCCCACTAGTTTTCAAACTAGGATCAAAGACAACATGTTTAAACCTTTAAAGCTTCCATATCATCTTCATCCTTATCCTCTTGATTTCTTTGAGTACTTTCCTCAATTTTTTGGAAAGGATTGTGTTACAACTGAGAGGCATATGGAGGCTTTCGAGTATTGATCAATTTGAGATAGTTCATGAGGATGTTACAATGAGGTTGTTCTGCAAATCCTTGTTAGGAGATGTTGTTGTATGGTTTAAGGGTTTGGGAGATGACTCCATTGGTTCCTGGATTGAATTATGAAATAAATTTTTAAAGGGTTGGGGTGAGAACAAGTCATTTGATCAATACCTCAATGAGTTCACTACTTTGAGAAGAGGAAAAAAGGAAGTTCTGTCTTCTTTTAATCGAAGGTTTCACAGTTTGTATTGCAACATGCCCCTGGAAATTAAACCTTCTGAGACTGCTACCATGGTGTATTACATAGTGTCTCAACACTCTAACCTTGTTTTGTATCTTAGGGAAAGAAAATCTACATCTCTATCACAATTATTCATGGATACTGAGGAAGTGGAGGAGAACCTCCGAGCTTGTGGCAGGATTCAAAGTTAGTATCATGTCAACTCTGAACATGAGGCAGGCTTTACTTACTTTCCCTATGAAGGAAAGACGGTGGATGATTTTGTCCTCGAAGCAGGTATCTTGAACAACCTTGTTTCTGAGGAAGTCACTATCTCAAACATTGGCCAAGAGCTATTTGTTGTTGACAAACACTTTGGTGATGAATTCTTTGTTGGTAGAGAGCACCCTGAAACAAGACATTTTGAATGTCAAGAATCAAAGGTTTGTTATGAACATACCAGTGACGATGATGAACAAATTTTTTCTATGTGTTGTTTGGAGCCTTTTGGCAGAATTTTGGTTTATGATGATGATTCTGATCCTTGTAAATGCTATGGAGGCGTTGAAAGGGATTTTCATATGAAACTAATCTCTCATCCATCACCCACAAATGAATAACCCTGTCTTGATGAAAATCGTGTGTATGAACAACTAGAAGTAACAGTTATTGCTGTTCCTAAAGTGGATATTTTTCACAATTATATTCTTGATGAAATTACTGTTTTAGAGATTGATCATATATATGAGGGGCAACCCATTTTTGAAGAATATTCTAGTGATGATGAACATCAAACTATCCCCACGGTATGTGCATAGATGATCAACAATCAACCCACAGGTGGTTCTGAAGTTACGAAGCAACTTTTTGACTCACAGATGCCTGTGTTTGTCATTCAATGAGGTGTGCCTGTAGAATACATCAAACAAACTGTCATCGGATATGACACAATGAAGGTAACCTTCCATAAGTTAATCATGCGCTGCCTTCAATTTCATGACCTTGTCGATGAGTACATAGAGTTATACTTCTCAAATGCTTTGGATCATGCAGGTTTGATAATTTTAGCAGCATTTGAAAGTAATATGGGTGATCATAAGAATGAAATTAGTCAACTGCCACACTCTCCTTTTTTTTTATGGATCACTTGCAGTGAAGCAAATGATTCGATTATAAAACAGTTTGAATGGCTCTGGTGGAAGTTTGCCTTCACCTAGCACATTGTAAAAGTCAGTTAGCTTAGGTTTTGTACATAAATAAGCTCCTTTTGGAGCATGTGTGTTTGTTTTCCTTTTTATAAGTAGAATAATGTACATGTTGGCCTTCGGCGAAATGTTTTGAGCTTGACTCCATAACCCAACAACTAAGGCACTGTAACTACTTGTTCTTGGCAGCTTGCAGGGAGCATGCCATCCCCTGTGGAGCCAAATGTTATCACACAAACTTGTCAGAGTCCTGTGGGTTTGTGGCTTCTAACTAAGTCTATGTTTTTCCCTGTCTCTCTCCTTTCACAGACCAATTATTAAGTTTTCCCCCCTTCGGCTTGTAAAATCGTTTTTGTTTTCCCCCCTCTGTGTTTAAAAGTGCCTCGGTCTCCCTGTTTTCCTAGCCCCTATCTAGTCATCCAAGTCTTTGTTTGCACAGGCCGCAGCTGCGGGCTCAAAGCACGACACTCAGAGCGGTCCGTTCTGGACTTGAATCAAGCAAAAAGGTAGGTTCAACTTTCAATGATGGGAATTCCATGTGGAGTTTAGATTAGCGGCTCAAAGGCGTTCATAATCTTAAAAGTTGCGTGAAGTATAGAGCCGGGGAAAAAGGTCTGAAGAGAGCATGAGCCGTTGATCTTTAAAGGGAAAGGTGGTAGTTGATCCAAGTGTTCAGTGAAATAATCTTCGGGAGTTTCGAAGTGAGAAGTGTGTGGAATTCCCGAAGTGTCGAAGCATGAACTCTCGAAACAATCTGAACCATCAAAAGCTGAGAACGCGTGGAGGCAGATCCCTCGTTTCGGAGTTCAGCGCTTTGGAGAATTGTGGGAGTTAAACATTGCAAAGTCCTGAAGTATTCGAAGTCCCGAAGTGAATCTAAACTGTTGATCAACAAGAGCCACTTGTTGTCAGATCCATATCTCCAGAGGTTTTGCTTGGGGCAAATATAGTTTGAAGTTTGAAAGGTCCAAGGGCCGATTCACAAAGCAGATCTCAGTCGTTGATTCAAAGAGGGAAGATATGATCTGTCGATCTAAAGCGCCAAAGCTGGGTTGTTGATGAGGAAGACTCATCTCAGATCACAAGATCAACTATCACGCACCATTACGGGGTCGAAGGTGCACACGTTTTAAAATTTTAAGGTCGGGCCGCAATCGAAATCGTGATTTTTGGAAAGGGACGCGTGGTGGTTCATGGTTAATTGGGGGGAAAATTGGTTTACTTTCAAACCACCCTTGGTCGCGCTCGCAATCGCGCAAATTGTGTAGGGTCATGGCCCCAGGTCACATTGAAGAAGGAGCGATGGAGAGGAGCTGTGCCAAAGGCTGAAAGCTCCCGTATTGGTCACAGAAGAAGATCTGCATGGCCTCGAGGTGTCGAGATTGACTCAAAGAAGTTGTGGGTACCACTTGGAAAATTCATGGGTGTCAGGCCTTGTCCCGATCCCGATGAAGGTAGTTAATGGAAATGGGGGCAACAATTGAGACCTCATCTCACCCCATAAATGGAAATCATACTAAGAATGGCCATGGGGGGATATTGTCAATCCGAAGTTTCCCAAGGGATGGATTTTCCTGCAAAGCACATAACTAAGCCGGGCTCACAACTTACATAAGAAGGCCTGCACAGGTTGACAAAGTAGGCGCCGACTGGAAACTTTGAATGCAGGGGTCCGATCACATTCCTGGTGTTTGCAACATTTTTAGTATATATAGACAGTTTTGATATTTTGTTAAGGCCGAATGGTTGATCTAGGCTCCTTGCTATTGTAATATTTTTATGAAGAACATTAGTTCTCTGGTTATGTATTTGTTTTTGAGACATCTTGGTTAATCTAAGTCAGCTTTCTTGCCCCATCTTATTTGCCTCTGATACTGAGAGATTTCATGAATGAATGATTCACATGAATTGTTGTAACTGTATTATGATGAATGTTTGATTATAGTGTTGTTATAATTTATTTCAGTTTCTTTGAGATTTGAATTCAAGAGGATCTTGCGTTTAAGCTTTTCCTCCTTAGGCTGCTGAAAGACCTGATGTCCATGACAGACCTCTACACTCTCCTAACCAAATTTTTCCCTCTATTCACCCTTAATCCAACTTGTTGACTGAAGTTGATTCCAGACCTCTATTGCTTGTGCATGTTAGTCCAGATTTCTGAGTTAGAACATTATTATACATTGAGTCTTCTCCATTTGACCACCTAAAACTCATTTACATTTACTGTATAAACTGATGGGTACTGGGCTTAAATTCTATGCAATATGAAGGTGACTTCTAGTGCTAACATGCATCCCTAGAGACCCCAGACCCCAAAACTGCATGACCTGACCCAGAGCCATCACCATCTTCCAAGGATCCCCATAGCTTACCCTTGAAGGGCAGTTTGCAGTCTGCAACACCATGCCCATAAACATGACACCTATGGCATCTGAAAGGAATGCCTTCATAATCCAAAGGCTGTATAAAGGAACCATAATCCGTCTCAATATCAACTCCTTCTGAAGTCCCGACCAAACATCCAATCTCACTAAAATCCTAGCCATGGACATAAGGCCAGTATCTTCAAAGGAAAAATCCGCTTCAATATATTCACCCAATTTGTTGCCAATAACCGAGAAACAAATAGGGTTCCAGTACTACATAGGGAGGCCCGACAATCGAACCCAAACATGGACCACATCCACCCTCTCCTGCTTTCTGTCAAAACTTGGAGTCCAACGCTTAAGAACAATGGGAGTGACAACCATACTCCTTCTGTTTTGTCGTTTCCAAAAGAGTCAATTAAGTGATTAACTCAACTCTATTGTTGGAACCTCCTCTAGGGGAATATTTGATGTAGATGTAATGATTTTGTTAAATAAAAAGGATAACCCCAACTCTGCATGAAGGAGGGTGTCCCTGGTTGGCTCCATCAAATATCCCCACGCGATGTCATAATCTAGTGCTCGGAGAACAAGGATGTAAATTTTTGGGTCCTTAGGATCATCTTTGAATTCAAAATCCTGACTGAGAGTGATGACAGTTGTCATCTTTGGGGGAATCCATTTGTCTTTGAAAATGACCGAGTTACGAGTTTACCATATGTTAGAAATCACGATGCTTGGCAAACCATAATAAATATTCATGGTCCAATCATGTATACATAGATGATAACATCCTTACAAATTTTCCTCGTTCCATTCACACTTGGAATTTAACTTTTCTTTGACCATCTTGGAAAATTGACCTGCATACAGGAAATAAACACAGAGGTGAGTAATTGATTCAACATCAGATTTACAAAGGGAACACTGATTAGGACCACACCACCCTCTTTTCAACCCATTGTCCCAAGTAAGAAGTTTATTGTTCAAGGCAAGCCAAAGAGTGATTTTTCATCTGAGAGGTGCTTTGCATTTCCATAATGACTTCCACCACCATTTTGGATGCACTGACAACCTTTCTTCCTACCAAGCTTTGTATCCCAGTTTTGTTGTGAAAGTTTTATTTTTATTTTTAATTACTATATATTAAATTAAATGTCATTATCTATAAAGAAAAGTGGTGAAAATAATTATTAGCTTTATAAAAGAAATTTTAGTAAATATTAAGTTGATACAATATTCAATTTTTTCTCTTAATATCAAGGCATAAACGAGGTCAATGTACCATGTTAATATAGATTTGAGATTAAAACTTATTTTAAGTTAGTAAAAGGGATCTTAGTAATTATTAAGTTTACGCGAAGTTGAAAGGTTCAAATAGTAAAGTAAATTTTAGTTATTATTAAGTTGATATAACGCTAAAATATTTCTTTATGTTAAATTGAGTTTTTACACCTAATATTGAATAGGGATGGTGGAAATAAATATTATATTAGTGAAATGAATTTTAGTTATTATATGTAAAATTTATATATTTCTTTATATTAAAAGGGGACATTATATTGTGTTGACTTTGGATTCAAATTTCACAATATATCAATTTTTTTTTTTTGAAATTGTTAAATTTTTTTTTTGAGTTGATGAAAGAGATTTTTATCATTATTAATTTGAAATAAGATGCAAACCTCTTTCCTCATATTACAGTGTGGGTTATTGTACCATATCTATGCAAAATTTAATTTTATAAATCATTATAAATTAAATTAAAGTTCATTACTTATTAAAAAGAATGAGTATAATAAATATTAGGTTAGTGAAAGAGATTTTAGTCATGATTAATTTTTTTCCTTGGAAAAAAACTTATATATTCATCAAATATACATGTTACATACAATCAAAACAATTTGTTCATGCTTTCTTCTACCGTAAAAAAAGAGCTGTCAAAACCAACACATGTGATGCTAACATCTCTACACAAAACTTAACATACATTTAATGTCTATACTTAAAAACATTTTACGTCAAATTGCATTACAAACGAAACTCCATTGCTTCAATTTCAACTCCATCAAAGTACTTGTAGTACCCAAATGCTCCTCTTTGCAACTGAAGCGCTTCCTTTGATAATTCGTCTGCATTTACATGGAGTTCTCTTAAAATATGATGGAACAAGAGACATTTGAAGGACTAGAAACACAACTTAATGTCTCTCATAATATTGGACAGGTTGACATTTTGAATAGAGATTTTTCCTTGGGCCTAATCAATTGTCAATTTTGAGTCCCCCATTACCTGTAGCTTTCTTATGTCCTTCCGTTTTTTCGTTTCCAAAAGAGTCAATGAAGCGATTAACTCAACTCTATTGTTGGAACCTCCTCTAGGGGAATATTTGATGTAGATGTAATGATTTTGTTTAATAAAAAGGACAACCCCAACTCTGAATGAAGGAGAGTGTCCCTGACTAGCTCCATCAAAATATCCCCACACGATGTCATAATCTAGTGTTGGGAGAACAAGGATGCAAATTTTTGGGTCCTTAGGATCATCTTTGAATTCTGAAGCCTGACTAAGAGTTATGGCAACTGTCATCTATGGGGGAATCCATTTGTCTTTGAAAATCGCCAATTTATGAGCCAACCATATGTTAGAAATTACGATGCTTGACAAACCATAATAAATATTCATTGTCCAATCCTGTATACATAGCTGATAACATTCTTACAAATTTTCCTTGTTCCATTCACACTTGGAATTTAACTTTTCATTGACCATCTTGGCAACTTGACCTGCATACGAGAAATAAACACAGAGGTGAGTAATTGATTCAACATCATATTTACAAAGGGAACATCAATTAGGACCACACCACTCTCTTTTCAACCCATTGTCCCAAGTAAGAAGTTTATTGTTCAAGGCAAGCCAAAGAGTGATTTTGCATCTGAGAGGGGATTTGCATTTCCATAACGACTTCCACCACCATTTTGGATGCACTGACAACCTTTGTTCCTACCAAACTTTGTATCCAAGTTTTGTTGTGAAAGGTTTTTTTTTTTTTAATTACTATATATTAAATTAAAAGTCATTATCTATAAAGAAAAGTGGTGAAAATAATTATTAACTTTATAAAAGAAATTTTAGTAAATATTAAGTTGATACAAAATTCAATTTTTTCTCTTAATATAAAGGCATAAAGGAGGTCAATGTACCATGTTAATACAAATTTGAGATTAAAACTCCTTTTAAGTTAGTAAAATGGATCTTAGTTATTATTAGGTTCAAATAGTAAAGTAAATTTTAGTCATTATTAAGTTGATATAACGCTAGAACATTTCTTTATGTTAAATTGAGTTTTTACACAACTAATATTGAATATGGATGGTGAAAAGAAATATTATATTAGTGAAATGGATTTTAGTTATCAAATTGATGTAAAATTTATATATTTCTTTATATTAAAAGGGGGCATTATATTATGTTGACTTTGGATTCAAATTTCACAATATGTCAAATAATTTTTTTTGAAATTGTTTAATTTTTTTTTTGAGTTGATGAAAGAGATTTTTATCATTATTAAGTTGAAATAAGATGCAAACCTCTTTCCTCATATTAAAGTGGGTTATTTTACCATATCCATGCAAAATTTAATTTTATAAATCATTATAAATTAAATAAAAGTTCATTACTTATTAAAAGAATGAGTAAAATAAATATTAGGTTAGTGAAAGAGATTTTAGTCATGATTAATTTTTTTTGCTCGGAGAAAAGCTTATATATTCATTGAATATACATGTTACATACAATCAAAACAATCTGTTCATGCTTTCTTTACCGTAAAAAAAGAGTTGTCAAAACCAACACATGTGCTGCTAACATCTCTACACAAAACTTAACATACATTTACTATTTATACTTAAAAACATTTTACTTCAAATTTCATTACAAACAAAACTCCATTGCTTCAATTTCAACTCCATCAAAGTACTTGTAGTACCCAAATGCTCCTCTTTGCAACTGAAGCGCTTCCTTTGATAATTTTTCTGCATTTACATTGAGTTCTCTTAAAATATGATGGAACGAGAGCCACTTGAAGGACTAGAAACACAACTTAATGTCTCTCATAATATTGGAGAGGTTGACATTTTGAATAGATATTTTTCTTTGGGCCCAATCAATTGCCAATTTTGAGTCCCCCATTACTTGTAGCTTTCTTATGTCCTTCTGTTTTGTCGTTTCCAAAAGATTCAATAAATTGATTAACTTAGCTCTATTGTTGGAACCTCCTCTAGGAGAATATTTGATGTAGATGTAATGATTTTGTTTAATAAAAAAGACAACCCCAACTTTGCACGAAGGAGGGTGTCCCTGGATGGCTCCATCAAAATATCCCCACACGATGTCATAATCTAGTGCTAGGAGAACATGGATGCAATTTTTTGGGGTCCTTATGATCATATTTGAATTCAGAAGCCTGATTGAGAGTGATGGCAGCTGTCATCTCTGGGGGAATCCATTTGTCTTTGAAAATGGCTGAGTTACGAGCTGACCATATGTTAGAAATCATGATGCTTGGCAAACCATAATAAAGATTCATGGTCCAATCCTGTATCCATAGCTGATAACATTCTTACAAATTTTTCTTGTTCCATTCACACTTGGAATTTAACTTTTCTTTGACCATCTTGGCAACTTAACCTCCATACGGGATAGAAACACAGAGGTGAGTAATTGATTCAACATCATATTTACAAAGGGAACATCGATTAGGACCACACCACCCTCTTTTCAACCCGTTGTCCCAAGTAAGAAGTTTATTGTTCAAGTTAATTCAAAGAGTGATTTTGCAGGGGCTTTGCATTTCCATAACTACTTCCACCACCATTTTGGATGCATTGACAACCTTTCTTCCTACCAAACTTTGTATCCTAGTTTTGTTGTGAAAGAACCATTTTTTTGGTTGAAGAACCAGAAGAGTGAGTCCTCGACCTCTTCGTATAGAGAAATGAAGTTTTCACATAGTCAAGAGATAAAGGAATCCCATTTCTCTTGAAGGTCTAACTAGAGATATAAAGAAACAACAAAGAGTCACCTCGATCTTTGTCTAAGCAGAGGAACCTTCAGCTTTATATCATGTAGGTGAAGGAGGTTAAGGTTCCTTAGAAAATGAACCAGAAGGTCTGACAGCCTGAAGTTAGTCCCTACTCCTAACCAAGGGTCCTCCCATAATCTAAATTTTTTTTCATTACCGATCTTCTAAGTAATCCAATTAGCAACTAGTGGGAATGCTTCAAGTAAATCTTTCCAAACTAAGGAACCCTTAGAGGATTTCAAAGGTGAGCAGAACCAATATGCAATATATAGGTTAGCAAAGTATTTAGACTGGATTACTCTTGACTAGAGAGAGTTCTTTTGCATTAAGTGCCAAAGATTCTTCCCAGCTAGCATGCGGGAAAAGGGACGAATATCTTTAAGCCCCCACCCTCCAAGATTTTTTAGAGTGGCAATGGAGGTCCAACTAGCAAGATGAAGACCCCAGAGGAATTATTGCCTACCCATAGGTACCTACAACTAAACCTCCTAATTTTATCCAAGACACCTTTGGGAATAACAACGATGGAGTTCCAGATGGTAAAACTGACAATGGGAAAACCCTAGCGCTTTGCAACGCTCCCTTTGCAAACCTGCTACATGCCCTGAACATCTGTCGCTGAACCTGCCGCCTGACACATAATGGTATAGATTGATTAAGGGATTGACCAGTCAGAA
>JZKD02S2051279.1:364857-376322 GCA_000966675.3 Picea glauca | reverse complement strand
GCATATATTATCTTCGATTCCGGACCCCCCCCTCCCCCATCGTTAAAGGTAGAACGGTAGGGGGGGGGGGGTTCGGAAAGACTTGTCAACTGTAGATCTGGGCATGAACATCTGAGCCGTTCATACATGAGCTTCGCATAATTGTGAGTGCGAAGGCATATGCGCCCTGTAAAACTTAGGATAAGTGCATATCATGGGTTTTCCCAAGCTTTTCCATGTTTTTATCACTAAGGGGGTTAGAGATCAAAACTTCAATCATCAAAGGCATGGTTCAACATCAATCATCCTACCTGTTTTATTGAGATAAAGCAAACTACCCTATGCTCTAACCTAATTACCTATGACAATTAGTCCAGATTAAATTGTTGGACTAAGAAATTACTCTATCCCGGGGCTATCTAACAACAAATCCACCCGGGGATGGTACTCTCCTTGTGAAGTGCCAAGAATCTTGATTCCCGATGTTCTGAAAAATTTCCTCAATAGTTGCCTCTGTTGCTTGATTGGTTTATTTTGAAAATTGGAAGACAATGTTTAGTGGCTTAGGGCCTTCTCTACGGGCTTCAACCATCTGATCAAAATTATTCACTCAGAAACTTGTAATCAAAATGAAAATGGTTTGTACAATGGAAAAAGTGTGACTTTAGGTTCCTACTGAGGAGGCGAATAATGTTTCAACATTCTGCCATTTACAGGTCCTCCTAGCAGATCTGTTCCATCACTGTTGTTGAGCAAGAAGGAATTATTTCCTCTGAATGCTTGGATCCAATATGGTCCCTTCCATAAACTGTCAAATTTTCCATGCTTTCCCTTGTCTTCATTTCGGGAATCCCATCTCAGAACCAAATCACCTAGCTCAAAGTCATCTTCTTTGGTTCTTTTGTCAAAGATCTTCTTAATTCTTTCTTGGACTACCTGAGTCTTGTTGTATGCTTATTCTCTAGACTGCTACAAATGGATCATCTGGTTTATCTCTCTTTGGGAGTCGTTCGACTCGGCTTGCATGTCTTGCAACAATTTCATGATAGGAACTCCTAAGGAAGTGGGAAAAACCGCTTCTGTGCCATAGACTAGCTGATATGGTGACATACTGATTGACCTTTTGGTGGTCATTCTGTCGGCCCATAGTGAGAAAACCAACTTGTTATGCCACGACTTTTTGTTTTCTTGCAAAGTCTTCTTGATAATGTTTACCAGGGTTTTATTTGATGATTCCGCCAGCCCATTTCCCTGAGGATAATAAGATGTGGAATGTCCCAAACCAATATGATGCTGGTTGAAAAAATCTATGAGCTTCTTAGATCGAAAAGAAGATGTGTTGTCAGTTATAATCTTTCTAGGACATCCAAAACTGGACAAGATATTATTTTCAAGAAACTTAATAATCACAGAATCAGTAGCTTGCCTGCTTGGTACAACTTCGATCCATTTTGTAAAATAATCTGTGGCAGTAAGAATCCACGTGTGTTGGCCCGAAGAGGGAGGATGTATTTCTCTGATGAAGTCTAATCCCCATTGCTGGAAAGGAGCTTCAACGAAGATTGGTTTCAGGGGCAAATAAAGAAGTTTCTTTTTTCCCTCAAACACCTGACATTTATGACATGAAGTCACTTTATGATGCACATCAGCGAATAGTGCTGGCCAATAGAATCCAACTCTGAGGATTTTATTAGCTGTGATCTTCCATCTTAGATGACCGCCACAGTCTCCTGCATGAAAATCCTGCAATACTTTGTCAGCTTCATACTTCAATAGACAATTTAACAAAATACCTCTAGGATCCTTCCAATATAGATTGCCTTCTAGAATGCAAAATTTTAATGCTTTCAATTTCAAAAACCTAGCTTTAGTTTTGGTCAGACTAGGGGGAGCTTGTAAGTTATGCAAAACAAATATCAGGTCTGCGTACCATAGAGAGTTCAGAAATACCTCTTTCACGCTTGGAGTCGCCTGCTCACCTTGTTCATTTACTGTAGCTAAGAAATTAATGTCAAGAGAATGGAAATTTGATTCAACCATTAACTTTGCTAGAACTTGACCTTTAATCAGTTTAGTAGGCTTGATCTCTATGTCATAGTCTAGAATGATAGCAATCCATTTTCCTCTTCGGCCGTCTGGATTGTCCTGGGTTAAAATGTCTTTAACTACCGCATTCGAAACATATGCAATGGTGTGGGAATGGAGAATATATACTCCAAAATATTTTATGTCTTTTACCAAGGCAAAAGCTTGTTTCTCCATTATTTTATAATTCAAAGAAACATCCCTTAAAGATTTACTGAAAAAGGCTATGGGCTGTTCATACCCTTCGCTATTTTTCTGTAGTAATACTGCTGCAATGGTATGTTCAGAAGCAAAAGAAAACATATAAAAATCTTTGGTGAAGTCAGGACTAATCAAGACTGGAGCATGTGTGAGTGCACGTTTGACTTGTTCAAAAGACTGCTTGGACTCTGTGTCCCATTTTATTTTTGTGTCCTTTTTTAACATGTTTGTGATGTTCCTAAGAAGCTCAGCCAGGTTGGGTATGAATCTTCGCAGAAAGTTTATTTTTCTGATGAAAGACTGTAACTCTTTGATATTTCTTGGGTATTCTAGTTTCTGTATGGCCTCGATTCTGTTGGGGTCTATCTTAATTCCGTCCTTAGAGATTATGTGCCCCATCAATTTACCTTCCTCTAGTCCAAAAAGGCTCTTCTTAGGGTTCAGAGAAATCCCAAATTTCCTGCATTTCTCAAACACTCGTCTGAAATGTTGTAAGTGCTCATCGTCAGACTAGGAAGAAAAAGTTACGTCGTCCAAATAAATGACAATAAATTTTCCCAGCTCTTCCATAAAAGCAATGTCCATTGCTCTCTGGAAAGTGGCCCCGACATTCATCAAACCAAAAGGCATTTTCACATACATGAAAGTACCCCATGGTGTTGTGAAAGCTGTTTTCTCTTGGTCATCTGGGTGAACGAGAACCTAGTTATAACCTGAGAAACCATCCAGTAAAGAGATTCGGCTAGACCCAACTACCTTTTGTAATATGTGGTCCATTTTTGGCAATGGGTAGTTGTCTTTTAGAGAGACTTTGTTCAGATTTTGGAAATCAATGAAAAGCCTGATTTCCCCAGATTTCTTCCGGGTTGGGACCAGGTTTGAGACCTATTTGGAAAATCGTAATGGAACTATGATTTTGGCATCATACATTTTCTTGATTTCCTTTTCTATCAGGGGAAGTAACTTGGGATTGGTTCTCCTAAGATTCTGTCTGAAAGGTTTTTGATCTTCTTTTATTGGGATCCTATGTTGTATGATGCTCGTGTCATAAGATTTCAAGTCCTCATAACCCGAGGAAAAAATGTCCAAATATTCTTTGAAAAGTTCAATGTATTTGAGCTTCTGCTCAGGGGGTAAAGATTTGAAAAGTTTTACCATCTTGGGTTTCTGTTCTGTTCCTATGTTACAATCTTCAACTTCTTGACTGCTGGCTTCAATTTTTGGTTTTTTAGCTACATCGTTAAAATCGAATAGGTCTTCTAAAGGAACTAAACCTCTAGGTAACACATTATTCTTTAAATGCAAAACATCAGATCCTATATCATTTTCATCTAACTCTCCCGAATCTAATCTATTTACATTATCATCTCCAAAATCGGATTTATTTACATTATCATCTCCAAAATTGGATTTATTTACAATTTCATCCTCATTTTCTAAGTTTATGTTTGTACACTCAAAATCATTTTTACATTGTAGAAAATCTTCAATTTGATCATCATTCCCAAATACCTGCCAGTATCTGATGTTGTCTGAGACATTCGGTCTACACTTAACCTCCACTATGTATGGGTGAGTAGAACGAAAAAGGTATCTTGCACGTAGCTGCTAACACAACTAATCCATCTGCTAAAATATTCTGTCCCCTGGGCATCACCTGCAAATCAACTTCGGTGAAACATTTAAGAGCATCCAAAACAACATTTCTATAAGCTCTAAGATGAGGGTGTTTTGTTGCATATTCACATTTAATTTGTTTTATAATTAATTTAGAGTCTCCTCTTACCATGATTTGTTTGGCACCAACCTTCTTTAGTAGTTTTAGACCAAGCATTAAAGCTTCGTACTCGGCTATGCTGTTAGTGCATTGAAAATTTAGTTTGTAAGAGTGGTTTTCCGAGTACTTGGATTTGTGATTGTGAAACCAAACTCTTGCTCCTGCTCCTTCTTTTCTTACAGCTCCATCGAAGTCCATGCTCCAGAAATCTGCTGGTAATTCTTCACTTATCACATTTTTCTTCCGTTCGACATCAGTGATTTCTGGGCCTTCTTTCGGATCAGATGTATCTTCTTCCAGCTGAGTGATCTCTTCTTCCATATCACCATCGTTATATAAGATAAAATAATCTAGATCATAGTGTGCAGAGTACAGAGGATAGTTATGTGGTTTTTCTTGGCTGCTAACCATGTATTTCATCATCGTTTCTCTGTATAGTCTTCTCTGTTGTCCAAATACTGGGATGGTGGCATATGACATATCCAACTGCAACGTACCTTTCAACTTTCCCCCCCAAGACTGGGACAACAACATACCATATTTCGGGGGAATGTCTGCGACCACAACATCCATAACCATGCTTTTTGCGGGAATCTGAACCAGGGTAATGCATAAGTCCTTGATCAAACCGATACACCTAACTTTACTGGAGTCAAAAGAGTGTAAGTCCTTGTAAGGTCTGGTGACCTCGAGTCCCAGTTTTTCCATCACTGCTTTAGGCATCAGAGTATGGGAAGCACCTAAATCTAACATAGCATTATGCAGAATCAGGTCATGTATATTGAGGCTAATGTAAAAAGGAGCAACATTGTCGTTATCGGTCTAACCATCGACTTCAAGGAAAAACAAGAGTTCTGGTTGATCATCGATGAGATTCACAGTATCTGAATGATTCACCAATCCTACAGTTAAGGCCTTTGTGCCTATATTCAACTCAATGCTCAGTGCTTTGATCACCTATGATCGGTAAGTGTCCTTACTCATCAACTCAGAAAGGGGAATGGGAATTTTCACTTTGGCTAATTCCCCTTTGAGGATGAAAAGGGAAGGTGCTCTTCTTTGGTTCTGCAATTCTAATTTCTCTACCACAGTCTTCTGGGTAGAATCATTTGGTGAGTTGGTTGATGAAACCTCAGTCTGTGATGATCTTTTCAAAATAGTAAGGTTTCTTTTTGCTGGAACTTCAAGATTACCTTTCTCAGGGGTTTTCTCGGTAGAAGGCCCAGGAGCTCTGTTGGTTTCAAATATCTTCTTTGTTTTGGTTACCTTTTTTGGGGTACTTTTGTCTTCTTACTTCATAGATTGTACTGTCGGTGTACCTCCATAATGGAATTTTCAAATGCCTGATGTTCGGTATCTTCAGCTTCTTCGCTCACCTTTGTTTGAGAAAGAAGAAAAAGTTCTTGCTCTTCCCGGGTGAGGAAAATTGCTTCGTTATCGTGAATGCCCATGAGATTTATGTGTGTATCCTCCAGTTCTTCCATTACCTCTTCTCCTTCATCGATATAATTTTCTTGTAGGGGTGGTCTGATCTGTTGATCAGGACCTCTCTGTTCTCTTTGATCCCTAGGATCTCTCTGCCTGATTTGAGGAGGGTTTCTTCTGAAGTTAGGATTTTGAATTTGAGGAGCTGGTAGGTTTTCTCTAGAAGGGTTTCTTTCGGATACAATAAGTCTCTCCATCATTCTTTCCATTTCTCTGGCTAAGGAATCCAATTTGGAATCAGAAGAAGATGTGGAAGGTTCTTCTTTAATTGTGACTCTCCTCACCGTCCTCTGTCGTGCCCTTTTAGCTAAAAGGTTTGCCTCTACGCTTATTGCACTTTTCTACATGTCTTCTAGGGTGGTGGAGTTTCTCTCCCTTAATTGATACAACATATCAGCGTCAAAACCGTCAGGGAATTTTATCAATGCTAAACCTTGTGGAGGCTTAATATCGACTGGAAGTACATTGTACAAATTATTAAAACGAGTGCAGTAATCTTGAACTATCTCACCTTGATTCCTTCTGATGTTCTCGTATTCTGAAAGGATCTGGAGAGGGTTTTTCTTTACCTCCCATATGTCTAAAAAAATTCTTTGAAATGCTGTAAGGTTGAGCACCGAGGCAGCACGTAAGCCTTTGTACCATTTCTTAACGTCACTTGTCAAACTCTGCGCAAAAAATCTCATTTGAACGTCAGGTTCATCTACTTCCTGTAGGTCAAAATATTCATTCATTTTATCAACATGTTGCTGTGCATTCAAGGGCCCTGTACCATCGAACTGAGGAATTCTTGTTTTATAATCCTAGGGAATGGCATGTAGAGGTGCGACCAACACAAAGGGAGCATATCTAGCTGCCATGATAGGTGGAGGAGGCTGGACAACGACCTGAATGATAAGTGGGGCGGTGACAGAAGACGAAGATGAGAAGGGGTTAGCTGGTGCAGAGTGAGTGATTTGAGGTTTTGCAGAGGGAGATAGAACTTCGGGGGTATGGGGTTGCAAGATGGTTGGGTCTAGAATGGTTTCAGCCACAAAGCTATCAGATTTCGTTCTAAACAGGTTTTGTTCGAACAGGATGTCAAATTCAAGATCCTGAAGGGCAACAAGCTCCTCTGGAAGAGAAGGGGACCTTTGAAGGAGACTACGATTTACTAAACCTTCTTCAATGGTCTTTTTCCTGAGTAACTATTTTGGATTATCGGTTGCTATTGCAAGTTCTGGGTTTGGGTGGGATCGAGTGTAAACTCTTTTAGGAGCCAGATTTCTTTTATTGATATATATATATATATATATATATATATATATATATATATATATATATATATATATATATATATATATATATATATTGTTTTACGAGTCCAAAATTAATATGTAAAAGCTTTTAACAACCTCTATACATTATTTCTTTCTTAGATTTTGCAATTTTTTCAGAAACAAAACTTTCTTTTAGGAAAATAAAACGCGGGGTTTGAAAATTTGTTTAGTTCTTCCCCAGTGGAGTCGCCACTATGTTAACGCTCTATAAATTCCCAGAGGTTGTTAGGAAAGAAGAAGTTTACCAGAGGTAACTTATCCAACCACTTCGAAGCTGGAATCTAGCCCTACAAGCTTCAGAGAGGGATCTCTCTGTATGATTTAGATATGTTTCAAATTTAAAATATTAGGCTAGTTGAATAAAATGTATTTGTTTTGTTTGTTGTCGTTTTCGTTAAGTTGGATGAGATAGATTTACAAATCCATTGGGCTATGGGGTTTGTATTATGAAAATAAAAATCCAAACCAGAAAACAAAGAAAACCTTTCACAGGGCGAGATAATGCACTCGTTGGATTCTTTTAGCAGTAAAATGAGGAATAGCAGAAAAAACTAGAATTTCAATTACAACAAAGAAGCAGTTAAGAATTTCTTTATCGTAAAATCATAAGATGAAACACTAAAATATTTTAAAGTCAGAGACAGGGTATACAACGATAAATCCTGCAACGTTCATTGCTTTTAAAGATTATATTTAGAAAACAATGCGATAACTAAGCGAGAACAACATTTAACTTAGAAAGGAAAACATCACCAATGAGTACACGCAAGAATCCTGTGAAAACGCCTCTTTGTATTAATGGAATATCTCTTGATAAAAACATTACAGTCTGGTAGCTCGTAGGGTGTAAAGATCAACCTTCAATACTTTGAAATGTGAAGTATTTATAACTAAAATTACAAATGATTCTATCATTAAAGATCAGGACGTGGTAAATCTATTTTTAGCTTAACTAACTTAAAAAACTACAAAATCTAGGAAAATATTTCATGATGTGTCGAAACTTCATGCTGTTTTCTGGGTGAACCATTGGTGAGGCCTCTGCATGACCTCGTCTGACTAGGTAGCTGACTGGGCTTGGATAACTTATCGACTACTTGATCAGATTGCAAAGCTCTTCCCATCGAAGGTGTCTGGGAACGACGACTTTGGGTAATCTTCGGTAAACTTCATCCATCTCTATGTATTTAGAAAAAGTTGGCTTGATGATGAATATGTACCAGATCTCATGCTGTATGCTGATGTCCAACTGTAGAGCATCTAGGAATTCCTTGCTGGTGATACTTCCTTGTATTCCTGAGAATTTTGAACTATCCTTAGCCACAACGGCTAGTCTCTTTTTGTAATCAGGGAGCGTCATCAATTTGTCATTTATCACTCTCAAACCAGGAAGACCCTTCTTCTGCAGAGCCTCGATCTTGCTGAAAAACCTTTGCACCCCTAGGTCCATAGCCTGAACCTTTTCTTCTAGCTGTAGCATCAATCCCCTCTTGGTCAGGACTCTCTTGACCTCAAGGATGGTCTCTGTTCTATCTTCAATTCTCAAATCTTCCAGCTCTTCTCTGGTTTTAGAATTCAGGAATTTGATGATTTCAGTAGCCTCTGTGGGAATCTCTCCCAGTTCTTCTCTTATATTATCAATGGCTTGTTTACTTATTTGTACCAATTCATTCTGCTCAAACATAATTTGTATCATTGACCATATTTCATTTATGGACTTGGTGATGTCTGTCCAGACACTTTCTTTAACTTCAGCCAATGTTTTGCCTGCCACTGTTTGCTTCCGAAGCTGTTGTAATTCTTGTTTGAGCTGGTCTAACACTTGTTTTTCTTTGGAGTAGCTAGTCTGGTAAGAATATTTGAGTTCCTGGATGTTCTCAATCTCCTTTTTGAGCCTGCTAATCTCTGTTTCTTGCAGATTCATCTCCTCCATGGATTTAGCCAGTTCAACAGTCTTTTCTAGAGACGTCAGTGCAGTTGCCGATGGAATTTATGATAGGGACACTGTGATCACTCCTGAGAGTGGAACTGTGCTCAATGGAATGACTTCCATGGGTTTTGAATGCTCTTTCTCTTTTACTAGTTTCTCTTGTTCAGCTTCCATTTCCTTCAATTGTGCATTCTGCTCCATGATCAACTTAAGAATCTCATCTTTTTCTCCTTCTGTCTCCGCCATTTCCTTTGCTTGTGAGTCTACTGTTGGTGGCAACTTCAATTGTTTTCTCAGAGACACTATGTCAGCATTTTTCTTCTTGAGCATCTCCTCGACTGCTTTCACATTCGAGGGATCATATCCGATCTTGAGGACCAACTCTTCCAATGTCTTGATCCTTTTATCTTTGGCAAAGGATGATGTTTTTTCAAACTTTAGCTGAGTCTAGACATTGTTCAGAGATACCTGTAGCTTGGATGTAGCGGTGGAAGCATTGGCCAATGTGGAGAAAACCATTTCTCCAGTCTGCATGTGTAGATCCATTTGATCAGCTGGATGCACATCCTTAGTCTAGAATTCGAAAGTGGCCCATTTGTAATCGATGATTATCTTTGGGTCTGGCACCTGTGCTTGGAGAAATGCCATGTGCATTCTACCTTTCTCAGTGTCGAATGCCGATAACAATATGTGTTTTATAGTCGATGCTTTCTTCCAGAACTGAGCATATGTGCTACTGGTCAGCATCTGATTCTTTTTCTTGATCAAATCATATTTCTCAAAGATACTCGGCTTTGGTCCTGCTTTTCCTGACTGGTTGACTGGTGGAGTATCTGTAGGCTTCTTTGGCAATACTGTGGTTATGATCTGCTTGCTGCTTGTACTAAGGAGTGACCAATCCACCTCCATATTGGTAGTGGATTGAATTTCCTTTTCGCCCACTGTGTCAGGTGTCTAAGAGATTTTTGTCCTCTTCGTGTGCAATTGGAACTGTTCAGATGATACTTTAGTGATGGAAGGCAAAGTGTCCTTCTTGGGCCTTTTCTCCTTTGGGGCTTGTGGTGTAGTCATCGGTGAAATAGTGACCGAGGGGCCCTATTATTCCACCTCAACCAGAGTGTTTGGTTCCCATTCCGTCTGGTTGGTGAACTTCTCTACCTTAGGCCTAGATGTGTGAACATACAGGATATTCTTATTCTTGATTCTCATCTCGAAAATTATCCTGCACGGGTCATAGTGCCAAGCGAAACTAATAGAAAAATTCATTTCCTTTAGTAGTCTGTCTGCTTCCTCTCCAGCGCCTCGGCTGTTGCAGATGAAAGACCTAATCTTCCCTTTGATTCTGAGCTGCTGCTTCGTCTTTAGAGACACAAAATGTATGTCGTCTGAGTTTATCATCTGTCTTATGTATTCCAAGGAAAAAATTCTAAAACGTAAGTACTTGGGCAATTTATATGGGATCAAAACTCAAACCTATAGACTCTGATCTCAGTATGATTTTGGTACAGGTACCAATCACCAGTCTTTGTAAGGTTTGAGAGATGTAGAATCCTCTGAATTTCCTCATTAATTCTGGGTTCGGGTCTGCCGTTGAGCATACTCACCACTGGGTGGTAGAATTGCTCGATGAACTACTTGAAACTGAATTCTGTAGAGTTATGTCTGAGCAGAGAAGTCCATGCTGTTACTGCCTATGGTCCACCATCCTCGTCTATATTCTGCATAGAAAAAAGAGAATTTGCCGTCTTGGAAGAAAACGAGCATGTATGCCAGTATTGAAGAATACCAGAACATGCCTTCTGTGGTGAAATTTATGAATTGTTCATGAATGATTTCCACTAGGAACCTATTGTAGTTGAAATGTGTAGTGGGTTTCTCATCGGTGGAGAAAATGGACAGAAATCCAAAAATGGGTTCATCTACCCATTGATCTAAAAAATATCCAAGTAAGGCACATAGTGACGTGATGACCTAGTTTCCTTTTATTGAGAACAGGGAGGAAGGATAAGGGGGGTTTGTAGTGGGGAGTTGAGTGGATTGTGGAAGGAAAAGCTCAAAAATCTGAGCTCTTTGAGGGAACGATAGCTTCCGATAGAGCTCTGTGATGATTTCGAGGTTAAACAATGAGGCAGATTCGACTCTGGATATCTGCATCATTTGGTCGATGGTTTCTGGTGTGATGAGGAAAATAATTTCCCTGGACAAGGACACAATGGCTCTTTATTCAGGGATATAATGGGCTTGGCACTTGAGGGAAAATTCTGGGAAGTGGTGAATCTGGGGGAAAATATACAAGGGTAGGTTGGACTCCTAGAGCCCATTTTCGTCACTCTGGTCTAAGAAGACTTCTTTAAGCCATGAATGTAGGTCCACGAAGTCGAATTCACATCTTGTGTTTGTGATTAAGTAGTCTTTTTCGGCCAGAGGAATCCTGTCGAGGTCAACAGGAGGTGAGAGAAAAGGATTCTCCTCACCTTCTGTTCTCTTTGATTTTGGCGCCATCACTGTAACGATACCTGCAAATAAAACAAAAGGCTAGCGGGAATGATTGTGGCTTTGGGTAACTGACCGTAACTGTTTATGGATAAATTCGTGAGTGCGGACACAGACCAATCTCCCCAGATCCACCTGGATCTGGAACAAACCGTAACATAATACTACTCTTTCCCTAGATCTAGCTATTGAACGA
>JZKD02S2051279.1:320730-355099 GCA_000966675.3 Picea glauca | reverse complement strand
TATATTATCAAGGAAAAAACAAGCTAAATGAAATTTGGACATTTGAATTTTTTTTTACAAGTTAAATGAGTACATCAATAAAAAATAACATACTAACCTTGCAAGTTCAAAATCTAAGCTATGTAGATCGAGAATTGGATTTATTCAACCGGTGGGTGACAGAAAAAAAACCCAGCTCAAACAAAAGCCAAGAACAATGTCGCAACTATAGCAATTGTGTCGCAAAGTCTCTTAAAGTCATGTATATATAGATGAAATAGTCAACTAGCCGTTAACACCGACCAATGAGATAGGCAAAATTTGCGTCGCTATTGCCATGAAAGTTAGTCGCTATAGCGACGAAAATCTCGACTAGATTTAAATAATATTTTCTTCGATATTGCGACGAACTTTCATGGCAATATCAACGAAAATCCTGCCCTGTTTAAAAAAAATATGAAACTAGTTGAAGCGTGGAAAATTTTCGTGGAATAATCCGCCCATATGTAGTAGTGATAATAACACTACGAGGCCTAGAATCATATACAACATGACATTTCCATAAATAAGGTTGGCCCAAAAGAACATCACAAACTTTGAGAGGAGCAACATCAAACAATACTTTGTCTTTGAAGGGCTTGATGTCGTACGACAATCGACACTGTTGGCTGGCGCAGAGATCGCTTCCTTGGCGGAGCCATCCAATGGTGTAGGGTTGTGGGTGTGGCATTGTCTGTAGGGCCAACCGCTTGAAAACATCTGCTGAGATGACGTTCTTCTGGCTACCTTTGTCAACGATGAAGTGCAATGAGGTTCCTTTTACCCACATCTATGAATGGAAGAGGCACTCTCCTTCTTCTGGATTGTCTGGTTCACTAGGCTGGAGCTTGGTGGTAGCAACGATGGCACGGGGTTCCGCGTCAATGATCCATATTCCCCTTTTTGGTTCTAGCTCAGATTCAGAATCCGCATTTGATTCAGAGGCTTTCACTTCGACTTCCAGTGATTGCTTTGAGCGACAGTCAGTAGTGTTATGCCAAGGGCTCTTATGGAAGTCGCACCACTTCCCAGTATCTTTCTTTGTCTTTCCGATGTCCTTCTTTGCTTGCAGCTTGGACTAGTTGTCTTGATACTACCCATATTTGATCTATCCTTTGTGATGTGGGTTGGTGCCGCCCTTTACTGGATTTTTTTGTGAGGGGTTCCTACGCCCAAATTGCTGCATTTTTTGTTTGAGATTCTACTCGATTTTGACGACATATTGGTAGGCTGCGCTGAAGGATGAGATGTCCATAAATTCCATTTCAGTCTGGATGTATCTATGTAGAGCACCAGATTTTGTTCCGAATATTTGATACCCATATTGGTGCGCAAGGTATGGAAGATATTTGTGAAATCTGACACTGCTTGGTCTCTTTCTTGCCACGGTGTAGTCCATTTGGTATACAGGTCATCATAACTTCTGACAGGGTAGTATTGTTCCTTAATAGCATCTCCAAAGAATTCCCAGGTGGATGTGACTGTAAATAATGAGGGTTCATCTGTTTCCTTTTTCTCACAAAAAGTTTCCCACCAATCTTTGACATGGGGAACGACTTTAAGGAGCACAAAAGTAATCTTTCCTCTATTCGAAAAGTTATGGACAGAAAAATACCCTTCTAGTAAATTCAACCACTTGTCTACAACATCTACGTCTATTTGACCTTCAAATATAGGAATATCGAAGTTTATTTGTACCTTGAAGGGGGCGACGTCTCCGCTCAAAGAAGATGCATCGCCTGTTGGTAGCCGTCGAATGATTTGCGTGAAACTATCCATCATCTCATTCCTCTATTGTGTGAGGGCTTCCTCAATCAATAGTTTGAAAGGATCTTCTATCTCATCATCTTTCTTTTCTCCTACCATGAGAGGTCGCTTGGGCGTGTGAGAGATTTTTTCCTCAAGAGAAACAAGATCGAGACCCAACTCTTTGTACTCCGACCTCGTTGGGGACATGCATCAAGATGACAAGGAGTAGACCGCTCTGATACCACTGATCCTGATTTTATGAGCATAACGAAATGAATACATATTATTAACAGGTGCTTAACATAAAATAATAGAGATACAATAAAACTGGTTTTCTATTCAATAACAAAATAAGCCGAAACTGTAAAATGCAACAGAAACAAGCTTGCTGGAATGGTGGTGGCTTATCTTTGAGAAGAGATGTGATGGATGCACTCATTCGCAAGAAGATGATTATAATGAGGCTCTGAAGGCCTTTTCACAGTAAACAGGAATGCCAAAAACCCTAGACATCGTAAAACCTAACCCTAGGAGATGAAGCGCCAAAAGTCATGTGGGCCCTGTTTGGGTAAGTTAGTACATTAACTTCCTGGGGTCGTAACGTTTGCATACAATCTTCGTTTTAGGCGTATGATAGCCCGTTGGAAATGTATCTTCAAGGAGATTCATTTTGGGGGCTTAATCATGCCTTCAACTATCATTGGGAACATCTATCCCGAAAAACCTTCATTTAGGCCCTCAAAATGGCCCCGAAAGTTAAAACTGCTAAAAATAGTAAATTGCCAAAATTGCCAGAAAACTGTTTTGAGCCAGTTGGAAAATAGTCATAAATCCAAGCTCATAATCAAATAAAATTCCATGGGAAAACAAAAGAAGGGGATGAAAATCAACCCAACAAATTATCAAGGAGGCAAGAAATATCATGCTCAACTCTGGGCAGATCCAAAAGCTCTCGGAGGGATATCTCCACCCAACTCCACAATCATTATGATGAAGATAATCACCTATAACATCAGAGGACTCAATGATAGATCCAAACAAAGGATCCTTCGAGATTGTATCAGGGCAGAAAATCCAGATATCCTTCTACTACATGAGACAAAATGTGCGGAAACAGAAGCAGAAACCATCTTCCAATATAGTTGGCATGGGTGTGACTTCATACACACTGACTCCGAAGGTGCATATGGGGGACTAGATATTTTATGGAACCAAAACATTTTCACCCTAAGCAGATCCTTCTCCACCATAGGCATGATCACGACCCACTTCTCGGTCACAGGATCAAATCAGGAAGGTGATATCACAAATGTTTATGGACCTCATAGCCAACAAGACAAATACATCCTCATGAAACAAATATCTCACATCAAAACCCTGCTGAGCATGCCCAACTAGATTCTAGGGGTCGACTTCAACATGATCCTGATGTTGGAAGAAAAAAAAGGAGGAACTAAACGCCTGGAGCCAGACAACGGTAAGTTCAAAACCCTTATAAACTAGCTAAATCTAGTAGACATTGAAAATCACAATGGCACATTCACCTGGTCCAATCGTAGGTCGAGACACTAGTAGGTGGAATGCCATCTTGACCGCTTCCTTGTAGCGGAAGAACTGATAGAAAGGGATCCTGCCATGGAAAGCCTCATTCTCCCAAAGGCAGGATCAGACCACTGGCGAATTGCCTTTTGCCTAGATATAGGGGCAACACCAAAATACAAACCCTTCCGATTTGAGAAATTTTTGCCATCACACCCTGACTTCCATCAGATTGCAAATTCTTGGTGGGCCCAGGCAGAGATAGATCATGGTACCTGCATGTACAAATTCCAGCAGTGCCTCAAAAATTTCAAAAATTCGCTGAAGCTCTGGAATAAACACACCTTTGGAAACATATTCCAAAGTATGCAGGATATAGAAAATAGATTAGCAGAGCTGCAAAAAACATTCATCTCAGGGACCAGAACCAAGGCCTTAATGAAAGAAGAAGAGGAGCTTCAAGTAGAGTTAGAGGAAAGGAAAAAGAAAGAAGAAGTTAGGTGGCGACAAAAATCCAGATTCCAATGGCTCAAATATGGCGAGAGGAACACAAAATTATTCCATCGAACCATGGTGCATCACTGATACATCAATAAGATAACGCATTTGGAGGACGCCTGAGGAAATCCAATCAGAGAACACACCCAAATAGATGAAGAATTAAACACCTACTACAAATAACTTCTCACAGAAACCAACTAGGACAAAATGAAAACGATCTGGAGGGTAACCAGGCACATACCCCCTCTTGTGACTCCAGAATAGAAGGATGCCCTAATGAGACCCATCACACAAGAAAAAGTGGACCAGGCTGTTAAAGGAATGCCCTTAGGAAAAGCGCTGGGCCTAGATGGCTTCACCACTAACTTCTTCTACCACTGTTGGGATTTAATAAGGGAAGAGGTCTGGCAGGTCGTAGAAGAATCCACAATCTTAGGCCATGTTCTCTCTGCCCTCAATGCCACCTTTCTCACTCTCATTTTGAAAGAGGAGAGGGTCACTCATCCCAAGTAGTACAAACCAATTTCCCTTTGCAACGTCATCTACAAAATCATTACAAAGGTGATAGCAACACGTCTCAATCCAATCTTTCCTTTTGTCATCTCCAAAGAGCAAGCCGAATACGTAGAAGGATGACAAATCATGGATAGCATCATCCTTGCTCATGAGGTAATACACTCTCTAAAGACGACCAAAATCCCAGGTATGCTCATCAAAATTGATCTTTCAAAAGCTTTTGATAGAGTCAGCTAGCAGTACCTTCGTTCCATGCTAGAAGCTTTTGGGTTTGACCATCAATGGGTAAACTGAATCTTAAATCTCACCTCTTCATCCTTCTTCTCCATTCTTTTAAATGGTGTGCCCTCCCAACCCTTCTCTCCTTCTAGGGGAATCAGGCAAGGAGACCCCCTTTCGCCTTTTCTCTTTGCACTCATGGCGGAAAAGCTAGGACAATACATCAAGACCGCGGTCCTGGAAGGTTCCCTTAAAGTCCTACCCTTGCATAACATCCAGCCGACACCCTCGCATAGCCAATTTGTAGATGACACCCTCCTCATGAACACACCCATCGCAAGAGAGGACAACAAGCTCAACTCCATTCTCTATGATTTTGTGGAAACCTCAGGCATGGCCCTCAACCTCAACAAGTCCAAGATATACTTCTCCAACACTCTGATAGTGGTCCAAAATCACATTTCAGGACTCCTTGGCATACCCAAGAGCTCCCTTCCATCCAACTATCTGTGCATCCCCCTCACTAGAGCGCCGACGCGTTCCATTTCTTAGGACAATCTGCTTCTCTCCATCTCCAATAGGCTTAACAACTGGACCTTTAGACCCCTCAACATTGCGGCCAGATTGGTGCTTCTCATGTCAGTCCTACAAACACTACCAACCTACCTCTTCACAGCCCTGACAATGCCTAAGCCGGTCATCAGATCCATTAGAAACCTCCATCAAGGCTTCTTATGGCATGGAAATCAACCTAACAAGAAATGGGCATTGGTAGGATGGGACAAGCTTTGCAAACCCAAAGCTCTAGGAGGACTAGGACTCCATGACCCGGGAAAGATCAATCAAGTTATGGGAGCCAAAATGTGGTGGAGATAGATAAAGACCCCCACAATCTTATGGGCAAAAATCTGGAAACATAAGTATGCTCCAAACACTCAAGTAGACCAACTAATCAGACATAATGACCAAATATAGGGCTCTAACATCTAGAACACAACCTGGTATAACAGAGAGCTAGTTCATAAATATGCTTTCTGGGAGATCAGGAATGGGAAAAGTGCACTTTTTTGGCAGGACTCTTGGCAACAAAAAGCACCTCTGAGCGACTTGGAAGAACTCAACCCCCTCAGGTAGGAGGTACACCTGCATATCTTCCGAAGGGTGAAATATATCTGGAGAATCACAGACCGAAGCCTGCCTTGGGGACAATGGAAAACTTCTACCAGGGAGCTACAACTCCCAGAGGACACTGACCTATAGGCCTGAAAACACTGCATAAGCCATAGGAAAATCCCCACGCGAGAAGGTCCAGGCATTCTTAGATGGGGGCACTTCACCACAGGCAACTTCTCAGTAAAAGAGGCTCACTCTCCGCAATGAAACTACCAAAATCATGATAAGGAGAGTATTTGGAACAAGGTTTGGAGCCTCACACTTTGGCCCAAGATGTCCACCTTTTTATGGCTCATAGTTCATAACTGTGTCCTCACTTGGGACAACCTCATAAAAAGGGGCTTCATCGGACCCTCAATCTGCACCTTATGTCAGCAACAAGAGGAAACGATGGAGCATCTCTTCAACAAATGTCACTATAGCCAATGGATCTGGGACCAGGGATCTCAAGCAATGCACAGGTTGAACCGAAACAGGAACAACATCAGAGATACCCTAGATAATTGGGACTCACTCTCCTACAAAAACCCTATTCTTTCCCGTATCTGGAAAATCCTCCCGGGCTTCACTCTCTGGAAAATCTAGAAAGAACGAAATAAAAGAATCTTCCACTCCAAGGCCTCCACACCTGCCCTAACTTGTGAAAGAATAGCCACACTAATCTGAGAAATAATCATAAACAACCCTTGGACATCGGAGGACTTATAATGTATCCTAGAGGAGCAATGCATTCTCCAAAATTGGTAGCTCAACTTGAACAATCATTCTGATGTGAATGTGACCAATCACCAATCCAGTAGCCCAACCACATGGTCCCCTCCTCCAATAAGATTTATTAAGATAAACTTCGATGGGGCCTCCAAAGGGAATCCTGGACCAGCGGGCTTTGAGGCATCTCTCATAAACTCTAATGGCGAAATCCTCTACCTTGTGGTCGGCTTCATGGGGGAAAATACCACCAACATGACTGAGCTCACAGGTCTCTTACGTGTCGTCCAAGCAGCAATAGAAAAACACTTCCACAAAATCACTCTAGAAGGGGATTCCGAGATCATCATCTAGCTAATAACCAAAATTCTCCATGGGGAAAACCCGCTGAAAATTTTTCCCAGCTGGAGACTCTTGGGATTGTTGGAGGATTTTGGATCCCTTCACAGCCCTAATCTCACCATCATACCTTCTCATGTGAAAAGGGAAGCGAATAAAGTTACGGGCTGCTTGGAAAATGAAGGGGTAACAACTGAGATGGAATGCATCTACTGGGAGGCACAAAATTCTACAGATACAGATCTCTCAACCCGCTGTCAAGCCCTTTCCAACAAGGACTTACCAACCCCGGATGGGGTGCCACATTGCGCAACTAGGCCACGCAGTCTGGAGCCAGGCTGGGCCATAAATATGGGCCGCCGACTCCCAACCCATCAACATTAAGGATGGGAGCAAGCCCACACAACCAGCCCCATGGTATGAGTTCTCCCATGCACGTGAGGAGGCTGGATGCATAGAGAATTAAGGAGGGAGCCTTAATGGAGGAGCCCGTCACGTCCATCCTCTCGGATATCACCGAATTTGTCCATGGCTTTACCCATTTTGATTTTGGCCCGCACCAACTAGACTAGTTTGAGCTTTGGTGTAGTTACAACAACACCATCGTCACTGTGGTCATCGTTCTTCTCATCCCCATGCTGTGAAAAAGAGGCAAGCCCTGCAAGGGCGTTGCCTGGTATGATTTTGATGCTCATTGGAAGAGGTAGCAGAGGTTCGAAAGAGCAATGTCCATGGCCATAATGCAACTCGTCTACACATTCAGAAATCCCAGGACTCCTCCCATGGCTTATGTGGAGGAAATTGTTTTGGAAGAACCAATTTAATTTCCTCCAGAACATCTCCTCTTTACTATACCTGACAATTGGAATCCACCAATCTGATTTCTAGGGGAGGTCACCATGGAGGCCACAGGGGCACAATAAAACTGCCACATAGGGATAGACCAGTCGAAGGAGCCTCCCACATGCTACATCGTAGAAGAGACCTTGGAGGCTATGGACACATAGGAGACAACACGCGTAGATGAACTCTCCTCGGGCACTATCAAAATGCATGCCAAGAGGGAATAGGACCAAATAGAGGAACTGGATGAGGCTATGGGAAATGAGACAGGCGAGGCAGAGGAAAATGAACCATGAGGTGAAACGAAGGAGGGTGGAAGGGTGAGGGAGGGTGGCATGGATCCCATGCCACATCCCCTATCCATCATGCAAGATGCGTGGTGTGTCCAACCGCCATTGTTCCACCTGGAGCACTTGGAGCTAGTGTTTGACTTGCAGAGCCAGGTGGCGGACCAAATCCACTGGGCCATCCTAATCATCTAGCGCATCGACATGCTATACGATACCTACTATAACATTCCAACAGGGAAGATATGCCCGACTTATGCACAACCTTTCATGCTGTCAGCCAGAGCGAGAGCGCGGGAAGGAGATGATGACATGGACACCGCATTGACCACCGGGTAACTATTTTAGTTTATGTTTCTGGTTAGAACTATAGTTTGGGATAAAGATTTGGCTCTAGAACTGTTAGGGTTCAATTCTGCTATAATTCGAAGACTCTGTGTGCATTTTCAGACTGAGGGTTGCCATCTGTCTTAGTTTCCCACAGGCATGACAGATGGCCTTCCATTTTTTGACATGGACAATATAGGATGCCAACTGTTCCGGTTTTCGTTAACTCGGCGGGACAACTGGCATACCAAGCTTATCTATACATTTTTAAAGTTAATGCAATAGGATCCACCCCCCTTTTTACTTAAAAAAAACAACAACGATGGAGTTCCAATACACTAGGATGCTTTCCAAGACCGATTTAATCAACACAAGCCACCCGCCCTTAGATAAGCTTCTAAATACCCAAGAAGAAATCCTTGCTTCCAATTTATGTATAAGGCAAATCCAATCCTCTTTCCTATACTTATAAGGCTTTATATATTCCCATGTATTTTATCCCATCTTCAATACCTTTTAGCTGAGTCAGGATGACATTAAAGAAGAGTTTGTTTCATCTAGGGAGCAATTATTTATCGCAATGCATTATTTTTATAGATGAATCTACATCCTTTTTGATTTACAGAACAAGTCTAATATGTTCTTGAGTCTAGAGACATCAGTTAAAGAGCTAAACACACTACATAAGACACCATCCACAAACATGAGATGATAAACCCTCTCTGATTCTGAGACCTTTAAACCTCTCAGGAATCCAATCGAGCAAGCCTCCTTCAACATTTTACTCAAGGATTATGCTATGATTAGAAATAAAAAAGGGCACAATGAACAACCTTGACGTAGTCCCCTTGAAGATATGAAAAACAACGAAGGGGAGCTGCTAATCAAGACAACAAAGTACGTGATCTGAAGGAATCTCATTATCTAGTTCACAGTCCTTAAATTTATTCCCATTTGGATTAGGACCAGACAGAGGAGAGTCTAGTTAACCCTGTCATAAGATTTAGAGAGGTCCACCTTTAAGATGACTTCTTTGAGGTTTTTCTTTTTCACCGAGTGGAGGAATTTTTGTGCAATGGCCACAACATTGTGGATTTGCATATTATGTAAAAATCCAAATTGTTCTTCTTTGATCACTTCACTAAGTAGGGGTCTTAGTCTTCAAGCGATGATTTTGGCAATCAACTTATAGAATATGTTACAACACAAAATGGGTATGAAATTCTCAAAGGATTCTATATTTTACTTCTTGGGAATAAGACAAAGAAAGGTTGAGTTGAGAGGCCTGTAAATATTTCCTTTTGTCTGATATTCTCTGATCATGAGGAGCATATCATATTTCAGGAAATAATAGAAGGATTTGAAGAACTCAATAGTGAATCTATTTGGGCCATGAATTTTTCCATTCTGCATCACAGAAAGGGAAAAGTTTAGCTCAGATTCAGTTCCTTCTTCTTCTAAGGACTAATTCATTTCGTCATTGAAAACAGGTTGAAACTTGGAAACCACCTCCAAAATTTCCTGTATTGGACACCCCCTTGGGGCTAGGATAAGGTTTTCGAAGAAGCACGCACCTGCTTCAGATTTATGCCAAAATTATCTCACCATTTCTCCTTCTTCATTTTCTACCTCCCAAATAGAATTGATATTCCAACGATGATTGGCATAATTATGAAAAGAAAATTAATTGTTATCCCCTGCTTGTAACCATATGGCTTAGATTTTTTTCCGCCACTCCACCTCTTCTTTTTTCAGCCATTCGTTTCTTTGGTTTTCATAACTTTTTAGTTCTTCAATTTTTTCTTGGCTGAGGGATCCGATATCCAAAAGGGAGTAGAGCCTTGAGAGTTTACCTTCAATTTCCAATAACTCTTTTTTCCTTTTGGCTTACCAGTCTGGAATCCAGTTTTTAATGGTTACTTTAGTTCACTTAAGATTTGATTCAAATTACACCATTAAAGGTTCCGAAATATCCAGACTTATCCTTACCCAAGAGGAGTATACTAGATTTTTTAAATCCTCTTCTTCCAACCATACCTGATTAATTTTGAGAGGAGTAGGCGATGAATCAAAGTTAGAATTCCATCGGAGAGAAATAGGATGGTGATCAGAACTTCCCCTGTCTTCTACTTCTGACTCATATTTGAACCCCAACTCTAAGATTTTTTCAGATATTAGGAAGCGATCAAGTCTCTTAGCTACTTCCTCATTACCCAACCGAAATTTTCTCTAGGTTGGAGTGAGCTTAACTAGCTCTAGATCGACCAGACCTTTTGAATCCAAGAAAGAAAGGAAGAATCCTTTTTTCCTATCTTCTCTAGGCTTTGGACTCCATACTTCTCTTAATGAAAGAGTGAAATTAAAATATTCTCCTATCACCGAGAGAGGATCACTAAAAAGTCCTGCAAATTTCAAGTTTTTCCAAATGAAACCCTATCAACATAGGGTCCATAAATATTTATGAGAGTGAAAGAAAAATTAAGATCTTTATGCTTAAGTTTAACATATATGGATGAGTGAATGGAAGAGGATGCTAGAGGCTTGAAGGAAGGACTCCAACCATATAAAAACCCCCTCGACATCCCTTTTGCATTAACGACGCTAAAGGAACAAATTTTAGCCACTGACTAACCTACTTAATAGCTTCTTCCCCTGAACACATAGTCTCCTAAAGGATAATGACATCATGATTAAGACTCAGGAGGAGCTTCTTGAGGGTTCATTTTTTCTGAGGGCCCTAAATCCCTCTAGCATCGAAGGAGAGACAAATCATTTTGAGGTGGGGGGAAGGGATTTCCCTGTTCTAAGGGCCCTGATGATTGTTGCTTGGGTTCCTTTCTGAATTTATGCGATGGATTTTTCCTTTGCCTTGGAAAAATGAGAATTCCTTCCTACCTTCTGGGTTTGAGGAGGGTATAAGTCTAACCATCCCTTCAAAGGAAAGGCATCCTTTAGACAATTCATAGAATGGAGCGCATACCATTTGGAAGGAGGAGCGGAGGGAGACAAAGAGTTCAAGGGCTGGGAAGGTAAATGAGAGTCCAAAGACTTTAAATTCTTAGGGGGAGGGGGAGACAAGGGTCCTAGGGGCTCCGAGAGAGTAGCATGGAGAAAAGGGGAAATCTCACCCGAGGAGAGCTCATGACACGAGGAGGGAGGCTAGGGAGGGTTTGAAATAGGGGAAAGAATTAGAGGAACTTGAGGAAGGGGAGCGACAAGAGACAAATAGGGGGAAGGGGACGAAGAGGGAGAAGGAAGGGGGGACAAGGGGGAAGTCAAGGATTCTATTTTTCAACTTTTTAGAAGGAGAAACCTAAACCAAAGAGTCGAAGGAAGCAACATTATTTTCTTCCATACATGAGCGAGCATCCTTAAAAGATAGGTCTCCCAAAGCAGAACTCGTATCTTTTTTCGAACCAAATTCCAGGATAAGTTCTTCTATTTTTTCCTTCTAGCGAGAGAGAAACAACCTTCTGTTCATGGCTAGTGGTATATTTTTTCCTCTAAAGCTTCTGCTGGGAGTTTCCCCATGGTAAGGGCTTCTCACACTAAGCCCTTAAGTGGCCAATTTCGTGGCATCCATGACATCGAAACAATATTTTCCAATAATCCACTTTCTGATGCCAGTTTAAGTCACCATAAACAATGTCGAGGTTTCCTACCAAACCTTCTCAGACATTAATCTCTGCCTGAATCCAGGCCCATCTGTGGTCTTTTTTCAACCCCCAGTTGGGTTCAAGACCATCGAAGGAATTGTTGGTGTTTCATGGAAACCTGCACATGAGACCTAGCTAAAGCATACACAAACAAAGATTATCAAGAAAAGGAAGAGAGATACAATATGAAGAATGAGAATCAATGTATATTATGTTTTATTTAATGAGTGAGTGATATATCCTCATATAGGCAATGACATCCTATAATTAAGAAAAGAGAAGAAGTAGTGAGCTGCAGTGAGATTTTATTAGGAATGCATGCATAATAATGATGGTCTAAAAATATAAAGTCTAAAATAGAACTAACTCTAGTGAGCTTCAGTAGGAAATAGTAAAGTACGGAAAAACTCCAGTACACTCCCACTGAACTAGTGAGTCGGAAATAGAAATATCCAACGCCCCCCCTGAACATCACTATGGAGTAAAAAATGAGTCCCGACTACTAGGCCATATTAGGTACTCATGTACAATGCAACTAATGAAAACTGAATACAAGTGAGGAAATAAGGAAAACCACGTGGGAGTAACCCCCCCCCNAAATACAATGCATCAAAAGAATAAAATGGCAGTTGTTGCTAGGCAACTTTGTTCTTCACTCCAAAATGATCCCACAAAGTCCGAAACTTCAGCCCAGTGAAGGTCTTGGTGAATATGTCGACAGTCTGTTAAGAGGAAGGACATAACTACAAATCAATGATCATGTCATGTACTAAATATCCTATGAAATGCATGTGGAAATCAATGTGTTTGGTTCACTATCGTTGTATTGGATCTCTGCAAAATCTCATTGTACTTTGATTGTCACACCATATGATAGTCGAACAATGAAATGGATACCAAGCTTGGTAAGGAGGTGTTGAAGCCAAAGTGTCTGAATGAAACAATTGACTACTCCTCTGTACCCGACCTTTGAGGAAGATAAAGCAATGGTTGATTGCTTCTTACTTGACCAACAAATTTGGCTTGACCCCAAACTGAGAGTGTACCCGGACGTGGACTTGCGATCTATGTTATCACTAGCCCAATCTGAATCTGTGAAGCCTATGAGATCTAGTGCACAACCAATTGCATAGTGAATCCCATAACTCATGGTGCCATGAACATATATGAGGATGCGCTTGGAATCCTTCCAGTGTAAATCATGGGGTTCCTGCATGTATTTGGAAACTGCTCCTACTGCATATGAGATATTTGGATGGGTGTGGGTGAGATATAGAAGACTCCCCACCAACTGTGGATACAAAGTGTTGTCCATTAATGGTGTATCCCCGCCATTGTCAAGTCTGATCTTGGATAAGAAGGGTGTAGGTGCAGACTTACAATATGTCATGTGGAATCTATCCAAAAGATCCCTGACATACTTAGCTTGAGAAATTTTGATGCCAGAATCATCCTGACTAATCTCAAGGCCAAGAAAGAAGTGTAGTGGATCCATGTCCATCATAGAGAACCTTTCATGAAAAATATCTTTGACCAAAGAAATGGCTGAAGCAGAGCTACCAATGATCAAAATATCATCAACATAGAGTACTAAAATCATCACAGAGTTAGTAGTCCTCATCATGTAAACATTGGAATCAGATTTACATCTAACAAAATCATGTGAAAGCAAGTAAGAATCCATCTTTGCATACCGTGCTCTAGGTGTCTGCTTGATGCCATAGAGAGACTTCTTCAGTCTTCATACTAAATATGAGTTCTGAATGAATCCCTCCAATTTCTCCATGTAGATATCCTCTGAAAGGTCACCATGAAGAAAATAATTCTTCACATCCATCTGGTTAACTTCCCATCCTTTGGCTACTGCAATGGCTAGGGCCAAGTGAATGGAGTCCATCTTTTCTACATGAGAAAATGTCTCATCATAATCTATCCCATGAATATGTTGAAATCCCTTTGCAACTAATCTGGCCTTGTACCTGCTCACTTGACCATTTGCTTCTCTCTTGGTCCTATAGACCCATTTTCATCTAACGAGTTTCCTCCCAGGTGGAAGTGGAAATAGATCCCAAGTCTGATTCTCTAGGAGAGAGTCATGCTCCTCTTGCATGGTTTCTTCCCATAGTGGATTTACAACAACCTCACTATAGGTACGTGGATTAGAATATTGAACCATATAGCAATGCATGGACATCGCTGGTTCAGAAGATGCAAGTACAAGAGAAGTATCCACATGCTGAGATCAAGTCCTCCTCAAATCTAATGGATCCCTTGCAAGGTTGTCTGCTGCCTGAAGTGTGGACTGTGCCCACTTGGGCATTTTCTAAAGCTCGTTGGCTCCTCATTTGGATGTACTACCTTCTCATCTGCATGTACAAAATCCTCTTAATTTGTGTCTGATTATGTAGCATCTGAGTGTGTGGAATCATCATCTCTGATGTCTGGAACTGATGGAAGCACAAGAGTCTCTGTATGTTGCATTGGAGGTGCATGCAAATGAATCTCCTCAAACTGAACACTGCGCTCAATGATGAGCTGGTCTATAGAGGGATGAATCAATATGTACCCCTTCACATCATCTGGATATCCCACAAAGATGCAAGGTGTGCTATGTGGATCTAAGGATTTCCTCTTTTCAGAAGGAATATGGGCCCATGCTCTAGATCCAAAGATGCGGAAGCGTGTGACATCTGGTTTGTCAACTGTCCAAGCCTAAAAAGGTGTCCTATCCTCAACAAATTTTTGAGTGCTCTGTTTTGTATGTAAGGAGCACAATTAAGTGCCTCATCCCAAATATTGGAAGGAAGTGATCTTGCATGCAACATGAAACTGGTCATCTCCTTGAGAGACTTGTTCTTCCTTTCAACAACTCCATTTTGTTGTGGAGTGTATGGAACAGTGTGCTACAACTAGATACCAGCTTCACAAAAACTAGTCTAAACATATTTGTTGATATATTACCCCCCCCACCATTGTCTGTATGAAGGATCTTGACTTTCTTCCCAGTTTGTGTCTCTTCTAGAGATTTGAAGTCTTCGAGATGCTCAAAAACTTCAGACTTTTGCCTGAGAAAATAAACCCAAGTATAGCGTGAGTAATCATCAATAAATGTAAGAACATACCTTGCTTTGATGATGGACGGATGTGGAAACGGACCCATGAATGTAGATTTTAACCTTGTACAATATTTACTGCAAACAAATTTTCAGTAAAAGAACACAAAAGATACAATGGAAAATACAAACATTACACAGATATTTTTCCCCTGGAAACCCAAATCGGGAAAGACAACATATTCTATATTCATTCATAGTGTTACATTGTTTATAATACAATATACATATAGGAGCCAACGACATCCAAAACCCTAACCCAATGACTTGGATTAGTCAACAACCCTAATTCCTTTATCGAAAATAGAAAACCATTGGCAAAGAAACCATGTGCCGAAAAACCACCTAAATATGTGACACATTTCCCGAGGCATAATTTTTTTTCTCGGGGGCGCTACCCCCGAACCCCCACGTGGGGGGATTTCACCCCCCTGAACCCCCCCTGCACAACCGACGCAATGCATACACTACTGCTCATGGAAAGAATATCACACATACCCAACATTGAGATCACTGTGAACAAGCTCCAAGGAAGAGGAGGCTCTCCTTTCCTTACCCTTTTCAAACTTCTCTTTAGGATGCTTTCCAAGAATGCATCCTTCACAAAACCCTTCAGAAAAGTGAATGTCTAAAATGCCTTTGACCATTCCTTTCTTGGAAATTCCCTGCATGTACCTAAAGTTTAAATGACCAAATCTCTCATGCCATACTCTACTACTATCATTATCATGTGTAAGTAGCAAAGAGGAGTCACAATCAATAAACCTAGTGAACTTATACAACTGTGATTTGTGATCTACCTCACCAACTAGAATAATGGAACTGTCATGAATGTCAAGTACAATAAATGAATCTGATGTAAATTCAACCCTTTTACCTGTTTGAGTGATCTGATAAACTGAGAGCAGACTTATAGAAATATTTGGAACATGTAAAAAATTCTCAAAACTTCCATTAGGAAGTTCCACTCTTCCCTCTCCTGCAAATGATATTGGAGTATCACCCCCCACAAGAATAGGAGTTCAAGAGCATGCACTAAAAGAAGTAAAAAATTCCTCTTTAGCTGCCATATGATGTGATGTGCCAGAATCTATAATCCATGAATCAGATGAGGAATTAATTGCAACCAGAGCATGATGATTACCTTTCTTAGGCGCATGGTATTCTTCCTTATTCTTCTTGGCTCCTTCAAGAATGAAGTCTCCAAGGTTATACTTCTGAAGTACCTGTGTCATAAGATCGATCTGCATCTTCATGCATGTGTATTCTTCATGATTTGTTTTATTGCAATATGCACACTTCTTTCGCTTGTTCTTCTTTTTCCCTTTGGAATTTGAAGAATCTTTGGAACCTGAAGAATCCTTGAAGGGTTTGGAATATCCCTCCTTTGATACTGGATGTAGTAGTTCCTTTCATTTCTGCTTCGATTTCTGATTGGATGACCCTTTTCCATCATGCATGCTGAGTGCATGTGATTTGGGATCTTTCATGAGGCCCATATGTATGAATTTTGTATGATATTGAGTGAGAGACTCAATGAACTGAGCCATCGTAGGCATTTTCCAATTTGCTCCCAAAAGACATATGCCAAAATGGAAATTTGAGACATATACAATGTATTCTGGTCCTCTCTTGGCCAAGATTGTTAGAATAAGTTGTTTCTCTTGTGTAGACTTGTCGATACCATATTCACCCAAGCTTAATTTAGTAAAGAAATCCTGTATATTATCAAAACTTTTAGGGTCTAAGGTATTCAACTCTACCTCAAGCATATGACCTCACATCTCATCCCGCTTTCCAAAGAGTCTTTCCAAGGTGGTCCATATCTCATTTGGAGTCTTGTATGCGGCAACATGAAACCATAAATCAGTGGATCTTAACTCAAGAAGAAGTCTTGTGGCCTCATCCTTACGGTTTCCCCATCTTGTCTTCTCAAGCGCTGATGTAGGTTCTGTTTCTGTCGCCATCGTCAAATTGTACAGTATTTTTCTTTTGAGTTGGAATGCGGCCTTCAAATTCCATTCAAAATAGTTGTATGGTGTGAGTATCATCACCAAAATTTATTGAATAATTTTCATTGTCTCCATCCCTGCTATTGATTTTGAAAAGATCCTGAAAACCTAGATCATGGATTCTGAGATATGACCGACGGTTCTATGGAAACTATAGATATGATAAAACAACTATATCTCCTAAAATATGATGTGGGTTTTGGATATTTTTGGTGAGCATGAGCATCCCTATGTCATACGTCTCTGGTCAAAATTTCAGCCCGACCTAGATCGCGGATTTTGAGATATGGTTGTTTTACTTCAGAAAACCAATTTTCTAGGGTGTCTCACCTTGACAATGGGCAAATTGAGTGAATGTCACACCCTAGTGAAGGATATAGTGTAAATATGTCACACCTTGGATTTGGATAGGTTGCGTCTATTTCATAAAACTTAATTTCACAGCCTAAAGAAGGATACAGTGCGACTATGTCGCACCTTGGCTGTGGATAGGCTGCGTCGATTTCAAAAAACTAAATGTCACACCCTGGTTAAGAATATAGTGCGACAATGTCGCACCTTGGATGTGTATAACCTGCGTAGATTTTGAAAAATATTTTTTCATAAGTTTGAGTGCGACTATCGCACCCTAGCAATGGATAGACTGTGTCGATTCCAATTGTCACACCTTTTGATAGGGATAGTGATGCAGGAGCATCTCAAGTGAGCCAGCGTGGAGATATAAGACAACTGGAAAAGCACCCATCGCATTTTCTTTGAAAATGTTTTGAAATATTAATGAAGTCATTAAGTGGAGTCACACTTGTAATTTGTAAACGGACCTTGAGCAATCCTCTCTCATCCTTAGTAGGTAGAAGGCATTTATATTAGTTAATGCAAGTAAATAGAGTTTAATGCGTAGATTTGACAGTTTAGAGTGAAAGAGGGAAAACGAGATATAGACACCCTCATTGTATTATTGTATGATAGTGAAGAACATTACCAAGAGAAGAGCATATAGAGATGGAGCAGAGAAACTGTGTTTGAAAACTCCCATGTACAGAGATTTGAGTTAATAGAAGAAGTCTTAATTCAGATTCATGGCGTTGTATTTGTTTCTTGTATGCGTATGCTGAATGGTATGTTCATGGTTTTACTCTTTCTGTTTTACACATTTGCTTTTATGCTGTGTATGAATGATTTCTTGTTAAATGTTTGAAATCTGAGAGAGAGAGAGAGTAAGGGAAATGAGTTTCAATTATTTCTCTGTCTGAGAGAGAGTTCCTACAAGGAGTGCAGTTGAATTGTTCGCAAGGAGTGTGTTGACAAAGGGTTCATAGGTTTGTCTATGAAAGCTCAGATAGGATAGCTTTTGTTCTCATTTCCTCAGAAGTGCAGTTAGGCATAGGAGCTATGCAAAGTGTGCATAGGCCAAGTGAAGCTTCAGGGGTTTGTAACCTGAATGACTTGTTGAGAGACTGCTATTGCAGGGAGTGTGTAGAGTCGAAAGGAGTTCAACACTTGAAAGTGTTTGAAGGTCTGCCAGAAGGAGTGCGAGTAGGAGTTTTTAAAAAAACTCAAAGTCGTGGAAAATCTCAGAAGGGTTCGAACCTTCGAAGTCATCGAAGGGAAGCAAGAGGCTAAGTGCCTTGAAGAATTGAAAAGGAGGCACAGCGACGTCACGCTGCAAGAGGACAAGTTCCACGTAGAGAAATACTTTGTTTAAATTTCGCAGAAGTTCTCAAGGGAAAAGACGGATGGTCGAAATTCTCCGTGGAGAATTTGCGAAGTCCCGCCAGCCGTCAGATCTGACAGAGAAGTAAGGGGGTTATGGGGCGTTTTCGAAAGCACAAGCCCATGCGAGTAGTCAGAGTAGTAGATCCAAATTGATAGGAATCGTTGGATCCACCTGTTAAATTTCATTTTGGGAATTCATGGGTGGAAGAGCCAAACACTCAGCACTAGGACTCGCGAAATTGTGAAGTCCGAAACCTCGATGAAAGGAGGAAGGTTACACGGAGCAAAGACTTGGACACATGGCAGAGTTCCAACGTTTCGACAATTCGGGATTGAAAAGTTCGAGGGTAAGCCAAGACCGTGGGTGGCCAAATCCCCGAAACGCGAAAAAGGAGCATTTGTCACAAGAATTTTGGAGCTCGGGGTTCGGGGAATCGGTATTCCCGTTGACAAGGAGTGGAACCCCTTCACATTGCGATTTTCAAAATCGTGACATAACCATTTAGCCCATCGACAAATCGCGACTCAAAAATTCAGGGTTCGTGGTATTGAAAGGTTTAGGGATTGAGAGTCCAAGACTCCCGATACCTGGAAGTCCGAAGTCACGCGGATGCGTATATCAAGGAGGAGGTGACATGTGGCAAGAATCCCACGTCAGTGGAAAAGATTGGTTGCAGTGACGCGTGGAAAGGGTTGTGGAACCCGGAGCAAGCGCGAAAAGTTCTTTCAGGATTTCGGGACCCGGAAGGTGGAGTAACATCGAACTCTTGTCTATTGAGTTCCCGGTGCGCGAAATCGTGCTGACCATTGGATCGAGAAGGGAGTCTGGAACCGTTGATTTTGGTTGGTGGCATAACATTGGGTTTCAATGTAAATCAGAACTCGACATATCGGGTTTTAGAGGTCTGAAGGAACAGAGTGCTTGACCTGAAGGACTCGCGAAGCCGCGAGGCCTGATCTCTCGAAGTGTAAAGGGAGATCCGTCAGAGATTTACTGTGGGAGAAGATTTCCTGAAAGGGAAATAGAAGAGCCATTTTCTGAGAGCTCTTTAGGCCAGAGGAATTGAACGGTCCTGTGTGCGGACTTTCGACCTGCAGGTTAGAGAGGACTGTGTCAGGTTGGAGGCTGCGTCAGGTTTGGTATCAGAGCCTGATTCTTGTTTGTATATTTTAGGCAGGAAAAGTGAGAAGGAATTTCAGCCATGCCGCCGAGAAGACGAGACAGACAAACACCTGATCCGCCAAAGGAAAGGGAAATGCCAGAAGGAAGGGGCAGGCAGGTGCAGAATCCAGAAGTGGAAAGAGATCTGCATGACATTCATGCCAGACTTGTGGACATGGAAATAAAACAAAGGCGCACAACTGATGTTGGAGATATCAGTGCGTCTGAAAGCGAAGATGATGCTGGACATGAAGAAGAAGTCACAACAGAAGATGCATCAAATGAACGCTTGATTAGAGCTGTTGCAAGAATGAGTGCAAGAGCCAAAATGGACATTCTAGTTTATGAGGGAAACTTGGATGTAGAAGAGCTCCTAGATTGGATTAGAGCTCTGGACACATATTTTGAGTATGAAGATGTCGAAGAGGACAAGAAGGTCAAACATGCTATCACAAGACTTAAAGGACATGCAACATTATGGTGGGATGAACTGCAAGCTGACAGGCGCTGCCAAGGAAAGCGGAAAATTAAGAGCTAGGACAGGATGATTGCAAAGATGAAGGAAAAATTTATTCCCAGGGATTATCAAATTACTCTGTTCAGGAGAATGCAGAACTTGAGACAGAAACTGATGTCAGTAAAGGAGTACACTGAAGATTTCTACAGGCTGAACATCAGAGAAGGTCATCGTGAAAGTAATGATGAAAAGGTTGCTAGGTATATGAATGGCCTGAGATACAAAATTCAGGATGAGATGAGAATGATGACCATCTGAACGGTGGAAGATGCTTATCAAATGGCTCTAAAGGCGGAAGAGAAACTGAGCCGAAAGCAAGGTCAAAGAGGTTGAGGCAGAAGTCAGCCTAGAGGCAAATTAGTTGCCCAGGATAGGAACCAGAAGCCTAAGGAAGACTAGAAGAAACCTCAACCTCAGATTGAGAGAGGTGGAATCTCACAGAAAGGGAAATATGCTGGACATAGAGGGAAGTATGCTGATCAGAGAGGAGAGTATGCTGATAAAAACATTTTTCCTCGTACTAGAGGTAGAGGAAGAGGAAGAGGTGAAGTGATAAAATGCTTCACGTGCGGAATGGTCGGACACAAGTCTTATGAATTTCCATACAAGAAGAAAGAGGAAGGAGAGGCTCACATTACCGAAGCTCAAAGGCAGAATGTTGAGGCAGAGGATGCTGAAGGTGGAAGATCGTTGATGATGCGAAAAGCTCTTTTGACACCAGAGAAGGAGGTGGAGAGTTCAATCCAAAGGAATAGAATTTTTCGGACTGCGTGCAAAACCAAAGATTGGGCATGCAAAGTTATTGTGGACAGTGGTAGCACGAATAATCTCGTTTCAACAGAGATGGTAAAAAAGCTGGAGCTGGAGACAATTGATCATCCAAGCCCATACAGAGTTTCGTGGTTACAAAAAGGACATCAGGTAAATGTCACTAAACAATGTTTAGTTGAATTTAAAATAGGTGGATATAAAGATGAAATACTCTGTGATGTTATTCCTATGGATGTTTGTCATCTATTGCTGGGTAGACCATGGAAGTATGACAGGAATGTGATTCATGATGGGAGAATGAACACATACACCCTAGAGAAGAATGGGATAACTCACATGTTGCTTCCAATCAAAGATAAAGAGGTGAAACCAGAGGTAAGTAACACTATACTTCTCATGAGTGGGAAGGAACTTCTTACAGAGGTTAAGAAAAAGGAAGAACCGCAATTCATTGTGGTCAGGAAGCCTAAAATTGTTTTAACCAGTACAAAGGTAGATGATTTACCGGAAGAAGTTCAGGAACTGTTGGAAGAGTTCGCTGATATAGTAGTGGAAGAACTGCCTTGTTCGTTGCCACTGATAAAAAGCGTGAGTCATCATATTGATCTCATACCAGGAGCTAGTTTACCAAACAAAGCAGTGTACAAATTGATGCCGCAGGAGAATGAAGAGGTCAAAAGACAGGTCCAGGATTTGTTGGACAAAGGTTTGGTCAGAGAAAGCCTGAGTCCGTGTGCTGTTACGACAGTTCTCAGTCCGAAGAAAGATGGAGGATGGAGGATGTGTACTGACTTGAGGGAAATCAACAAAATAACCATCAGGTACAGATTTCGATTGCCAAGAATGGATGATCTGATGGACTGCTTGAGTGGGGCAATTTTTTTTTCGAAGATTGACTTGAAGAGTGGTTATCATCAGATTCGCATGAGAGAAGGAGATGAATGGAAGACAACCTTCAAGACTAATGAGGGGTTATATGAATGGCTTGTTATGCCGTTTGGATTAAAAAATGTGCCAAGTACCTTCATGCGGTTGATGAATGAAGTCCTGAAGGATTTCATTAGAAAATTTGTCATTGTGTACCTTGATGACATACTGATTTTCAGTAAAATAAAGGTAGAGCATCTGAAACATTTGGCTACAGTGATGCAGAGATTACAGCAAGAGAAGCTGCTGATAAACATGAAGAAGTCCTCATTCATGAAGACAAAGCTCATTTATTTGGGGTTTTTTATTTCTGCAGATAAGTTGAGGATGGATCCAGATAAGGTGGAGGTAATTAAGAATTGGCCATCGCCAAAAAGCATATTTTAAGTTCGAAGTTTTCATGGATTGGCTAGTTTCTACCGAAAATTCATTAGGAATTTCAGTGGAATTAGTGCACCGATGATGGACACAGTGAAGAAGAGACACAAATCTTTTCACTGGACAGAAGAAGCAGAGAAGAGTTTTAATTTGTTGAAGAGGAAAATTATGGAACGACCAATTTTGGTGTTGCCAGATTTTAAAAAGACATTTCAAGTAAAATGTGATGCAAGTGGATTTGCAATAGGGGTAGTCTTGAGTCAAGAAGACATGCTGATAGCATACTTCAGTGAGAAGATGAATGAAGCGAAAGTGAAATACTCCACGTATGACAAGGAGTTCTATGCTATTATTCAGGCATTGAAAAAATGGAGACACTACTTGATTTCCAAGGAGTTTGTTTTATACAGTGACAATCATGCATTGCAATTTGTGACTCAACAGGAAAAGTTGAACCATAGACACGTTAAATGGGTTGAGTATATGCAACATTTCACTTTTGTGATTAAACATATTTCTGGTACTGCTAACAAAGTTGTTGATGCTTTGAGCAGGAAGTGTTTGCTATTGCAGGAATTCAGAGTCAAAACGTTGGGTTTTGATGATCTTAGGAACATATACAGAGATGATCTAGATTTTAAAGAGGTGTATGAAGCAACTGGGAATCCAATTCTCAGGGATAGAATCCAATGGGTTGAATACATGATCTAGGATGGATTGTTGTTTAAGGTTAATCAACTTTGTATTCCAAAATGCTCCATGAGGGAGAATTTGCTGAAGGAGAAACACAGTGGAGGATTGGTCGAACATTTTGGTCATGACAAGACGTTTGCAAAGTTGAATGAGTCATATTTTTGGCTAGGAATGCGAGTAGATGTCAAAATATTCGTAGACAGATGCCGTATTTGTTAGCATCCAAAGGGAAAGAGGCATAATGCAGGTTTTTATCAACCATTGCCCATACCTGAGAGGTCGTGGGATGCAGTCAGCATGGAATTCATATTGGGGTTGCCAATAACACAAATAGGGTTTGAATCAATCTTTGTTGTGGTGGATAGATTTTCCAAAATGGCACATTTCATTCCATGTCAGAAAACCAGTGACACAACTCACATTGCGAACCTATTTTTCAAAGAAGTCATTCAACTTCACGGCTTACCAAGAAGCATGGTTTCAGATCGAGACACGAAGTTCATAGGACACTTATGGAGAACCTTATGGAAGAATCTGGGAACTAACTTGTCATTTAGTTCAGCTTATCATCCTTAGACGGATGGACAAACAAAAGCGGTGAACAAAAGTCTGGGAGACTTGCTGAGGAGTTTGGTGACAAAACACCACAACCGGTGGGACAAAATATTACCACAGGTGGAGTTTGCTTACAACGATTCAATCAACAGAATCACGTGACAGAGTCCATTTTAGATTGTCTATGGCATGCAACCAAGAGGAATTTCTGAGCTGAGGGATTCAGAACAGACTGGGACTAGGAGTGCTAGTGCAGAATATTTTGCAGAGGTGATGAAGAAACTTCACAGCCAGGTGAAGGAGCGATTGCAACATTCGAGCCAAGAATATAAATGCAGGGCAGATCAATGCAGGAGACAACTTTAGTTCAATGTTTGTGATTTGATTCTGGCACATCTGAGAAAGGAAAGGTTCCCGAGGGGAACATATAATAAACTCAAGATGAAGAAAATTGGACCATGTAAGGTCTTGAAGAAATTTGGGGCAAATGCATATGAGATTGAATTACCTGATGGGATCGAAATTTCTTCGATATTCAATGTCTCATATTTGTACCCTTATAAAGCTGAGGAAGCAAGAGCAGGACATGAACAACCAGAGGTTCAATGGAAAAAATAGATGCCAGTTGCAGAGAAACCACAGATGGAGAGCATACTGGACAAAAGAGTTAGTAAAAGGACCAGGCGAAAGGAATACTTTGAATATTTGGTCAAGTGGAAGAGTCATCCAGTTGAATATGCCAGCTGGGAAAGCGAATCAAAGATCCAGAAGCATGGACAGACCGTAAGGGAGCTTATGGAAAGGAGCCCATGAAAATTTTCAAGCGAGGTAGTATGATGCAGGAGCATCTCAAGCGAGCCAACACGGAGATAAAAGACAATTGGAAAAGAACCCTGCACATTTTTCTTTGAAAATGTTTTGAAATATTAATGAATTCATTAAGTGGAGGCACACTTGTAATTTGTAAATGGACCTTGAGTGATCCGCTCTCATCCTTAGTAGGTAGAAGGCATTTATATTAGTTAATGCAAGTAAATAGAGTTTAATGCATAGATTTGACAGTTTAGAGTGAAAGAGGGAAAACGAGATATAGACACGCTCATTGTATTATTGTATGATAGTGAAGAACATTACCAAGAGAAGAGCATACAGAGCTGGAGCAAAGAAGCTGTGTTTGAAAACACCCATGTACAGAGATTTGAGTTAATAGAATAAGTATTAATTCAGATTCATGGTGTTGTATTTGTTTCTTGTATGCGTATGCTGAATGATATGTTCATGGTTTTACTCTTTCTGTTTTACACATTTGCTTTTATGCTGTGTATGAATGATTTCTTGTTAAATGTTTGAAATCTGAGAGAGAGAGAGAGTAAGGGAAATGAGTTTCAATTGTTTCTCTGTCTGAGCGAGAGTTCCTGCAAGGAGTGCAGTTGAATTGTCTGCAAGGAGTGCATTGACAAAGGGTTCAGAGGTTTGTCTCTGAAATCTCAGATAGGATAGCTTTTGTTCTCATTTCCTCAGAAGTGTAGTTAGGCACAGGATCCATGCAAAGTGTGCGCAGGCCGAGTGAAGCTTCAGGGGTTTGTAACCTGAATGACTTGTTGAGAGACTGCTACTACAGGGAGTGTGCAGAGTCGAAAGGAGTTCAACACTTGAAAGTGTTTGAAGGTCTACCGCAAGGAGTGCGAGCAGGAGTTTTATGAAAAACTCGAAGTCGTGGAAAAGATCAGAAGGGTTCAAACCTTCAAATTCGTTGAAGGGAAGCAAGAGGCTAAGTGCCTTGAAGAATTGAAAAGGAGGCGCAACAAGGTCGTGCTGCAGGAGGACAAGTTCCACACAGAGAAATACTTTGTTTAAATTTCATAGAAGTTCTTAAGGGAAGAGACGGACGGTCAAAATTCTCCATGGAGAATTTGCAAAGTCCTGCCAACCGTCAGATCTGACAGAGAAGCAAAGGGGTTATGGGGTGTTTTGGAAAGCACAAGCCCAGGCGAGTAATTAGAGCCATAGATCAAAATCGTCAGGAATCGTTGGATCCACCCATTAAATTTCATTTTGGGAATTCGTGGGTGGAAGAGCTGAACACTCAGCACTAGGACTCGCGAAATCGCGAAGTGCGAAACCCTGACGAAAGGCAGAAGGTTACGCGGAGCAAAGACTTGGACATGTGGTAGAGTTCCAAAATTTTGGCAATTCAAGATTGAAAAGGTCGAGGGTAAGCCAAGACCGTGGGTGGCCAAATCCCCGAAACGCGAAAAGGGAGAGTTCGTCACAAGAATTTTGGAGCTTGAGGTTCGGGACCTCGGAGTTCAGGGAATCGGTATTCAAGTTGACAAGGAGTGGAACCCCTTCACATTGCGATTTCCGAAATCGTGACATAACCGTTTAGCCCATAGACAAATCGTGACTTGGCAATTCGAGGTTCGTGGTATTGAAAGGTTTAGGGATTGATAGTCCAAGACTCCCGATACCTGGAAGTCCGAAGTCACGTGGATGCATATATCAAGGAGGAGGTGACAAGTGGCAAGAAGCCCACGTCAATAGAAAAGGTTGGTTGCAGTGATGTGTGGAAAGGGTTGTGGGACCCAGAGCAAGCACGGAAATTTCTTTTGGGATTTTGGGACCTGGAAGGTGGAGTAACACCGAACTCTTGTCTATTAAGTTCCCAGTGCGCGAAATCGCGCTGACCGTTGGATGGAGAAGGGAGTCCAGAATCGTTGATTTCAATTGGTGGCATAACATTGGGTTTCAACGTAAATCAGAACTCGACATATCAGGTTTCAGAGGTCTGAAGGCACAGAGTGCTTGACCTCAAGAACTCGCGAAGCCGCGAGGCCCGATCTCTCGAAGTGTAAAGGGAGATCCATCGAAGATTTACTGTGGGAGAAGATTTCCCGAAAGGGAAATAGAAGAGCCATTTTCCAAGAGCTCTTCGGGCCAGAGGAATTGAACGGTCCTGTGTGTGGATTTCCGACTTGTGGGTTAGAGAGGACTGCGTCAGGTTGGAGGTTGCGTTAGATAGGTTGCGACTCTGGCAGAAACTAGGTTTACTCAATAATTAAATCCTCTTTTGTTCTTCTCTGGCATGTCTGGATTGCTCCAAGTAGCTTGGCTCTGATACCATGTCAGTGTTTCATGGAAACATATACAAGAGACCTAGCTAAAGCTGCATACACAAACAAATCTTATCAAGAAAAGGAAGAGAGATACAATATGAAGAATGAGAATCAATGTATATTATGATCTATTCAATGAGTGAGTGATATATCCTCATATAGGCAATGACATCCTATAATTAAGAAAAGAGAAGAACCGATGAGCTACAATGATCTTTTCTTAAGAATGCATGCATAATAGTGATGGTCTAAAAATAGAAAGTCTAAAATAGAACTAACTATAGTGAGCTTCAATAGGAAATAGTAAAGTACAAAAAAACTCCAGTACACTCCCACTAAACTAGTGAGTTGGAAATAGAAATATCCAACAGGAACCAAGTTTGTTCCCAATTATTTCCAGATATTCTCTAGTTCAAGAGGCTAGTGGAAAACCTGGTAATATGGACCAAACCTTCATGATGGAAATAGGCTCCCTTGCGGGGTCAAAATCTAGTGACTAGGGTTTAAGAACTAAACCTGATGGACACCAGAACAATTCCTTTTTAACAGTTCTGCACAGTCCTCTTCATTTCTTTGTTGAAATGAATCCCATCCTCTAGTCAATACATGTGTCTTAGGTAAATAAACCAACAGAGGATACCACTCCTTATCAATGCACAGCTAGAGGGCCAAGATACTCGAAGATTTCCCACAAAACCTCCCAACCAACAATTTAACCTCATAGCGGTTGATATCTTCAATCCAAATATCCTCTCCCACAACCATTTTAACATGTCCTCCTTTTTCGTGAATGCACTTTGGAGGTTTTTTTTGTGAGTGCGCTCCTTTCTTTCACTCAGAACCTTGATTAGAAACAACTAAAACAGGTTATCAACCACCCCTTGAAAACTACCAGAAAACTCAGGGCCAAGCTTAGCAAACGGGGAAAAATCGACGGGATAAGAAATCAAGCCAGAAAACTTGCCAGATCCATGTTTAAGCTTCCCTCTTCCATCCTTAAAACCTTCCAAATTTCGAGCATCCTTTGCATGCTCAACATTAACTTTGTTTTCCTCAGACGATGTACTGGGTTTACTTTGGGAGATGAATGGATACAAGGACGCGCGATCCAAGAACTCTGCCTTCGTAAAAAATTCCAAGCCACGTGATGGGCTGGCTTCGTAATCCACCAATTTGTCCATTGGATTGGCCATGTGTCTGATAGCTTGGCTCGACACGTGCAGTCATAGTGGAAGATAGGAGGGATGAGAAAAGAGTTGGAAAAAGGACCTAGGAATTGGAAGTCAAGTGCCAGACAAGGGGAAAGGGCAAGGGGGGGCCTGAGGCACAAGGCCAAGGTTCTATGTTCCATGAGACATTAGCTCAAAACTGTAGGGAGGACCTAGCTGCAAACCTCATCAAATAACTAATATTGTTCTTAGTCATGATTAAATTGTTGCAAAGTTTAAATATATTTTTCTTTTCATATTAAATAATTAAGATAATTTTAGTAACCCAAGGGATTAGTTAGCTTAATACAGTCAATGTTGCTAGCCTCTTTAGGTGAAGGACATTGATTTATGATACTAATTTTTTTTTGTAAGTTAGAGTTTTTGTTACCTTATATTTCTCAAAAAGTTTACATCCAAAGTCTTCATGCTTGGGTTGCCAAAAAATGATAACCCAAGACTTGACATCATTCAAAAAAAAAATCGACCTCATAAGGGTCCAAGAGAAATTGCAAATATTTCATGACATTTTAAATTAAGTAACTAGCTATGAACAAAAAAATATAACCAAAAGTAAAGATTACAAGGTTATGGTGGGCACCCATGATTGACATATTTGTGAGCCTTTCCTCCATTGAAATTGTCTTTTTGGTACGACTGAAGAAGAATTGTCAGGTCTGGGAAAGCCACATTTTGATATGGCATATCCTGGTCAGGATACAACGACACCAAGCGGGAGCAAAGAGCAAGGAGAAGGGAGAGATTATTTTCCAATTTCTCTACCTTGAATTGGAGTTCTGTGACCTCCCCTCGAACCTCAAATATGAGCTTTAACTGGTCCTCTGACAAGCAAACTTCCTTGGATGCTTCACTAGAATGGTCAACCACCGGTGATGATTGTCAAGGCTAAGAGGAAGTGTTTCTCTCCCTCGAGACCCCTCTAGTGAGACTACCACGAGCTTCGATTTCATCAATAGGATCATTATTCTCATCCTACCTCTCCACCCGACATCCCCAAACCCAAGCATCCTCCAAATTAGGTTTTTCAAAAGCACCATCTAGCCAAAGGTCTGATTTTTCATGCTTATCAACATCTTGAATTGGCAGAGCAATGTTTCCTGAATCCACAATATCAATAGAAAGGGGTTGGCCAATATGTTGCATTTTTGATCTCTTGAGAGTTCCCCACCCTCAATTGAATCAGCCTCATTCCCTGACTCACGACATGGAGAGAAGAATAAAGCCAACTCTATCCATCAGAGAAAACTTCAATACTTCTTCCAAACTCCAACATATCCATAATAAATTGAGTCGCAAGGTTGAACTATCATAATTGAACCTCACTTCATAAATTCCCCGCGTCATGTCAATACCATCATCCTTCATGCTTGGATTAACCAAATTAACTTTTCAATTACTTGCCCTCTCATCAACGATACCTTGAAGTAGAGCCATGGTTTGGTTCACATGTGTAAACCAATAGTGCATCGTAATGTGTCTTCCTTGAAGGTGGTAGGAAGATAAATCCATGTGCCTACCTTGAGAGTGGAGCCACTAGGTGACTCGATGCTCTTTCACCATATTAACCCGCATTAACTCTAGCATAACACCCCATCCAATGAGATTTATGCTAATAAATTTATTAAAATTACCATTTACAAATAAAATAAAAAAATTCGTTAAATAGATATAGTATTTTGTCCTGCCAACCTGTGACTAAAGATGATGAGTTCAACAGGTGAACTAGAGGGTCGTGAGCACGTAGGTGACGAGTATGCCACTTATAACAGATGCGGGGAGAGGAGACCTAGACCAGATTTCCCCCCCTTTCCTCCTAGTTCAAAGGAAGAGGAAGAGGTGCACAGGGAAGCAAAGAGAAGGGTAGAGCATAAGGAAGAGCGTGAGGCAAAGAGGATGATTAGAGGAGGTTATGGGAGGCCAGAGGGCAGTGACAAGGAACCCATGGACCTAGATGCAACTTGCATGCAAGTTATCAACAATCTGGTGGTCATTCAGCAAGCTATGACTTAGTCCTTGGCACAAATGATTGATAGATTTACTATAGTGAGCACATCGGGCACACAAGCCCCACATGCAATGTAGGGGAACTCAAGGGTAGGAAGTAGACCCCATACACCTACTCACACATACACTTCTTCGAGTATGATTCCCAGGCCATTGTTCCCTAGTTTCCAAAGGGCACCCCAAGAAGTAGCACAACAATTGATAGCACAAAGGTATCCCACTCAGGAAGAGGACATTACAGAGTATAGAAGGGAGTATGCAACATTGGGTTGTGACTTCCATCAGGACATGACCTTGGTCGAGTACTGTGGACTCAGACTCGACAATCGCCTTAGAGAGCCTCAGAGAGGAGGACAAAAACAACAACAGGGGCATAACATGGATTTCATCTGGAAATTTAGTAAAATCACCATACCTTCTTTTGACGGATTGTCACTGCCAGAGCTTGGGTACAAAATCTAGACACGTACTATTTGCTCAACTAGATGACCGAGACAGAGGCTATCAGTTTCAATACCCTACACTTGGAGGGTGAGGCACATGAGTGGTGGAATCATGGACTAGTGACGTTGGGTCACAGTCACATCACTTCCTATAGTGAGTTCACAAAGAGACTCATGGACATGTTTGATAGAAGGGATCTAGAGATCCATTTCAGGGATCTAGCCCAGTTGAGGCAAATTGGCACAACAGAGGCATTCATCACAAAGTTTTAGCGGGTAGCAGTGGAAGCGACAGATATCTCAGAGATCAGGTTGATTATGTTGTTCACAGAGGGGCTCACAGAATCCTTGAGAGCATGAGTGAAGGCATACACACCTCACACCTTGTAGGATGCCATCTTATGCACTCGAGATCTAGTAGACTCAACGCTAAAGATTAAACCCTTTTCCAAACCCTTCGTACCATAGAGGGATCGAGATAGGACACCATTCTAGAGGGAGTGGAAGGGCAAGGAGAAGTTGGATGATGAGACAAGGCAAGAGATTATGAGGAAGAAGCTATGCTTCACCTGCAAGGACCCTTGGGTCCCAAGCCACAGGTGCATGGGCAAGGGAGAGATACATTATATTGAGGTGGCAACAAAAAATTGTGGATAGTGAGGAGGAATTTTCTGAGTATGTTATATAGAAGTTAGAGTGAGTTATGCAACAAATTACAACAATTTAGATGGTTGTAACAAATATTTGCAACAACAACTAAATTAATAGTTTAGGCTAAGCTAGGGTTAGAGAGAGTTAGTAGAAGCTTTAGACAATAAAGTTTGATAGTTTGTTTGATACAATTCCTTCACAAGAGCAATGAAACTAGTGCCTTTTGGGCTATGGAGTCATTTACAACAACAATAAGTACTTGGAGAAACAATGATGATAATAATGTCTAAGAATGATGAGATGAAGCTTTGAGGAGCGAGCACCTTAGGGCCTCAAGATTCAAATATCAAAAGATGAGTTTTGCTAGAGAACAAGCTCTTTTGGGATCTAGTGAATTCTTCTCCTCCCTTGGACTCTTGAAATATATTGCAACAAGCTTCTAGAACTAAACTACTAAAGTGCTAGCACTTTTGAGCTTTAGGAATTTACCCTAGATGAGGTTTCTTTAACAAATCCATGGATGAAATTATCTAGAGAGAGGAGGAAACACCTTATGCTCCTCTCCTAGGGTTTGCAGAAGAGATATAACTTCAATATGAACAAATAAAATGTACCATAAACATTCAACACATGAAAGAAATTGCAGATTTTACTTACTTCATCAAGATTAAATCAAGCACAAACCCTAGTTGCAGAAATTTCAACCAAGAAATGAACCAAGAAACATCCACAAGTAGTCCTCCAAGCCTAGCACATAAGTAAAATAGACCAAGTATGCCAAAGAGGGAGAAAATTTCAGTCCTCCTCTTGTGTGAGGGGAAGGAATTATGTCAAAATGAAATGCCAAGAGGTGTATTTATATCACCACTTTGGCCTAAAACATCAACTTGAAAAAAATATAACAGGGCCGACCTTAAGAATTTTCCCTTACAATTACAAAAATTCTAATTTTACATCAAATAACCCTAAAAAGGGTGACATCATGCCTTCTAGGGTGACGTTGTGCTCCATCAAGGTGTTGTTGAGGTTGAAGTGTGCAATGCTAGGCCTCCAAAGGCCATCCATCATGCCACATGTGTCAAAACATCACATCAGAACCCTCTTCGATCAAACCCTAGTCTCCTCCATTACGTCATAAGCTAGGTGGTTGACATCCAAGCCTCCAAAGGCTAACATCTAGGTGGAAAGAGGTGGGAGCTCGTCTCCTAGCCATGTGAGAAATAAAGGGCAATAATAAATGAAAGGAAATAAACGACTTGGAAAAATGTTGCATTGCAAATGAAGGATGCAACACACCCTTCAAAAAGGCACCCATAGATGAGACAATATGAGCCCTTGATATGTCAAGAACCCCATGCCCAAAAGTCTTCCCAAATCCAACTCATAATTATTACATGATCTAGATAGGATCTTCTTGGGAAACATTCCTTGACTTAGGGATTGGCTTACCCAATAGGGCACCATGACACCCCTCCCATACCTAAATTTGGAAAAACTTATAAGGTCTTTGAGCATTTGTTTAATTTGAAAAGGGGGGATTTGATGCACACGTTTGGGTGGTTCTTGTATTAAATGTGGCTTACTTGGCATTGTTATCCCCGCTTTTCAGGGATAACTAGGAGATCATGTCTCGAGGCCCATAGGTCCTAGACATGGAGTACTAAGAGCATGATTGACCTGAGCATGGCCCTGGAGGGCCCACCTTTTCTTCTTCCATCATCTTTATCTTGTCAGCAGCGGCAACATCCATCACCATCGGTTTGGTCCTGTATCAAAAGAGGTTCTTACTTCATGAGGTAATTAGTCCAGGTATCATGGTATGTGTCACATTTGATCATTAAAACCTTTAAATGTATGCATCTGATTCCTTTTATTTCTAACGACTGCTTGGATCTTACATTTTCCCACTTGACCATGATTGGGGGGATTCACAGGGTGTCCTAGCAAGCCTTTGTCCATAGGTTTTGGTTTTCCACTGGGGGGACTTTTGAAAATCCATCATCTGCTCCCATCATAACACTGTTATTTCACCTTATTTCCCGCTCACTTGTCCCACTCCCCTTGTCCGGGCATTGGGTTGACCTTTCTTCAGGACTGCACCTTGTCTCGTGGGAAGAAGGGGCTAAAGGCCCAGAAGGTAAAAGCAATCTATTAAGAGATAAAATCGTAAAATAAAACCTCTATATGCTTCGCCCAGGGATCCCCAAGAAAGCAATAAAAGGCTTCTCAGCAAGAAACTAGAGGGACACAAAAGAAAATAATAAAACAAGACCTAGGCAAGGGATAGGGGGTCTCATCATGAGCCAACCTATTAGGTCCATGGGTACCTAGAAGTATGACATTACCACCAACTGGTTACCACGCCAGGGAAGTGACTCTTGGTTGCATGGCCAAGGGAAAGGGGGTCTCATCACGAGCCAACCTTTCATTTCTATGAAAGTACTTGTGGGTAATGATGCCACCACTGGTCACCACGCCAGGGCAGTGTCCCCTGATTATCTCTTGAACAAAAAGAAAAAGAAAAGAAATAAAAGAATAAAAAGAATAAAGGAAAGAATGGGCTTGGAAAGAATGCATCCATGACAGGTACATCTCGCCTTCTACAAAGGCACCCACATATAACACATTGCATCCTTGGCCCTCACTGCACCCACATTTTTGGACTTCCCCTAACCACATCACCCACTCACATGGTTTTGATGAGGTTTTCTTCTGGGAACTCACCTTTTTTGATGGACACTAGCCCAATAGAATGTCTTGTCTTTTCCTCCAGATTTGTATAGCAGGCTTGTGTAATTTCTTTGAGCTATTGACAGATGTATTAGGGATTTTATGCATATGTTTAATAATATTAATGATGAGATTTGATTGAAATTTCTATGATCCCTATGCCTAATGATCCCATGGAGGGTGTAGTGATCCAGGTGGATATCGGTGGCCACCCACCTTCTCCAACTGGCCCAAAACATGTTTCTGGCAATTTTGGTAATTTACTATTTTTAGCAATTTTTAACTTCCGGGGCCATTTTGAGGCCCTAAACGATGTTTTTTTTGGGAAAACGGGGAGCAACATGGTTTGTAGATCAATGTTTCTCCGGCCAAAAGTTGTATTTCTCGGATAGATCTTTCCAACGAGCTATCATACGCCTAAAACAGAGATCGTATGCAAAAGTTACGACCCCGGGAAGTTGATGCACCAACTTACCC
>JZKD02S2051279.1:294785-316993 GCA_000966675.3 Picea glauca | reverse complement strand
CATCTCTTCTCAGAGATAAGCCGCCACCATTCCAGCAAGCTTGTTTCCGCTGCATTTTTTCAGTTTCAGCTTATTTCGTTATTTAATAGAAAACCAGTTTTACTGTATCTCTGTTGTTTTTGTGTTAAGCACCTATTAATAATCTGTATTCATTTTTTTCTGCTCATAAAATCCGGATCATGTAGCCTTTGATGTGTAGGACCATGCCCGATGGATAGGTACCGTTTGCACCGGTACACATGGGGAGATGATCAATTCAGACCTCCATGGGGCTAAAGAGCCCACCAGATGGATGCTAAGACCCCATCAGGGGGCAGAGACAGGGCAGAGGATGATCAGATACTTTTCACTAGAGAAGAAGAGAACGTTCCACCAGAGGCACCCCGACACTGCTTGGCCTAGGGGGATTGACCCACTTTCAGAGGGGCGTTGGCTCTTGTCCCATGACATCACCAAGAGGCTTATGATGTCATCATGATAATTTTGGCAGATGGACAGGCCAGTTGCCACGCGCGACATCTTGGAGGAGCCCAATGAGGGCTAAGGTATTGCTTCAGGAGGCTACATTTTCCCTAATAGGGGCTAACGTCACCCTAGGAAGGGGTGAAGTCTTACCTTTTTGCTTGATTAGGGTTTTAACTTGATGATTTAATGTAAAACAATATGATTTGATATTTTGGCCTTGTCGGCCTTTTACGTGACCTAAAATGTAAAATTAGGTCAAGGTTTTGTATAAATGAGGGATCTTGACTCTCATTTTATCATCACAACTTACTCACTCATTAGTGAGGTTTGAAATTGACGCCCTCTCTTGGGTATTTGGATGGATTAAGTGATGCACACTTGTTGAAGGAAGTGATTTTTGGCATTTATGGTGTTTCTCTTGAAGGAAGGTGTTACAACTAGGGTTTGCATGGTTATTTCTTGGTGAATTGTAAGTATTTTTTTGCAAAACTTCTTGAATGAATGGTTGTAGTTTAATTTCTTGCATGTATTTATGATTTTGCTGAATCAAAACCCTAGGTGACAAGCACACAAGTAGGTCCTTGTCTCATGTCCCCTAATAGAGAAACTTCATCCATTGAAGAAGGAAGAAAGAGCCTAGCCGTAGCTACACTCCTATTTCTTCTTCCTCTTTGCTAGCCGTACCAATTGAAAGCTAAGAAGAGTGAGACATCCCTAGACTAGGTCTACTACACTAGGGCCATACTCTTTCTAAGGTTTTATGACAGGCCTTGCTTTAGAAACACCTCACCTCATCAAACCCTTTTGTTTTGGTTATATTTTTATTCTTGAGCTAGCCGTTTTGCTGGGAAGGAGGAGAGAGCATGAGGCCTTGCTTTAGCAACACCAGAGTGAGCCTCTCTCCCGTAGGGTTTTTATTTTGAGGCCTTGCCTTTGCAACACCTCAAAACTCTTCCCTCTAGTCCTTGAAATATTGCATCCTTCAACCTTTGCTTCCTTCACTTATGATTCCATTAAACCCTAAGGCACTGATCTGAAAGTCCTCTAACGTTGAAGTGAAATTGATCAAACAAACTCTCAAAATTATTTGAATTTCAAACCCTAACCTACTAACCCTAATTTGTTGAGGTCATCATTGGATATTTAATCTTTATTGCAGGAACATTTTACTTTATGAGCAATTGAATGGTGGTTTAAAGAATTTGTTAAATGAAGTGTTGATTGGTTACATTGAATGCCACATCATTCCAATATTTATTGGTGAAGTGTTATATTTTTCATTTGCTATTGATAAACATTTACTTTGTCAACATTTATTGCTAATTTCTTATATATATTTATCAGATAGTCTTATGAAGTACTAACCCATTGAAATATAGATTCCGTATATCTATTTGTTGTTGTCTTGTTCCAGGAAGGTGTTCTTCATTGGGGATTTACTTTATTATTGGTTGTTTAGCCGAGACTTTCTGTTTGGGTGGTGACTTGTGAAGGGGGAAAGCCTTATCTTGGTCTTATTACCCTTTTGCCTCTTCAAAACAACAGGTCACCGGGGACGTCTCCCCTGGGCCTAACCTCCCTAAAGAGAAAGAACCTCCCCATCATGGTGACATTGGGTGGGATAGGTTTTTGTTATGCCAATTTGGCCTTCAATCTTATAGCCTTTTTCCTAGATAGAAACTATACGATAACAGGCATGATTCATGTGAATTGTGGACCCTTGGAGGACGTACATTTTTGTCTTTGTAGGACCTTGCCCACATGATTGATGCCATGTATGAAGCACCATTGATGATGAGCATTGCACCTTGAGGATGGAGGACGTTTCCTTTGGAGGCACCTTAGCATCAATAGAGAATGAGATTCCACCCCTCTTCCACTTGGATGTAGCCTTTGGAGGCATAGGGCGTCACCTAGTAACCATTGACATCATCATGGAGGCTAGGGTTTGATGGCTTATGGATTCTAGAGGTGGTTTTTCAGGTGGAGGCTCATGGCATGGGATGTTTGCACACATGATCATGACACATGTCCTTTGGAGGCCCAACGTTCCACTCATTGAGGCTGGACATCACATTCTCTAGCCTACGTCACCCTTCTAGGGCATGATGTCATCTTTTTAGGGTTTCATTTTATGTAAATTTTATTTTTTGCACAATGTAAGGGAAAATTATAGGGGTTGGCCCTCTTATATTTTGTTGTTGAAAATATTTTGAGGAAAAATAGGTCAAGGTAGCTCCATATAAATAAAGCACCTTGAAATTTCATTTTATCATCACATCTTCTCACCATTTGTGAGAGAACAATTCTGAAATTTTCGCTATATTGGGCCCTTTGGGGTATTGGCTCTTTCCTCTTATGCGCTATCTCTTGGAGGTCAAGTGTGGATTCTTCTTTGCTGATTTTTGGATGGAATTGCTACAATTAAGGTTTACTCTTGTGATATCTTGGTGAAGTAAATTTATGCAATTTTATTTATTCCTATTAATGCTTTATGGTGAAGTTTACTTGTTCATGCTAGATGTCTTGCTTGGTGAAACCATAAAAGAGGAGAATAAGTGTTTCCTCCTCTCACAAGGTTAATTTTATCCAAAATTTGTAAAGAAAACCTTTCTAGGGTTAGACTCCTAAAGCCCTAAAATGATAGCACTTTAGGATTTTGGCCCTAGACTCTGGATTGTGACCTAGTTGAAGTACTTAAGAAGGGAGAAAAGGTTGCTAGAGCCCAAAAGTGCTTGCACTCTAGCAATCCTTATTCTCAGGGATTAAACCCTAAGGTCGTAATAGAGTTTAAGCCATACCTCTTAGTCTTTGCTAGCTTCATCTCCAAAACTTATTGTATTGCTACTGTAAAGACTCCATAGTGCTCAAAGGCACTAATCTTTAAGCTCTCTTATGGTGAAAGTGATCAACAAATTCTCCATTTTAATTCTCTCAAGATTCCTACTAATTTTTGTAACACTAACTTAAGCTAATTAACTAATAAGCTTGCTACTGTTGCCAACGTTTTCTACAACCATCTTAACATACTCTAATTTGCTGCATACATTGCTCTAATAGTGGTATAACATGCTCATAAATTGCTTGAAACAATTGGATATTAATCTATTGGATATGTGCTAAGTTTTCCTTGCCAATTGATGCATTTCTGATCTCTTCTTATTGTTTCTATTACAAACTTATACTTTCTGTTATAAACTATTGTGCTGCTCCAATTTCATAATAGCCATAGTAGCTTTCACTGTCTAGTGTCCTAAACATGTATTATTTGCATGCTTGTACTTGGAAATCATTATATATATGCTATAAGTGTTCTTGTTTTGGGTAGGTACTCAAACATCTCTATGCCTCTTAGTTCTCCTCGACCTAGACCTTGACTAAGGTGATCAAGAGAGGGGGTGGTAGGATTGGCTAACAAACTTGCTGCTTTGATCCCTTGAAGTCACCAAGGAAGCCTCCCCTGTGGTGGATTTCCTGCATCACTAAAATGAGAAGATTTATTACTGAGGTGACAGTGGTAGGATTTCCTATAGTTACACAGATTTGAGGACTTGCGATGGGGATTTGCACAAGTACAAATCCCACGATAACACAACCTACAAATGTTAGATAAAATCTTTAATCACAAATGTGTGGGGCTACTTTTCCCTATTAGGGTTAAAGATCAACAATTTACTGTAAACGCTTGGACAAAAATGTCTTGAAAATGAAAGTAAACCTTTAACTTTGCACTTTACAATAGAAAATTAATTTTTGATGGTATATATTTTATATTTTTTAGTATTTTTTATAACATAGAAGAAAATAATTGAATTTTAGGGTTTTTTTGTGGTTGGTTGTTGTAGTTAAGATTAATGCCTTGTCTCCATTTAGGGCTTATGGGGTCAAGAAGTATGCCCCTCTAAGAATTGGCTATCAATGTTTATGGATTAGAATGAGAGACTAGGGCCTCAAGGCTAGTAGTCTCCTGTCTAATCAAGACAAACCATGAAACCAAGGCTCTACAAGAAGGATTTCCTCAAGGGAATAACCTTCACCAACAAGATCAATAAAAGAATTGAAAAGAATACTTAAAACCCTTGCCAAGGTGTATAGAACTAATCAAGACAAAAGATACGCACTTACCAAATTGTTTTAGGGAAGAAGGAAGAGATACAAACCCTAGATGTCATCCCTCCAAGTACTTGATAACTCCTCAATGGATTGATCTTGCTAGTTTAAGTAAAATCTTGAGCATTCACAATAGCCTTAGAAAAAATACCAAGAAGAATAACCAAGAAAGAAAGAGAACCAAGAAATGACACCAAGAAACATGTTCTATTAATGGCTTCAATAATGATCTCTAACAATTCACAACCATTTGGAATAAGAGGAGTGTTTTTATTTATAGACGAGGCTCACAACTCCTCCTCATTCTTTAATCCTTAAATTTAGACTAGGAAATCAAGAAAAAGTGACTTGTCATCCACACAACTTGGAGACTAAGTCAAATTACAATTAAAAGATGCTATATATGCATAAAACCCTCATGCAAGAGGAACATTCCACAAAAAATGGTGTCGATTTTCTCTCCAAGTACAACGTTCCATCAAAAGAGTGATGTGGAGGGCTCGAAACAAGGTGGGGTAACCTCCCAATAAAGTATAAATCCAACGTTCCTTTCCTCCAAGTGGAACGTCCTCATGAAAATGTGGAGAATGATCTCAAAAGGGGACAACCTCCACAAAATGGGCTCAAAAAATGCTCAAATAATGTCCATAAATCCTTGAAATATGACTGCAAAGCATGACCATGTCCATATCTAAAGTCAAGGAACCTCCATGGAGCATGGGAGTGATCCTTTGATTCAAAAAATGGGTCATAAAATCCCCAACAACAAGAACGACGTCAAAAGAAGAAGTGCAAAGTCACTTAAGTGACCTCCACATCATCCAAGTGGCTCAAATAACACCCCACAACTGTCATAAAGTGCCTCAAGTGAGGTTGACCCTCCTTTAGTGAGAAAAATGCTTTAAAAAAGAGACAAAGGAGGGGGACATTCCAACATCTGACATATGGAAAGTGTAGAGGATGTCCATGTGGATGTAACTAGTTCGTTCGTGCCTTGAAGAGTGTGACCAATGCCTCAAAATCTGTGACATGCCTCAAAATATGTCAGACTACCTCGAGAAATGTGAAATTGGATAATCATGTGCAAAATCATATTCAAGGGGCCCATGAACAAAGTGTGGTACATACATAAGAAAGAGAGGGTCTGAGTGGGGTAAAATAAGGTGTGATAAACCAAGGGTGTGGCAACCCTTACAAATCGTAATCACCTTTTACATAGCAAAGAGTAAATGAATAGTTAGTGTTATCACTCCAAGAAAATCTTTAGGGTTGTAGACTAAAGATGCTTGGTAACTCAAGAATATTGTAGATTAGGTATATTTGGGACAATGGGATAACTCAAAAGCTGATGAAAGTAACCACTTATCATGCATCTGAATAAGACAATGCTTTTAGAAAACAATAATCAGACAACAACATTTAAAAAGGGGATGAAGAATACTAGTCTAGATAACCAAATACAACCATGTGCAGGGTCATACAAGACAGTAAGAAAACATTTAATTCAAGTTCATGAGCTTTATAAGAAGATGACAGTTCTTAAAAGCTAAACTAAACTGAATAAAGTGCAGAATAATGAAATATATGAAAGAATCTGATATTGAAAACAAAAGAGGACTGTGATTCTATTATCAAAATAAGAGGTCAAGTACAATAGCTAGAAAATGTCTCCTAGATTGAACCCTTATCTCTTAGAAAAGATAGGCATTTATAGCCCTTTACAATCAGTTTTTAGATCCTGAAAACTTGGATCTGTATGTCTAAATATAGAATATAAAACTAACTAAATACAATTTGATAATCAAAAGACTAGTTCCTAGGAATCGAACTGTCTTCTATGTTGATCTTCGACATCTGTAATTCATCACCTTTAGGACTCTGTTGTGTCGTGGGTGGGTAAAGAAACCTGTCTTTTGTAGCTAGACTCTTTTAATAACCATAACCAAAACTTTAGTTGACCAATTTAGCATTTGGTCCCAAAATCTCCACGAATATTTGATGCTGAGTGTTTCTTGATTAGGTGGTTAATCCTTCGATGCTCTCCAACCTTTTTAAATACTCCAAAATCACCTTGCTCCATCTTAGCTTTCCAAAAATTTCTTTCTGTAGTTTCACCAGCTAATTCACCTTACGCTCTGCTAGTTAGCTGGTGAAAGTTCTGCTTTTCACCAACTAACTGGTTATAATTTTTCCCTTTGGGCTGGTGAAAGCTCCGCCTTTGGCCAAAAAGAAACTTTTCATATCCAAAACTGTTGTTTTACCAAAAACTCAGTGTTATTTTGATTTATCTCCTTGCATATTCACAACAACTTGGGCCAATACTTGTAGATCTGGATGTGAATTACTCTTCTGCTTCAATTTCTTAATTTTCCTCTTAAGGCGTTTTGCTAACCACCACAAACTGTAATAGTCCTTGGTGATTTTCTTCTTCCTCTTTTTTTCTTTGACACTCTCACGAGCCAACTTATAAAATGCTGCATTTGTCTTTGTAAAATTGTCAGATAAGGCTTTGTATCTTGCCTTGATTACTCTTTCCAAAACCTCCCATTGTGCAATCACCTCTTTTAGTTCCTTAATTTTTTGTGATTTCTTTGACTTCTTACTCTTTGATGTTTCACCTTCATCAATGGGAGTAAAAGTCTCACAGTCTTGTGCAATTTCTATGGAGTTCTATGGACTTTTAATGACTGGACTTTCATCTTCTTGTTCTGGCTCTGTTTCCGAGTCTGTGTATGGAAAATTGAGAATATTTGTCTTTTTTACTGTAGGCTGCTCTGAGTTGGTTTCAAAATCTAATTTTTTCTTTGCTCTCTTAGAATTTATGCTGGAAATCCTGTCCTCTGGTGGTCCTAGAAGAGCTCTCCTCCTCCTTGAGCTGCTCTGAGGAGTTAACTGTTTTTTTCCAGTTTTCTTCTGCTCATTCATGGGTTGAGTTTGGGTCTCAAAACCTTCCCAAAAAAGAAAATGTTGCCAAGTCCTTCCTCTTTGTCTCAGTTCTTCTAGAATTATCAGTTTGATCAAGCCAAAATGACAAAGGGTGTTTTTTATGCTTAGAGGTTCAACTCTAATCTTCTTACACACTTTGTTTAGGCTTTTATGAAGGAAGAAAGGTAAATTCAGGAGGGTCTTCCCTGTGAAATGATCTAAAAGTTTGAAATGATATAACATTAGCTTGTCATACCTGCCTTCTGAGGTGATATAGAGTTGAATGCCTTTAAACAGGTCCTTCTATTCATCTTCCAGGTGAGAAACTGGCATGCTTTTCTTCTAGGTGATGTCTCTGAATTCTGCCTTGAGGTATACCCTAAAATTCAAATTCTTGGTTGATGTTGTCTTAAACCAGCTTTGGCATGATCTGGGTAAGTTGGTTTCTGTGGCAATGGAAGCTTCGTCGACTATCATTTCTAAAGAACCCACACTAGCTCTGTTTCCATCATATGATTTAGCAAATGCTTCAACTGTCGTTTGGTGGCAACCATTCTGTAACCTTTCCACGTAATTCATGCAGCCTAAGTCTGAGAAACATTTTTGCACATCTGGATGCAACTGTAAGAATGACAGGCTATCCAATTCTTTCCTCAGCAAAAAACCACTTCATTTCCTTTCCATCTGTGACTCGAACCTCAAACGTTTTGCAGACATTTGTCACGGTGATTTCCTAATTGAGCCAAGGTTTGGCGCTGGTGAAAAATATCGGTGTTGCCATTTAAAAACATGGAACCATACCATATTACCTGTGAATCAATGCGTGTTTTAAAAATGAGTGCTGGTTTGATGTCACCGGGTGACTGGTACCTCCTCTATATATAATGATGAATGTGAATTCATCATCTCCAATGCTCTCATTGCTGGAGCATGTAATCACGAGCACGATCCGCCATAATGTACGATTAAATGTGCACAACGGTATCGTCATCATCATTCGCTTCGACCAGTGCCTCATAATGATTATGTGACGTGTGTCGAGCATGTCTTCTTTTTAATTTCTGGAATCATGGAAGAAAAACATGTGTTTCGCGCTTTCACTAGCTAGCATGTCTACGGAAGAGTACTCCTTAACCGTTGAAACTCGCTGCTTTCACCAGCTAACATCAACCTTGAAACATACGTTAGCTGTTGAAAAGATTTTCACGAAATTTTATAAAAACAACCTTTAAGGATCAACTTATTTCTAGCATGAATGTAAAAGCCTAAGTTTTTGACGCTAGAAGAATCTAAAAATAGAAAGAGAATCCTATAGATGACCATGCTATCACCTAAAAAATGAAACCAAGTGACCGATTCACTTTGGGAGCTAACATTTGGCTCCAACTGGGATGGATACCTCCCTGTGAGGTCACCAAGAACCTAGTTAGACTCAGTAGCCTTTATTACAAGTTGAAAATTTTGAAAAATGGTTTTTCTCAGTACCATTGGGCATGTAGTTATTCAAGCAATAAGAACAAAAACAAAACTGAAAAGAATATGTACAAGTAAAATAGGGCTTTAAGAAAAGCCTTATGAAAAATAGGATTTTAGAAAATGCCCGTTGAAAGGGCCACCTGCTACTTCTTCACCTGCAAGATTTTGGAGAACAAAGGTATTGTTCTGCTGAACTGCGGTTATGAAAAAAGGACCTACCCAGAGAGCATCAAATTTTCCATGCTTCCCTTTTTCTTGCCTGGCTACATCCCATTTTAGGACCAGCTCCCCTGTTTTGAAAATATTTGCTTTGAATTTTTTGTTGAAAATCTCCTTCATCTTTTCTTGGTGTAATTCTGTCTTTTCCAGAAGCTGCTCTCTATCTTGCTGCAACTCTACAAGATTATGGATCCTTCTAGTTAAATCATTTGGTTAAGAGTCAATTTCTTGTAAAAAAAATTCAACTGGAAGTGCAAGTTGAACAAGAAAGATGGCTTCAGTACCATATACCAACTGGAAGGGGGATGTACCAATTGACTTTTTATTTGTAACCCTGTCAGCCCATAAAGAAAATTTTAGCTTGGAATCCCAGCCTTTGGTATTTTGTTCAAGCAACTTCTTTATAATTCTGACTAAACTCTTATTCGATGACTCAGCTAAGCCATTTCCTTGTGGATAGTAAGCAGTAGAATGTACTAGTTTAACTCCCATCTCTTCAAATAATTTTACCAAATGTTTATCTTTAAATGCAACAGCGTTATCAATGACTATTTTCTTAGGGAAACCAAATCCAACGAATATGTTTTCTTGCATAAAATTAATGATGACATTATGATTGGCGTTCCTGGTAGGAATGACCTCAATCCACTTTGTAAAATAATTGGTGGCAACAAGGATCCATCTATGCTGACTACTAGAAGGCGGGTGAATTTCACCTATGAAGTCCAGACCCCATTGCTGGAAAGGACCTGTGACCACAATAGGTCTGAGGGGGAGGTATTTTAGTTGCTGTTTGCCTACAAACCTTTGGAACTTGTCACATGTTCTCACAAATTCACATACATATGAAAATAAAGATGGCCGGTAATAACCAACTCTTAAGATTTTATGTGCAGTAGTCTTCCAATAGTGATGTCCTCCGCATTCACTATTGTGAAATTCAATCATGATCCTAGCTGCTTCTTCTTGGTTTATGCACCTCAATAGTAATCCTATTGGATTTTTCCAGAACAATAAGTTGCCATTGATGCAGAACTTCATGGCTTTGATCTTTAAATCCATCCCTTGTGTCCTTGTCAAATCTGAAGGGACTGATAAAGTTTGCAGAAAATGAATGATGTGGTTGTACCATTTACAGTTGTCTAGGTGAGATGAAACCTACATTTCTTCACTTCCTTTCTCCTCTGAAGACTGAACATTATCTGCATTTACACTTACCAAATTTATCTCGAGCAGTTTACAATTTTCTTCTGCAAGAAGTTTGGCAAGGCCTTGACCTTTCACAAGTTTTTTCGGTTTGATCTCAACATCAAATTCAATTAACTTTGCTATCCACTTACTCCTTTTTCCATCTATGTCTGGTTGTATAAGCACATCTTTAACTGAAATGGAAGGCACATAAGCTATTACCTTGGCTTGAAGGATGTAAACTCTTAAGGCTTTTAATGATTTGAAGAGCGCATATGCTTGTTTTTCCAATAATTCATACTTCGCTTCAACATCCCTCAAGACTTTACTGAAGAAGGCAATTGGATACTCCTAATCATTGACATTTCTCTGCAATAGTACCGCTGCAATTGTGTCTTTTGAAGCAAATGAGAAGATATAAAACTCCTTGGCGAAGTCAGGGCTGATTAAAACAGGGGCTGTCATAATGGCTTCTTTGATAGCATTGAAGGAGTGTTTGGCTTCTTCAGTCCATCTTACTTCAGAGTTCTTTCTTAACATAGAAGTGATATGCTTCGTGAGTTCTACAAAGTTTTCTATAAACCTCTTGATAAAGTTTATAGTCCCAAGGAAAGACTGAATGTCCTTATTTGATCTAGGAAGAGACAAACTTTTAATAGCTTATACTCTTTCTGGGTCAATCCTCAACCCATTAGCTGAAACAATATGTCTAAGTAATTTCCCTTCCTTGAGTGCAAAATTAGATTTATTAGGATTAAGAGAAATGCCATACCTTCGACATTTTAGGAATGTCTTTCTCAAGTGCTACAAATGATGTTCATGGCTGCTCAAAAAAATAGTAATGTCATCAAGATATATCAAGACGAATTTGTCTTTCTCTCCAACGAAATCAATGTCCATCGCCCTTTGGAATGTCGCTCCTGCATTCATCAATCTGAAAGGCATCTTTTCATACATAAATGTACCCCATGGAGTGGTAAAGGCAATCTTTTCTCTGTCATCCGGATGGACAACAATCTGATTGTATCCAGAAAACCTATCAATAAAGGACATCACCTTTGATCCTGACACCTTCTGTAAAATATGTTCCATATTATGCAGTGGATATTTGTCTTTCCTAGAACATTTATTCAGATTTCTTAAATCCACACAAAGTCTGATCCCTCCATTTTTCTTTCTGATGGGTACAAGATTTGCAATCCACACTGAGTATCTGAGAGGTATGATAATGCGGACATCCAATAGCTTCTTGATCTCCCTTTCCATTGTAGGCAACAACATAGTACTGAAAGATCTAAGTTTCTGCCTAAATGGTTTTGTATCTTTGTTCAAGGGAATATTGTGCTGAATTACCTCAGTGTTGAACGTCTTTAAGTCATCATATTTCCAAGCAAAGATGTCAGCAAATTCTTTTAACAACTCACCGTAATCAGCCTTTTGTTTTTTAGTCAGATGTGAAGCTAAGTTGACATATTTGGGATCCTGTTCACTGGCTACATTATACTGAAAAACTTCTGAGTCCTCTTCCTTCTTTTCCATTTTGATCTCCACATCATTATTATCGAAAAGCTTCTCTAAAGGAACCAAACCTTTAGGAATTCTGTTGGTGGACAATTGTACTATTTCATGTGCTTCAATTTTTCTTCTGAACTTTGGCTTATCAGCTTCCTCGCCATTTTCATTTTCCAAATCAACTTGCAATCTGCAAACTCATCTATTACTGCAAGAAATTTAGTGAGTTCAACATCATCCTCGAAAACCTTCCAAAATTTTACATTGTCAGGGAGGGATGGCCTATACTTTACTTGAATCTCATAATTTAATTTAGGAGGTAGAGGAGGTATAAAAGCACAGGATGACACAACTAATGAATCAACCAATTCATTCATTGCTCTGGGTACATATGAAATTTTGAAATCAGTAAAAGTATGGATTGCCCTCAAAACTTCATCCCTATAGGCTTTCAGTCTAACATGTTTGGCCTGAAAGGATTTGTTCACTTGCTAAATGATTAAATCTACATTTCTGAATACATGTAATCTTTTAATCTCCATCTCTTTGGCTGCATTTAATCCCAGGAGCAGTGCCTCATACTCTGCAATGTTGTTAGTCACTTTAAAATCAAGCTTAAAGGAAAAATGAGAAGTTTTCTTTGAAGGAGAAATCAATACCACCCCTGCTCCTGCTGATTCTTTGGTACAAGCACCATCGAAGAACATGGTCCAAAGATCGTCTTCTGCTACTTCCGTGGAATGAACTGCGGGCTTCCTAAGCAGTAATGAATCTGGTAATGAATCATCAATTTGTAATATGAAAGATCCCATACCTGTGTCAACTGAATAAATAGGATGGTTGGCTGGATTTTGTTCGTCACTGATTACATAGGCCAACTGTGACTCCCTATATAAACTTCTGTCTACTCCTCCAAAAACAGGGATAGTAGCATATGAAAGATCCATTTGAAGAGTTCCACCTAGACTCTTCATCCATGATCTTGATAACAAACATCCAAATTTTGGTGGGATGTCTGCCACTACAATATCCATAACCCATAGTTTTCATAGATGCTTGGGTCAAAGTTACAACTAAGTCCTTGATCATTCCAAGACATTTGACTTTCTGAGAATCAAAAGAGAAAAGATCGTGGTAAGACTTAATAATTTCTAACCCAATCTCATCCATGACCACCTTTGGCATTAAGTTGTGAGAAGCACCGGAGTCCAGCAAAAAATTATGTAGTGTTTTTTCATGAATGTTCAGAGAGATATAAAAAGGTGGACAACTTTCATCTCTATCTTCTATCATTTGGCCCAGGGTTATGGTTGGAGTTTCATCATATATATTAAGAATATCAATAGAAGGGGATATGGATTTGGGGTCCAGAGTTTTGAGGATATATTTCTTGAAATTTTCATTTTTCATTAACTCAACCAAAGGGATGGGGATTTTAATTTTCTGTATTTCAGCCTCAAAATTGAAAGAATAGGAGATTTTATCAGAAACCTTTACCTCATTTGAAGGGGATTTCTGAATGCTTTGCTGATCGGCAGGGATCTGACTTTTCTGAATTTGTTGTTTGACAGGGACAACAATCTTCTTGGGAGGAGCTGGTGTATTTACCTTTGAAGGATCTGTTTGTTGATTCTCTGATGTCTGATATTTTTTCTTAACAGGGGTTGTGCTCTTTTTGGGAGAGGCTGGTGCATTCTGTTGGGCAGTATCAGACTTAGATCTGAGATTATATCTATTCTTCTCTTCTGTTGAAAAAATGCCATCATCAACAGAATTTTCCTCTATCTGTTTAGTCATCAATGCCTCTTCATAGTCATGTTGTGTCAGATAGGATTTCACTGTTTCCTCTCCAACACAGTGAATATTATCCTCTCCATCTTCTTGATAATCACCTTCATCTTCATCCATCACGACATTTTGAAGAGGAGCCTTTATCCTCTGATCCTCAGTAGGATTCCTTTCTCTTTGCAAAATCTGTATGGGATGATTATTTCTTCTGAAATTGTTGGGATTTTGATTTGGGTTTCTATTTGCGTAATCATAAGTAGTCCTTCCCTTGACAGGCTGCTTATTTTCAATTTTGAGTTTAGATATCTTAGAGGTTAGAGACTCTAACATCTTATCCATTTTATCTAATTTTGGGTCAGAATTTGATGAAGAAGAAGCTTCGTTCCTCGACTTTCTCCTATCAAAGTTTCCCTTCAGCTTCTGAGTAACCAAAATATTTGATTCTACTTCAAGGGCAGAATCTTGCATCAGGGGTAGTGTCGGTGACCTCCTTTCTCTCAACAAAAAACAAAATTCAGCGTCAAAAGAATTTGGATATGTGATTTTGGCAGAGGCATTTGAAGGTTTTATCTCAGCTGGTATTTTACTGTACATTCTGTTAAACCTCTTAGTGAAATCAGAGATTGACTCACCATTTTCTTTCCTTAGATTTCCAAATTCGGTAATATAGTACATACAATATCTTCTATCACCCCAATGTTTCAAGAATATGTCATCCAATTGCTCAATGCCAGCTATGGAACCAGCAGGGAGTTCTTTGAACCATTTCCTAGCATGGCCATCTAAGCTTTGGACAAAAACCCGATTCCAAACATATTCCTCTTCAATGTTAAGGTTTTTAGCATAACTGTAGAATGCCTCTATGTGTTCTTCAACAGTTACATCACCCTCACCTGTAAATTTGGGCATATACTTCTGATAGTCTCCGGTGGGCATAGCTAAAACTGGATTCGGCAATATAAGTGGAGCATACCTAGCAGCTAGGATTTGTTGCATCTTGGTCAAAGGAGGGGGTGCAACCATAGTGAGAAAAGGTGAGAAAGGTGATAGTTTTTTCTTTGATTCCTCAACACTGGGGGAATTTGAAGGAGGTGAATTTTATGATGGAAAAGAAGTCTGATATTAAGCTCTATAGAAATTTGCAAGCTGTTCAACTAAGTTTTCTTCACCTTTAGCAGACAACTCTTGAAGAAGATGTTCTACAACAAGGAGGCTAGTGTAAATGTTTAAATGATCTTCTTTCTGTTGTGAATGAAAAGACACAAGAGAGGAGGAACTATAGTTTCTTTCTAATGTCTTAGATGATTTTTCAACCAATTTTGAATCTATCAATTCATCATCAATGATATTTTCCCGTTGATAAGAAAAACTTGATTCTTCTACAGTAGTTACAGTTGCTTTTTCATCAACACTCTTGGAAAAAGATTCAATTTTTTCTATAGTATATTTTTCAGAACTAAAGAGAGGATTACCTTCTACGCCTGATTTTGAAGTTTGACCCTGGAATGGTTTTCCTCTTCTTAGAATTAGTTCTATATTGGGCACTAGTGTGACAGGTGATTCTTGTGGATTCGCCCTAGTACTGATCCTCTTGGGAGCCAGTATGAACTTGTGGAGTTTCCAGATAGATAATTACAACCAATGTCTAATCTTTGTCTATCATCAAAGATCATCTCTGTGTCGTATCCCAGGAAAGCATAGCTTAAGTTTCGTTTCCCCAGCAACGATGCCAATTTTTTATCACTCCAAGAAACTCTTTAGGGTTGTAGACAATGGGACAATGGCATAACTCAAAAGATGATGAAAGTAACCACTTATCATGCATCTGAATAAGACAGTGCTTTTAGAAAACAATAATCAGAAAATAGAGTTTAAAAAGGGGATGAAGAATACTAGTCTAGATAACCAAATACAACCATGTGCAGGGTCATACAAGACAGTAATAAAACCTTTAATTCAATTTCATGAGATTTATAATAAGATGACAGTTCTTAAAAGCTAAACTAAACTAAATAAAGTGCAAAATAATGAAATATATGAAAGAATCTGATATTGAAAACAAAAGAGGACTGTGATTCTATTATCAAAATAAGAGGTCAAGTACAATAGCTAGAAAATGTCTCCCAGATTGAACCCTTATCTCTTAGAAAAGAAAGGCATTTATATCCCTTTACAATCAGTTTTTAGATCCTGAAAACTTGGATCTGTATGTCTAAATATAGAAGATAAAACTAACTAAATACGATTTGATAATCAAAAGACTAGTTCCTAGGACTCGAACTGTCTTCTATGTTGATCTTTGACATCTGTACTTCATCACCTTTAGGACTCTGTTGTGTCATGGGAGGGTAAAGACACCTGTCTTCTGTAGCTGGACTCTTTTAATAACCATAACCAAAACTTTAGTTGACCAATTTAGCATTTGGTCCCAAAATCTCCACGAATCTTTGATGATGAGTGTTTCTTGATTAGGTGGTTAATCCTTCGATGCTCTCCAACCTTTTTAAATACTCCAAAATCGCCTTGCTCCAGCTTAGCTTTCCAAAAATTTCTTTCTGTAGTTTCACCAACTAATTCACCTTATGCTCTGCTAGTTAGCTGGTGAAAGTTCTACTTTTCACCAGCTAATTGGTTATAATTTTTCCCTTTGCGATGGTGAAAGCTCTGTCTTTGTCCAAAAATAAACTTTTCATATCCAAAACTGTTGTTTTACCAAAAACTCAGTGTTCCTTTGATTTATCTCCTTGCATATTCACAACAACCTGGGCCAATACCTGTAGATCTGGTTGTGAATTACTCTTCTGCTTCAATTTCTTAATTTTCCTCTTAAGGTGTTTTTCTAACCACCACAAACTGTTATAGTCCTTGGTGATTTTCTTCTTCCTCTTTTTGTCTTTGACACTCTCACGATCCAACTTCTCAAATGCTGCATTTGTCTTTGCAAAATTGTCAGATAAGGCTTTGTATCTTGCCTTGATTACTCTTTCCAAAACCTCCTGTTGTGCAATCACCTCTTTCAGTTCCTTATTTTTTTGTGATTTCTTTGACTTCTTACTCTTTGATATTTCACCTTCATCAATGGGAGTAAAAGTCTCACAGTCTTGTGCAATTTCTATGGAGTGCTCTGGTATTTTAATTACTAGACTTACATCTTCCTGTTCTGGCTCTGTTTCCGAGTCTGTGTATGGAAAATTGAGAATATTTGTCTTTTTTACTGTAGGCTGCTCTGAGTTGGTTTCAAAATCTAATTTTTTCTTTGCTCTCTTAGACTTTATGATGGAAATCCTGTCCTCTAGTGGTCCTAGAAGAGCTCTCCTCCTCCTTGAGCTGCTCTGAGGAGTTAACTTCTTTTTTCCAGTTTTCTTTTGCTCATTCATGGGTTGAGTTTGGGTCTCAAAACCTTCCCAAAAAGTAAAATGTTGCCAAGTCCTTCCTCTTTGTCTCAGTTCTTCTAGAATTATCAGTTTGATCAAGACAAAATGACAAAGGGTGTTTTTTATGCTTAGAGGTTCAACTCTAATCTTATTACACACTTTGTTTAGGCTTTTGTGAAGGAAGAAAGGTAAATTCAGGAGGGTCTTCCCTGTGAAATGATCTAAAAGTTTGAAATGATATAACATTAGCTTGTCATACCTACCTTCTGAGGTGATATAGAGTTGAATGCCTTTAAACAGGTCCTGCCATTCATCTTCCAGGTGAGAAACTGGCATGCTTTTCTTCCAGGTGATGTCTCTGAATTCTGCCTTGAGGTATACCCTAAAATTCAAATTCTTGGTTGCTGTTATCTTAAACCAACTTTGGCTTGATCTGGGTAAGCTGGTTGCTGTGGCAATGGCAGCTTCGTTGACTATCATTTCTACAGAACCCACACTAGCTCTGTTTCCATCATATGATTTAGCAAATGCTTCAACTATAATTTGGTGGAAACCATTCTGTAACCTTTCCACGTAATTCATGCAGCCTGAGTCTGAGAAACATTTTTACACATCTGGATGCGACTGTAAGAATGACAGGCTATCCAATTCTTTCCTCAGCAACAAACCACTTCGTTTCCTTACCATCTGTGACTTGAACCTCAGATGTTTTGCAGACAATTGTCACAGTGATTTTCTGATTGAGCCAAAGTTTGGCGCCGGTGAAAAATCTCGGTGTTGCCAATTCAAAACATGGAACCATACCATATTACCTGTGAATCAATGCGTGTTTTAAAAATGAGTGCTGATTTGATGTCGCCGGGTGACTGGTACCTCCTCTATCTGTGATGATGAATGTGAATTCGTCATCTCCAATGCTCTCATTGCTGGAGGATGAAATCACGAGCACGATCTGCCATAATATCCGATTAAACGTGCATAATGGTATCGCCATCATCATACTCTTCGACCAACGCCTCATAATGATTATGTGACGTGTGTCGAGCGTGTCTTATTTTTAATTTCTGTAATCATGGAAGAAAAACATGTGTTTCGCGCTTACACCAGCTAGCCTGTCTACGTAAGAGTACTACTTAACCATTGAAACCCATTTCTTTCACCAGCTAACATCAACCTTGCAACATACATTATATGTTGAAAAGATTTTCACGAAATTTTATAAAAACAACCTTTAAGGATCAACTTATNAAACGTGCATAATGGTATCGCCATCATCATTCGCTTCGACCAACGCCTCATAATGATTATGTGACGTGTGTCGAGCGTGTCTTATTTTTAATTTCTGGAATCATGGAAGAAAAACATGTGTTTCGCGCTTTCACCAGCTAGCCTGTCTACGTAAGAGTACTCCTTAACCATTGAAACCCATTTCTTTCACCAGCTAACATCAACCTTGCAACATACATTATATGTTGAAAAGATTTTCACGAAATTTTATAAAAACAACCTTTAAGGATCAACTTATTTCTAGCATGAATTTAAAAGCCTAAGTTTTTGATGCTAGAAAAATCTAAAAATAGAAAGAGAATCATATAGATGACCATGCTATCACCTACACAATGAAACCAAGTGACTGAGTCACTTTGGGAGCTAACAATTAGGGCCTCGTAAATCAAGTATCCTAAGATACCCAACTTAGAGTGCCCGCATACCTAACTAAAACATAAATGCTCAACTTAGAGGGAGCTACCACCTTCAAGGGATAGTCGGTTGGAGCAATACAACCAAGCACCCTGAGAATGGGAACTATTATACCCACTTTTTAGGGATAACTAGGAGATCATGTCTCGAGGCCCACAGGTCCTAGACATGGAGTACCGAGAGCGGGATTGACCCGAGCATGGCCCTGGAGGGCCCAACATTTCTTCTTCCATTGTCTTTGCCTTGTCAGTAGCAACAACATCCATCACTATAGGCTTGGTCCTGTATCCGAAGAGGTTCTTGATCCATGAGGTAATTGGTCCAGGTATCATGGTATGTGTCACTTTTGATCATTGAAACCTTTAAATATATGCATATGATTCATTTTATCTCTAACAATTGCTTGGATCTTACATTTTACCACTTGACCATGTTTGGGGGGATTGACAGGGTGCCCTAGCAAGCCTGTGTCTATAGGTCTTTGGTTTGCCACTGGGGGGATTTCTGAAAAGCCATCGTCTACTCCCATCATAATACCACTTTTACATCTTGTTTCCCGCTCATCTATCCCATTCCCCTTGTCCGAGCATTGGGTTGACCTATTTTCAGGACTGCACCTTACCTCATGGGAAGAAGGGGCTAAAGGCCCAGAAGGTAAAAGCAAGCTGGTAAAATATAAAAGCCTAAGAATAAACCTCAAGATTCTTTGCCCAGGGATCCACGAGAAAACAATAAAAATATTCTCAACAAAAAACAAGAGGGACCCGAAAAAAATAATAAAACAAGACCTAATCAAAGGATAGGGGGTCTCATCACGAGCCAACCTATTAGGTCCATGGGTACCTAGCAGTATGACATTGCCACTAGCTGGTTACCACGCCAGGGCAGTGACTCTTGGTTGCATGGCCAAGGGAAAGGGGGTCTCATCACAAGCCAACCTTCTCATCTCTGCAAAAGTACTTGTGGGTAACACTGTCAGCTCTGGTCACCATGCCAAGGCAATGTCCCCTGATTAGATTTTGAACAAAAAGAAAACAAAGGAATAAAAAGAATAAAGCCAAGAATGGGCTTGGAAAAAATGCATCCATGACAGGGACAACTCGCCTTCTACAAAGGCACCCACAGGTAACATGTTGCATCCTTGGCCCTTACTGCACCCACATTCTTGGACATCCCCTGACCACATCATCCACTTACATGGATTGGATGAGGTCTCTATGGGAACTTTCCTTTTTCCGTGGACACTAGCCCAATAGGAAGCCTTGTCCTTTTCCCCAGACTTGTATTGCAGGCTTGTGTAATGTCTTTGAGCTATTGATTGATGTATTAAGGATTTTATGCATGTGTTTAATAATATTAAAGATGAAATGTTATTGACATTGCTATGATCCCTATTGTTATCACTCCAAGAAACTCTTTGAGGTTGTAAGTCAAAGATGTTTGGTAACTTAAAGTAAACTTGTTTTTGTGTTTTTGTATGTGTGGATCAATGGGATAACTCAACTACAATATGGTATCCAGACAGTCAAAATGAATAATCAAATAAACCAATGCCCTCAAGGATCAATAATTAGATAATAGATTTAATTGGGTGAAGAAGACAATGCTTATAAACCAGATACACAATGATGGGTTTAATAAACAATGTAAGAAACTATTAATCAAGTTATGAAATGACTAATGAGATGACAGTCACTTTGCAGTTAAAACAACTTGAATAAGAGTACAAAAGAAGGGTGGAAATCTGACATTAATAGAGAGAGAAACTTGTGATCTGTATTATCATATGAAAATTCTGTTACAAAGGTATAGTTTCTGTATCCAAAATCGAACCCTTCCTTCTATCAAATGATAGGTATTTATATCTCTTACAACATATCTCAGATCCTATAAACATGGATCTGGATTTCTAAATATGGAAACAGAGTACAAAACTTAATACAATAAGATAACCTAATATTTAACCAAATAGATTTAATCTGATCACTACAAGTCAAATTTGATAGCTAAAGCATAATTTGGCAGTCTGTAGGTGAAAATCACAGATTCAGAAATCTGTCTTTGATGACTAGGAGATTTTATGTCAAGAGTTATTGTGCCATTTGGTGTTATTTCCTCACCACATGTCTTTAAAGCTGGATGAGAAAGATGATTTAGCTTCTCCTAATTATTATCCATCACTTGACACCTTTCCCACGTGTTCAGGAATTAAAAAATCGTGATCTGGGCAGAAATAAGACGTTTCTGGACTCTTCTGTGCTTTCATCAGCTAATTTTCCCTGAATCCCCCCCTTTAGCTGGTGAAAAGGAAAGCTTTCAATGACTAACTAGCAGATTTCTGAACTAATGAGCTAGTGAAAGCGCAGATTTTTTAATGAAAACTGCCTTGGGAAAAATCAAATTTATGAACTGTGAAGAGTCCATTTTACATGCTTGAATAGTCGATTGACATATAGAAATCCTAAGATTTACAATAGTACTTTGAGATCTATTTTTAGAGCTTGGGGAAGGAAGTCAAAATTCCTCCACAAGATGAGGCATCATTTTTCAAAAAAAATTCAGAATGAATTATTTTATCACTAACATCTGGCTCCAACTGGGATGGAGACCTCCCTGCGAGGTTTCCAAGAACCTGGAAGACCTTGTGCCTTTAGTGTTGGGCATGGATTCATTTGTCCTTTACAATTTATCATCTGAAACCCTCTAGCAACCTGTAACCTGCTTGTTTATTCATTTAATCAATCACATATGTCAATGCTAAATACAAACTGCTTAATCTTTGTCTAAGAAAAATGCATGATGAATTGCTGATATGAACTTTTCATCTCATCATCTTCCTCTCTACAATCTTCCCGTGTCTGCAAATCATAAAACTGAGGGATGCACTTTCATTGGCTCACTTGTTTTCGGAAATGCCATTTAGCCGTTGAAACCTTGAACTTTCACCGACTAACTTCAACTTCAAAACATAGATTAGTTGTTGAAAATATTTTCTTTGATTTTTGGAAATACCTTTTGAAAATCGATTTATTATAGGAATAAACAAATTATATCCTATACTTTGAAATTTAAATTTCTAAAAAATGTATGGAACTCTATTTATGACCATGTGTTATCGGACTAATCGGTAGGTGCAGACACTAACTGATCTCCCTAGATCCACCTAGATCTAGAACAAAACACACCAGAACATGACGCTTTCCTTAAGTTTTAAATATTGAATTTACTAACTAAAGAGGGATGGGTGACATACCATTTAAATATCGCTTCCTCTCACCATCGCCATCCTAGCTTCATTCCAACGCTCATACAATGACGAACCTGCAAAAGAACGTAACCAACCAAAGTGATAGAAATAGCATAAACTCAATATAAACCTATGTATGTGATCAAGGAATCATACAATAAAACACAACAAGATTTATAGGAAAGAATCATATTACTGTATCA
>JZKD02S2051279.1:203606-225280 GCA_000966675.3 Picea glauca | reverse complement strand
CCTAACGTCACACATATCCCAATTGGAGGCCAAATATCCCCTTTAAAGAAACTTTGTAGTGGTTCAAGGACATGTGCATGGTTCATGAGCATTAAAAGTTTCATTTAGATCTTAATACCGTTTATTTTCTCTCATGACCATGGTCACAGTATCCAAATCCATCCAATGCATCTAAAGTTTTCTAATATTTCCCAAATCTCATTCATATGTTAAATATTATAATCCCTAAAATACTAATTTAGGTCATACAACCCTTGTTTTCCTTCATTGACCATGGTCAAAGCCTTGAGACCCATGCCTGGTATGAAAAATCTCTTAATGATGCTTATATCCCATCAAGAGGCCAATGATTTGAATTTGTATGGTGGTTTGAGTCCTTTTTCATGGACTAGAGCCCTAGAAGCTTCATTTACAACCAATTCTGTGAGATCCATGTCTTTTATGTAAAGCCTCCTAAAAGTACCAATATCGTGCTCAAGGATGATGTTGTATTTAAAGGCCTTGATCATACTTTACGGATTAAGGACCTTATTTTCATCACCTAATCATGGTCAAGGCCCCAACATAAATCCCTACTACACAAAAAATTCTAATGGAAACTTCATCCAACCCGTATGCAAAAGGTCCCCTTTAAATGTATCATGTTGTAGTTCATGGATTTAATCATGGCCTATTAACCCACTAATATTTTTTCAAGGACTAATTCCTTGGATTTATCCCCCAACCATGGTTAAATACTTCATAGCCATCTTTGATACACAAAATATTATAACAATCCCCATATCTCACTCAAAGGTTCATGATTCCCTATAGACAACATGTTATGTGGTTTAGGGCATTGATTATGTCCCTTAATCCATAAAGGATTCATAAATGACCTAAGGGCCTTATTTTCCTGACTTGACCATGGCTAATTACTTAATGCACATGTACCTAGTGCAAAATATTTCAAAATGGTACACATATTCAACTTGGAGGCCAAATATTCCCTCTAAAGGGATTATGTTGAAGGTGATGTTCATGGATATTGAGCCTTACAAATACATTTATGGAATAAGGCCCTTATTGTCCTCCCTTTGTTATGGTAAAGTCCTTGAGACCCATTCCTACTATGAAAAAACTCATTATTATACCCATATCCTACTTATATGACAAMGATTCACTTTAAAGGAACTATGTTGTAGTTTGAGGCCTTGATCATGGCCTATTAGATCAAGAATATTAACTTAGGTCCTAATTCCCTCGACTTCTGACCCAACCATGGTCAAGGCTCTAATACCCATCCCTAATTCATAAAACCTTCTAATGGCATCCACATACCACTCTAATGATAATGATATCTTATAAAGGGCATGTTTTGTGGTTTGTGGCCTTGTCCATGGCCCTTGTAGGTCCCCGAAAGATTCATTTAGAGTTTAAGGGATTTATTGTCCTCTCATGCACATTATCAAGCCATTGAGACATATCCCCATTATCCAAGGAATTATAGGAGAAACCATGTTCCACTTGGAGGATATGGTAATATTAATATTAAAATTGCAGCCTAAAATAAATTTTGATTTTAATTTTTTTAAATAAATATTGTTCATCACAATTGCGACGACAACTTATATTGCTGTGACGCTTTTTCCATATAAACAACGAAATTTTTCATCGCAATTGCGACGCCCACTTATATTGTTGCGACGCTTTTTCCATATAAACAACAAAAGTTGTCGTCACAATGGCGACGACAACTTATATTGCCGCGACGCTTTTTCCATATAAACAACGAAAATTTGGCATCGCAATGGCGACAACAACTTATATCGCTGCGATGCTTTTTCCCTATAAACAATGAAAGTTTTTGTCTCAATTGCGACGACAACTTATATTGTTGCGACACATTTTACATATAATCAATTAAAGTTGTCGCCACAATTGTCTTTGCAAGTGCGACGACAACTTAGATTTTTGTGACGTATTTGCTACATAAACATAAAAAAGTTGTCATCGCAAGTGCGAAGACAACTTAAATTGATGCAACACATTTTCTATATAAGAAACTAAATATGTCGTCACTATGGTCATCTCAATTGTGACGAAATGTTGGTTTCACTTAGTTTGCCTATATTGTCGTATTAGCGATGATATTTCTTTTTTGTCGCAATTGTGAGAAGTTCCTTTGGGTGGTCTCTCTTGAGACATTTAAGTTCGTCACAATTGCCATCTGACATAAAATGACATTTCATAGAATCAATATTCATCGCAATATCCACGACATAACGTCGCAAAAGCGTTGAAATAGCCATTGCAATATGAGCCAAATTTGCTAGTGATAGATTATTGAATTTTATGTGCTTTCCTTTATCATCATTTCTCGTGTCCCATTTCAACACCAGATCACCCAACCAAAATTCTTCTTGCTTAGACTGCTTGTCAAAGGTTTTCTTCATATTCTCCTGGTGGAATTGTGATCGATTGTACACATGTTCCCTCATTTGTTGTTTGTGAACCGGTTGATTTATTCTCCTCTGTGTGTCATAAGGCTTGGCCTCCTGCTCTTGAACCAAAATTTATGACGGGCAACCCCAATGTGGTAGGGAAAATTTCCTCTGCACTGTATACAATATGAAAAGGTGACGTTGATATGGAATTCTTGGTGGTAACCCGTTCTGCCCACAGTGCATAGATAAGTTTTTTATGCCAAGCTTTATTATTGTCTTGTAGGAGTATTTTGATGATCTTGGTCAGGATTTTATTTGATGATTATGCTAACCCATTTCCTTGTGGATAGTACGATGTAGAATGGCCTAGGGTTATATTGTAATCCTAACAAAACTTCTCCATCTTATTGGACTTGAATGCGGCCACATTGTTAGTTATGATCTTGATGGGGCATCCAAATCTCGACAAGATATTTGTCTCCAGAAATTGGATGATGACTGCGTTGGTAGCTTGCTTTGTGGGGATCGCTTCTATCCATTTCGTGAATTAGTCTATGGTCGTGAGTATCCATTTGTGTTGCAATGAGGATGGTGGAATTATTTCCCCTATGAAATCCAAACCCCACTGCATGAAAGGCGCTTCGACAGATATCGGCTTTAGTGGAAAGGGCTGCAACTTTATTCTTCCATCGAAAATCTAACACTCGTGGAAGTTGGACACTTCTTTTTATACATCTACGAAGATGGTAGGCCAATAGTAACCCGCTATTATGATTTTGTGCACGGTGTTTTTCCAATAATGGTGCCCTCCATAGTCTCCTTTGTGAAATTCTTTGATAGTTCATTTCGTGTTGTTTTTCAGCAAACAAGTCAGCGATATCCCTCTGGGATGTTTCCAGTATAGTGAACCATCTAGGATGAAGAACTTAACCGCTTTGAGATTTAGAAATATGGCCTTGGTATTACTTAAACCTGGAGGGGCTTTGAGGTTCCTTAGCACATAGATGATTTATGTATACCATGACAAATCGAGAAAATCATGGGATACCTACGCAGTTGTTTGTTCTTGAGGATTCTATGACAAATCAACGATGAAGTTTATCCCCACAATGTCACAGTGTGACTGGACCATCAATTTTGCAATGCCATGCCCTTTAATCAACTTCATGGGCTTGATTTAGAGATCATATTCCAACATTGTCATTATCCATTTGCCTCTCCTTCCCTCTAGGTTAGGCTGAGTCAAGATATCCTTGACTGAATTGTTGGGCACATAATCGATAACGTGGTAGTGTAATATGTATGTTATGAAATCCTTTAGGGAATTCACTAAGGCATATGCTTGTTTCTCCATAATGTCATACTTTAGTGGAGAATCCCTCAACGTTCAGATGAAATAGGCTATGGGTTTCTTGAAGTTCTACTCGTCTTTCTGTAACAACACGCCGACAATCATATGCTCTGAGGTGAATGAAAACAGGATGAAATATTTCGTGAAGTCTAGACAGGCTAACACATGAGCTCTATTCAGTACCACCTTGATATCTTCAAATGAATTCCTGGCTTCCAGGTTCTACTTTATCTCGTTCCCATTTCTGAGCATGTGGGTGATGTGCTTTATAATCTCTGCCAGGTTTGGGATGAATCTTCTCAAGAAGTCTACTTTTCCCAGGAAGGATTGCACTTCCTTTTTAATGCGCGGAGTGATGATTTTCATGATTCCTTCAACCCTGATGGGGTCTATATTAATGCCCTCTTTTGAGATAATGTGCCCCAACAACTTCCCTTCTTCCATCTCGAAATGTGATTTCTTCATATTTAGCGATATGTCGAACTTCCTTCACTTATGGAAAACCCTTTTCAGATGCCCGAGGTGTTTTTCATCGGAGTCAGAGTATATTGTGATGTCATCTAGATAGATCAAAATAAACTTGTCCTTTTCGTTAGCAAAAGCGATGTCCATTTCCCTATGAAATGTATCTCCGATGTTCATCAGGCCGAAAGGCATCTTGGCATACATGAACATCCCCCATGGTGTCGTGAAATAAGTCTTTTCCCTATCATCCGGGTGTACCAAGATCTGATTGTAACCCCAAAAACTGTCCAGCATGGACATCTTCTGGGACCCCACCACCTTTTGCAGAATATAATCCATTTTAGGGATCGGGTAGTGGTCCTTGAGGTACACTTTGTTTAAGTTACGAAAATCCACACATAGTCTTATCTCACTGCTCTTTTTTCTAACAGGTACCAAGTTGTCCACCCACTTAGAAAACCTTAAAGAAATGATAATTTTAGCTTCAAAGAGTTTCTTTACCTCCTTTTCGGTTAGCGGCAAAAGCAGGGGATTTATCCGTCGCAGCTTCTGTTTGAACGACCTCTGGTCTTCTTTAAGAGGGATGACGTGCTGAATCACTTTAGTGTCATATAGCTTCAGGTCATCATAGCTCCAAGCGGAAACATCTGGGAAATCCTTTATGAGATTGATGTAGTCTTGTTTGACCTCTGGACTGAGTGTTTTTTACAATTTAATTATTTTTGGGTTCTCCTTAGTCCTGATGTTGCAGTCTTCGACATCCTCATTGTTTTCAATGATCTTTGGATTTCTAGCCACGTCATTTTTCGTCAAATAGATTTTCCAATGGAACTAGCCCCTTTGGGATGATGTTTTTCTTCAATTGTACTATGTCCCTTCTCGCTATTTGGTTCTGGAAAGGGTCTTCATTATTGCATGCATCCACACTCTTGTATTTTTCACAGAATCACTCATCATCAATGTTTATGTTAGTGAACTCATCGCTCACCTGAATAAATCTCTCCACTTGTTTTTCATCCTCAAACACCTGCCAATGTTTGATATTACCAGGCACTGTCAACCTGTGTTTGACTTCGATCTTGTATTTTTTATTTGGTAAGATGTGGATTTTAAAAACCAAGGCCGAGGTGGCCAACGCATCGACGATCTAATTTTTCTCCCTTGGGATAGAAGATAGATCATATTTTGAAAATTCTTTGAGGAGGTCCAGCCCCAAATTTCTGTACTCTCTCAGCCTAGGATGTTTGGACTGATATATGCCTTTTACTTGGTTTATAATCAACTCGGAGTCTCTGTGCACTTTTATCCTCATCGTGCCCAGTTCTTTCAAAACCTTCAAACCCAAGATCAGTGCCTCAGACTCGACCATGTTGTTTGTACATTCGAATGCGAGCTTGTATGAGCACAGGTTTGTGCCCACCTTGGGGGGGCTTATCCATATGTCGACACCTGCTCCTTCCTTACTGACAATGCCATCAAAAATCATGTTCCATATCTCATTTTCCACACGGTTCTTTGGGTCGACGCATCTGCTGTTGTCATGATGGTCATCGACTCTTCCTCTTCAAAGCTCAGGTCATTGTATAATATAGAGGAACCAACTTCAGTGTGGATGGAGTATATAGGATGGTTATTTGGCTGCGTCTTACTGCTTACCATGTACTTCAACAACACTTCTTTGTACAACCATCTATCCTGGCCAAATACAAGAATGATGGTGTATGACATGTCCATTTGTAGAGTCCCCTTTACCTTCGCAGCCCACGACCGAGACAATATCATGCCAAAATTAGGGGGTATGTTTGCCACGACCACGTCCATAACCATGTTTTTTGAAGGAATTTGGGCCAGTGATACGACCAAGTATTTGATGAGACCCAAGCATTTGACTTTCCTCAAGTCAAAGGAAACAATGTCCTTATAGGGCCTGGTGATGTCCAAACCCAACTCGTCCATGATCACCTTTGGCATGAGGTTGTGTGACACGCCTGAATCTAGCATGGCATTATGTAGGATCATATCATGGATTTTTAGACTGGCATAGAATGGGGGAACTTCCTCAGTATCACCTATATCGTCAACGCACGAACCAAACAGAATATTAGGGTGATCATCTTGGACATTCAAAGTATCGAGGTTCCCTCCCATTTTTAGCATTTTAATAATTTGGTCTCGATACTCACCTTTTTTGATAAGTTCGTTGAATGAGACAAAGATTTTTATTTTATCCATTTCATGCTCAAAGTTAAAAGGGGGGAAAACTTTTTCTACCTCTTTTCTGCACGCTTCCCGGCTTGTTTCCGGCGCTTTCCTTGGGACTTCCTCCTTTGACTTCATCTTTTCAGTTGCATCCTTGGTCGGGTTTTCTAGCTTCATTCGACTTGTGGAAGGGGTATCCATTGGAGGTTTCCTTATGGGATTTGTCTGCTGAGGCTTGGTAGATGCATCCCTGCTCCTAAGGTTATATCTCTTCTAAAACTACATGATGGCACTCTGATAACCCTTTCTGAACTCTTTTGTCTCCTAGGACAATGCATCATCTGCTTCACAAAATGTTGTATCATCTGTTTCCAGCACGAAATTGTTGTTTTCTCTCATGTATTGGTCATGCTCTCCCTTTGTCAAAAACACGCGCGGGTTCTTCTTATCGCAACAATGAATTTGGTCTTGGAACATCTGATCGAAGTCTTCATTCACGTAGTTGTTTTGGAATGGAGGCCTTGTCTTCTAGTCACCCTGACCTCTCTGCTCCCTCTGTTCCCTCTATTTGATCTGAGGAACTTGACCCCTTCTGAGGTTATGATTTCTGGCCTGGGGTTCATGCTGTTCTCGGGCGACAGGTTTGTTTCCCATGGACATTCTCTCCATCATTTTCTCCATCATCTTCATCATCAAGTCGAACTTGTCATCCGAGGACAGAGATGTCAATGGTTGTGCATCTCCTTGAGGTTTCTTATCACCTCTATTTAATATCTGTTTGATCTTCCCTGATGCCATCATATTTACCTTGAATTTGATCGCGTTGCTCATTATTGCATCCAGATTTGCTAATCTTCTTTCTCTCAACAATAAGGTGAAATCACTGTCGAAGGAATCGACATATCACAACTACGCAACCCCAAGGGGTGGACGGAATTCTGCAGGAACCGAGTTATAAACCTTCATGAAACAGGCTGAGAATTCTTGCACAGTATCCTCCATCTCTCTCTCCATATTATTTTTCTGTGTTAACAGCTGCAAGGGATTCTTCTTGTCTCCCCATATATTAATGAAAGATGTCTCGAATGTGACGAAGTCTTGAATGCTTGTAGCTAGAACGAAGTCCACCTCCTCTAGGTCGACAAAATGGTTGAACCAATCCAGATGCTTCTGGGCTGAAACGTTCCCTTCAACATCATAGAGATTAATCCTCTGGCTGTAATTTTGGGGAAAATCATGTAGTTGGGCTGGAAGAACGAGGGGGGAGAATCTGGCATCCATATCTCAAGGAGGGTTTGGGGTTTGGGGGATATTATTAGATATCAGGGCTTGGAGTCTCTTTGGGTCGAAAACTATTTCGTCCAAGTTGGTTTATGACTTAGACCTGAAAAGGGTTTGCTCAAATAATGTGTCAAACTCAAGGTCATCAATGCTTTGCGTGTCGTCTTTGGGTAAGGACATCCTTGTGTCCAGGTAATAGAACGGGTTTGATTCTTTCTCTCTAGTCCTGCACAAAATTTTATCGGGGTTGTACACAGGCTCTGTAGGGTTTGGGTCAGGATTTTCTCTGGTATAGATCGTCTTTGGAGCCAGGGTTCCTGAACTACGCTACTTGGTGCTACTTGTCTTTTTTACTAGAGTCGCCAAGGTAAAGGTTTTCAGCCAGTGTAGATGTGTGTCCCTCTATTAACCTCAGGGGTCAAAACTGTAACTTTAGTCATTCTCCCAGGGAAGATTTATTCAATTCCATCCGACAACGGCGCCATATGTTAGCACTCTGTAAATCTGTTTGGATGGTAAACATATGACAGAGGTAACTTTTTCAACCAACTTTGAGACCCAAAACTAGCCTTTCGGACCTCGAGAGGGCTCTCTCGGGAGACAAAGTCTCAACACGGGATATGGCTTTAAAGTTGTTCGATAGATTTAACACCTTTGAAATAATGGTTTCTAGTTATATTGGTGTAAGAGAGTAAGGCCTTGGGCTATGGGGTCGGTTCGAGAAAACGATAGAAATAAATGACTCGGTGACTGAACTTGAGAGGATAAAGGCTAAGCAAGCAACAGTATTCAGTGTAAAATCATTGTGTGAGGTGGGGAGAAAACACATAAAGAAACTCAGACCACCGCCGAGGATGAATTCAGAGTTTAAATTAGAGGAAAATGGTTTGTCTAAATGGTGTGAATCCCAGAGCATTGCGCAGTGAATCCCAGGTTCGAAAATACGTTCCTATTTAGACAGAAATAAATATGAATAAAGAATACAGGAAGTAAGTATGCAAATAAAGGAAACAATACATCCAACTTCTACAATTAGAATATTTTCATCAAATCTTCAGGAATTTTGCATTAATATTCGATCGAACTCAAACTACATTCAATAGACATTGTCTATACTAATTTTGCCAACCAACCTGGCTTACATTAAAAAGATAAAATATATAGGCAAGGGCGCCACTTGGGATGCGTTTCTCTCTAGCTACTATCCCAATAACTTAGGAAACTGATTGTTCTATGCTAAATGCCTCTTTACATGATGCCTTTCCAAAAAATAGAAAACAACTACATCTGGTCACGTCATGACTGCTTGTGTTCCGCCAAGGGGATTCAGTTATCAACAAGGTCTCGTCACAGGGAGAGTGATGTGTCAAAACCTTTCTTCGACGAGGTATCTGATGATCAAGTATTATGACAGTTTCCTGCCATCCACTGTAATGGCCTTGATTTCTGTCGCACGTTGATCCGCTAGGGTGAGCGTGCAGTGAGTAGTTGCTGACTGTCATGATCGTTACCAAAATGAAAAAATGGTTTAAGAGGGATGCCTCCTTCAAAACCGTCAAGAACTGTGCTTCGCTTGATGCTACGAGAATGACCTCAGCTAATCATGCTTCTTCTGCGTGCTGGCAAGAGTTGCGTGGACTCTCTCTTTGGCTGCTTCACATTCTCTAAAATGCTTCACATTCCTTTCTTTTGATAGCCTTTGCGTCTCTTGCACCTGTACGATTGTATCGTGTGCCTCTCTGAGTTTTATTTTGAGCCACGTCACATTTCCTTCGCGACCTTGTGATGCTGACACTTCAAGGGTCTTTGTTTCTAATTGTTGTCTCAGTTCCTTGTTTTCCTAGTAAAGTTCGGCAACAACAAGTTTCACCTTCTTAATTTATTGAGATGGCTCTCGAGAATTAGCGCCCGTAACATCTATCCTCCTTGTTCTTCTCCCACTTCCTTGGCTTGTACCTTCTACAGGCTCCAGCCGAACAAAGTGCATAAGTAATTCTTAGGAAGCTGATTTCATGTGCGACTTATTCGAGACTTGGATTTTCCCAGCTTCCTTGTCCTTCCCCTTCTTCAGGGTATCTGTTGTTGAGGAGACAGGGTTTCTAACATCTTTCATTCCTGTGCAACTTCTTCCACTCCAGGCTCTGAGCAATGTGATATCCTTTCTTCTGCGGGAAAAGGTGAAAATCCCTTTGGATCCTTAGGGGCACCTGTTGCGAGTGAGAACTAATTCCATTTGATTTGGGGCTCGGGCCTGGCGCTTCTGCCACTTCACGTGCCCTTTCTTACGTTTTGGGAGGTTTCCATGGCACAACCGTATTTTTCTTGTGCGTGGTGGATCTGGAAAAGGCCCAAAGCAGAGAATTCTATCACCCTGGGCTTGCGGGAAGAGATTACAAACAATGCATAAACCCAATTTGTGAATATAATGCATACGGAGCATCTAAAATTTATAACAGAGCAGGCGGGAGGAGGAAACATGCTAAGGAACATTGAATTCATGGCGACTAGATGTTTTGAATTGGACTGCATATTTCCCATAGCACATCCGTGCATGTAAAGTACAGTTGATAAGGGTTGCAGAGCATACAAGATATGAACGTCATGATTTTTCATTCTTCCAGCCTTCATAATGAGTCGATCATGGTTACTGCACTTGTCGATGTGAATTCTATTAACAACTTGCCTAGACCTGGGGCATGTAGAAACTCCCTTTTATATAGGACCCGACTCTTTTGGAACAGACTCGTACTTATTTATGCATGTTTGGACTCTGACATCCCTTCCCGACTCCAAGGGATAACCGACCATCTACTGACTTTGACCCCTTTGTTGTTACGGACCTGACCTCACATGATTTGACACATGGGCCACAAATCAACTAAAATCGACTCTAATTGAAGAGAAAAATGGCAGCGCTAATAGGACCTAGGACATTGAATACGAGCCTATATTGGTTGCAATAATAACATATTTAATTTCATCTTTTCTTTCTTCCTTTGCTTTGATAGTCTTAGAAATGATATATGTTGCAACAACGATATTATTATGAGGGTAATTGGAATTGAAAGTGTTAAGAATAAGATCAAGTTGTTGGGGAAGTGCGTAGATATCATACAAGGAGATGTTGGACTTAGTTTTATTTAGATCTTGAATAAATTTATATTCCAAAGTGTGAGTTTTAGTTTTGTTGTGTTTTTGTTTCTTGAGAGGCACTAGTTTTGTTGTTGTTAGCTAATATAGGGATGTTTGGTTTTTTAGTATGAACGAGAGGAGTTATTTTTCTGATAGTAGTGACAATTTTTTAGGGGAGAGGAGTGTTGGGAACAACACCCTTGTTGTGTAAGTTGTAATCTTGGGGAGAAAATTTTATGACGTGTGTGTCCCCTACAGAAACCTCTTCAATCTGTTCCTCATCTGAATCTATACACCAGTCCCATATAAACATGGAAACTTCTTGAGTGGTTTCCTTAGTGGTTTCTTCCTTTTGCGCTTCCTTGGTCTGGTTATATTCATTCTCTTGTTGATCTATTAGTTGGTTAATGACCAAGGTCGTAGAGTTGATCCATTAAGGACATGTTTTCTCAAAATGGTTATGTTGGTGATATGAACGTAAAATGTCCATGCCAAAGTCATGAAGATTTAGAGTGAGACTTGGGACTTTTGGAGGCTTCGACGAGTTTTCATTCCTATTAAAGAATGGATGGAAAGTTATAGGATTTGGAGACCCTCCCCCAACGTTCTTTTTAATATCTACTACTTTTTTTGAAATCTTCTTTACCCGCTTAACCAAGCTGTCTAGTTCCTTGGGTTCTTTCTCAGGAGGTTTAGTCAAGAGTAAGGGTTTGTTGCTAGCTAATTTGGTTTATTCAGATGTTGGGTGGATGTATAAAGAAAGCATTTCTTTCTTGACTTCTTTAGCTTCCTCAAAATTTCAGGCTAAGGAAACCTTACCAACTCATTTAACAAACATGCCTATAGAGGCAAGTAACATCGAAGCGTAATATTTGACAACCAAGGGTTCCAAAGGAGAAGTTTCAATAGTGAATCTGTTGAGAATTGTAGTGAATTATTGGTTGAAGTCCTTTACTTTTTCATTCTTTTTCATCTTTAAGGCCACTAGTTCTTTGCATAGGGCCATGAGAATTTTCTCTTCCCCAAAATTTCCAATGAAGGCTTTTCAAAGTCATTCCAGTAGGTTATGAAGCCAGTTGGTAGGTTGAAATACCATGTAGATGCTTTATTTTTAAATGTGTATGGAAAGAGACTACAAACTACATATTCATAACAAACGTCGAGGAGATGAGTGGCTAGAAATAAATTATTTACATGATGTTCCAGGGATCTAGATTTACCCGGGTCGAATTTTGGGAGAAGTCTCTCTAGACATTTGGGTAATTCATGCAAAGGGTCATCTAAGTTCAAAGCACCTTGGGACATCCATGGTGGGAGAAGTTGTATTCTATTTTTATTTTCACCCATGTTATCATTGGAATCAGATCCTGAATGTTCACCGTAAAAAAAAAAATCAAACGGGGAGGAGTAGGACCAAGAGGTGTGGAAGGAATTTGGTCTAAGGGTATGGGTATTTCTGATAGAGCATTTTCAATCAAATCTTCTATGGAGTCAACAAGAATGTTTTTCTTGTTCTTGGGTTGTATTACGTGGGTATCTCTCCTCTTAGGGAGTGTTTAAGCTATGGGTAGTTGGCCGAGTAACTTGGATTATGAGCATGTAATCCTCATTTGGGATGGGATACCAAGCTTCTGGTTGATTTTTAGGACTTCCAATAACACTTTAAAATATGGGTTTTGAATATTCGAAGGTAATGTCTTGTTCAGAAGAGATACGAGGGAAACGTTGTTAGATAGAAATATTTTCAGAGGACCGGATGAGAATTTTTCATGGGCTTAGGCTAGCCATGCAAAATCAAGCCCTCGTTCTAGTGCCAATTCTGTTGATGGGGAAAATTTTCCCTTCAAAAATAATGGGTACTCCTTGGTACACGGTCCCAATTAGACTATGCATCGTTTGGTTTAGGATACCCATCCAGATTCTGGTTGACTACCATTATTGGTTTAGAGGGTTGGTTGGATGGTTTGTGGATGTAATGGGAATGCAAATGCAATCTAACTAAATGCAAAAATAAATATAATCTAACCTATCCTAGATAGGAGCATATACAATAACCAAATGAGTAGTTTTAAATGAAACTAATCCCTACAAATAACGTATTCTAGATATTTTTTAAGAAGAAACAAGGTTAGAAAACACCTACACATAAGTACATAACCATATTATTCTAAATCATGCAATTACATACATAAGAAACTTGTCATCTCAGGAAAAACATAAGAAAGAGTAAGCAAATTTGTAATAACAATTTCAATTTTCATAAAATCAATCTATAAGCAAAAATACATTCTTACAACACATGTAAATAACATATGGTTTGTTGAAAGTAGTTTACACCAAGCAACCAAGAATATTCTCTCTGAAAAAATTGGCCCTAAGAGATTTTCAATATTAATTCTCAAAATAGTTTTCAAATTTCAATTCTTGAAGAGCCTCCCCACAAAATGGGCCTCTTCCTTTTTTATAGGAACTTTAGTAACTGTTGAAAGTATCTTCTTGAATTCGGAAAGAAGCAGTTACAAAAAACCTTCGAATTCCCCTTTTGAATTGTTGTTTAAAGGTGTTGAAATAAGGATGAAGTTGAAGGCAGTTGGAAAAAGAAAAAATAGAAAATAGTTGTGAGAAAATTCAAAATTTCTATTTTGTGTTATTCATGCGTCCTTTCCCATCACATATGCTTCCCAAACCTGGTACTGTCCAACGAGTGATATAACCCCGCGGTACAAAAGTTCCTTCAAGGGGGCTTTGTGGGAGGTTGAGTTATTGGTGAGAGTCTTCATGTCCCTTGTAAATGTATCCATGAATGCTTGGATCATAGTTTAAACTTTGGCTGGTTCGATGAGGTGTTCTGCCATCAACTCAATTTTTACCCTAGTGGCTTTTTCATCTCTCTTTTGTCTCTAATTTATATTTTGTTGGATTTTTTCGAGGAGCTATTCCATTGTAATATCTTTCCAAATCTCCTCGATGGGAGGAAGGTGACTCTTATGTGTCAAAATTTGTGCGGATTTGTAGAGGTGCGCACATATTGTGAGTGATATTTTCATTTCCTTTTATGCTCTCTTCCCATATCGTTGGCATTGATCAAAGGAAGCATAATAAATTCTTTTTTCTACCTCTAAGGGGTGGGGAAGCTCGGCTGGAGCATTCAAATTTTCAGTGATCCATATTTTCATGTCATTTAATCCTTCTCGGATGGTCAACGAACTAGATTTTCTTGGTTACCACACGACTATGCTCATCCATTATGCCGGTTATCAGTTGTTGGAAGACGTGAATATGAGTGTACATATCTGTAATAGTTATCCTAGAGATTTGTCCTTACATTTTCAACACATGCCTTGAATTCTCTTAGAATTCCCTAATCTTTCTTTTCATGCATGAGATATTCTTCAAGTTCTCTGATCCTGGCATATTTTTCTTCGTTTTGGAAAAAACAATATTGAGGTTTCACTCTATCGCTATGGTGAAGGCAGTGCTAAAGGATTCTATGGAAATTCGATCTTGGATAATGTCTTCTATCACAATACTCTTTGTGAGGACTGATATTGGATTGCCTCTGGTGAATGGAACCTTCCTGATCTATTGTTGCACAATTCTACCATTAGCTTTGTCAAATTTGAACTTCTTCAAGTTCACTACTTTGTTGGGATTTTAAGGTTTGTGAAGCCCCAACTCCATTCTTCCAAATTGAAGGTAATTGCTCGGAACTTATGTTGATGTTTTGGGGATGTCAATGTCCATAGGTGAGGCATTTTTTTTAGAGCCTCTTCATCCCTTTTTCATTTCTCTTCTTCGGCTGCCTTAGTTGCAGCTTCATATGCTTGTGTTTGTTCTCCTCTTGTTGCTTCTGCAATTTCCTTTTTAGTTTATTCTTTTGCCTCTATTTCGGATTCTACTTCTTTATCAGTCGATGCCTTCGCTTCTGCTTTTGCTTCCACCACTAATGTTATTGTATCTGCTTCTTCTTTTGTTGTTGTCATTATTGTTGTTACATCCTCTTCTGCTTTGGCATTAACTTCTTCGATCTTTCTTTTCTTTTCAACAATGTCCTCTTCATTTTTATAGAGCTTTTCTTTTTTTATTTCTTTCTTTTTCTCCATTGTTTCTTCTTCCTCTGTCGATATAGAATGTGTCGATGTTGTTGTGGAAGTTTCTTTTGTTGGTGGATATTCTTCATATATTTTCCATACTTCTTTGGGAGCTTTATCTTCATCATAGATCCTGCCTAAAGGTATGCCATGTCTCCTTGCAATAACTTTGTCCTATATCTGGGCATCGCAGTGAACCTCCTCCTCTTCCCATGTTGTTGAATTGTATTTCGATGCATGTTTGTACTTGTTGCAATGTTCCTTGACCACTTGCTTTGGTTCATGTCTTTGAAACCTTTCTTCCCCGAAATGGAATGATCGTATCGTATCTACTTCCTCTTGGGCCTACTTGATGCTCCCAAATGAGTATGATCTGATCCATAATGGTAGTGGGGGCCAAATGGCCTTCTTATCACGATATAGTGTTTCCACGGCTCTGTTATCACTCGGTAATTTATTTGGGTTTCATCAAAGAAATGCCAAGGTAACCTACAACCCAACTTTAGGTTGGATTATGAGCCTTCCAACCAGAGAGGTCTCTCTCAAACATGTAAAGACTGAAAATACTCAAATATATTTGGAAATGAGCACACAGAGGTAAGATTCTGCAATAGGACAAGTTTGTTTAGGTTTTTAAAAGGGTTGGTAGCACAAACAAGTGGAAGAGAACAATGGTCAATGGGGTCAAATCCTGAGATATACTATGAATATTAATACAACTAATGTACTCATGAGGGAACATAGTGAAATAAGCATATCCTTCAACAATAAATAGTATTCAGATGATGGCAAGATAGAAAAGAGAAAATCCCATTACAAATGAGAGCATCAAACAAAGATGAATTCTCAATTGTAACTTTAAAAGAAATAAAATAAGGTTGACTACAATGAATAGAGCACTTAACAGAGAGTGAATTATGGGCCTGTAATCATTAAACAAAACAACTGCATTAACCATATGAAAGGAGCATCTATCAAGGATGAATTCCAATCATGTACTCTTAGCTATGCTTAGAAGAAATAATAGAAATGAAATGAACATTAACTAGAGGAAAACACACTAAATAATACACCGTGATGAATCTTGGCTATCAGAGAGCACTATACTACTATATTAATTCATAAGGACATTCTAAGAAATTTACACACAGTCCCTTCACCTTCCTTACTGAAAGTCCCCCCCTTTCTCTACACTTTTACAATGAAATATATAACACTAAAGGCCCCTTCTAGCTCACAATTTCAAACTCCAACCCCTTTCCAAAAATAGAAATAGTTACAAATAGAACATGACACGTTTTAACTGATCTCTTGTTTTTCAGGAGAAAAAATAGGCGTCAAAATGCCACTTGTAATTCTCAAACCGTAACAGCTATGTAGAATATGAGAACGGTTTTTGTAGATAATCTTTTTCTGAAGAAAAAAATCTCTCAGTTTCTTGAAATTCATCTCCAGCTGGCTGAAATACAGTTCACAAAAAAATGTCTCGAACATAAAATCATGAAACTGAAAAATATGGTTCCAAGATTCCTTTGAATCTCCCAATCCATGACACCTATGTGAAAATTGAACAAGGTTAATTTTCTTGGATCCGTTCTTGACAATAACCTCCTTTGAGTTTTAAAAATTCATTCTGGTTCACCCGAAAATCATCCTGTAAATCTTCTTTTCTCTTCAACTGCTGCGGAAACTAACTGCAACATTCTCTTTGAAATGCCACTTGTACTTTTTCAATTCTAATTTTATTTATCCAGATTCTCCATAAATATTTGGGAATAATATATTTAAATAAAAATAATTCCCAAATATTTTTTATCCTGTACAATTATATTTCCATAATTTAATTCATGCCCGTGGTTTTGAAAAACCATTTATTGCTTGCTTCCAGTGGTTTTGAAAACCATGTCTTGTTTTTCCTAATAAATATTTACCATTTCACTGAGAAAAATATTTACTAGTTTGTTTCCCATGGTTTTGAAAACCATGTCTTGGAAACCATCTTTGGAAAATATCCCTTAATCTTCCCCATTTACTTCTGTAGAATTTTTTCACCGTGAGTAAAAATTTCTTTATAACATTCTTTGGAAACTTCATGATTTGTATTGAAACACACTCCTGGAAAATTCATCTTCTTTTTACCTCGTAAATACTCACACCACACATTTATAATTTTAAATCAATACAAAAATGATAATTTTACCACTCTATCTCCCGAAATGTATCATGTAGTAACACGTACTCCAACATAAAACATTGTGGTTTGGGTTTCGGGACCACTTTAAAAAAATAACCTTCGTTTAATTTCAACCCCCGAAATGGATATGTGCCCTCCATCCACCCTTTGAATTTTCCACTTAGTTTGAGATTCATGCCCATGATTTGACATGAATTATATATTGGATTAAATATTAATTTTAATATTTTAATATAAATATTTATATTAATAATTATAAACCTTTTTCCATTTTTCTAAGGACTTTGGGCATATGAGGCTCATCACATGACTTTGAGGATAGGATAAGGGAGATTAATCTTAATAAAAGGAATATTTTTAATTTTCAATAGGAATATGATAATAAGGGTAAAAATGAATGAAGTGATGGGACCGAGGAATTTAGATAAGCATTAAGGCTAGATATAGGTTTGGAATATTTTCCAATTTTGACTCATGGAGGACATGACTATTTTGTATGATTAGTCGAGTGAAGTATTTAGGTGATGGGAGCTTGACGGAGCTGGTGAAAAAGTTTTAAAATCTGAGTGGAAAGATAGCACAAGGACAAGATGCTTTGGAAAAAATAATACAAATTAGCATGTGATAACATTGGCTCCAACGGGGATGCTATCCTCCCAGTGAGATAGAAAAGAACTCATAGACCTGGTGCCTGATCCATTGGGCTGCTCCCAGAACATGTGTGTACCATTCTCTTAACTGAAAATTGAACGCTAAATACACCACTACAATCTGAATGTATACACTGCTGAAAACTAAAAACTTCTTGACCAACAAGCTTATTTGCACACTCCTATCTACTCTAAAATTTCTGAAATGAATACTCAATCAAGTGATGCTAAAGTACCAATGTAGCCAATCAAGCAATTGGCTTCTTGATTGTCTTCTGCTCACATTTTTCTTAAGCAGGCAGACAAATGTAAAAGATGGAAGATGAAAACAAAAATTGAATCCAAAATTTGAGCTTATGAATGAAAAAAACTCCTCCTTCACTGATGACTGTAATAAGATGGCCACATGATATTGAAAACAGTGAAAAATCATTTCTTCTTGATGAACAAAAACAGAAAGACAAGCATGTTTCATAAGTGTTTGTTGTTCTTGCTCTATTTCTTCAGTTCTTAGAACATTGTCAAATGAAATGGAAGCAATAGGTTTGTCTACTCTTCCATGAATATCAAAAAAAAAATTCATACATCCTTGAACATCTTCAAATATGACAACCATATTATTTACATCAAGGCTATCCTCTTGTTCATCAAAAAATTCTGATTTGGTTTTATTAATCTTCGAGAATTTCGCTTGAGGATTTCCATTTTGACTTTCAAATGAATGAACGAAAATAAGTTCCCTCTCATAATCTTCTTGCAAATGTGAAAATATAACATCATGAACTATTTCACATTCTAGAGTTCCCATGGATGCATTTTCAAAACTATGATTTTCAAAGGAATCAAACAAAACAACTACCTCTTCATTATCTTTCTGTATTTCTGATTTAAAAGTGGCATACATTGTTTTGTTGCTTTCCTGAAACTCTATGTCATTTGTTTGTTCATTATTTGAAGTCTCCATAGATGCAATTTTAGAACCCTCATCTATGTCTAGGCTACTCAGAATTTGAACAACCACATCATTCACAGGGGAAGAAAGACAACTTTGAAGAACTTTGTCTTGCTGGAAATCTTGTTGAATATCTTCATCAAGTTCAGGAGAAGGAAAATTATTTTTAGCAACAAGTTCTTGATCAAATTCATATTCATCCAAAGGAGGGGCTACTATTTGTTGTTGAGATGAATATTCATAAAGGGCTTCTATGATTTCATCATTTATACACTTTTCATTACCAAAAACATTTTCAAGGTACTTAATGGAATGTTCACAAAATTCACAACAATATTCAAACACCAAGAATGAAGGATTAGATTCTCCATAATGCTTAAATAATGTTATGTGGAAATCCTTAAGAGAGTATAAGCTACCTGGTTTTAAACCTTCATACCATAATATTGCTTTCCCCTCTAGAGTATCCATAAACATTTTCATCAAACAATCCTCATGAAATTCAACCCCCATCTTACATATGTGCATGTGAAATCTAATCAAGTGCAAGGAAACATCATTTCCTTTCCCATATTTGAATTTGGGGAAATATTTTTGCCAATCTATGTGAGGAATATGATTTGGAAAGCCAGGAATATGAGAGCGATTCATTGGAGCATACGTTGGAGATATGTGATCCATATTGAAGCAGTGGAGTCATCAATAAAATATTTAGGCTACCGATTCTTTGGATAGTGTAGTCGCCATGAAAATTTTGAATTCTAGATTCTTGAAAATGAAGTCGCCAGGTGAATGATGTACAAACTTTCTGTGTCTGAATACTTTCACCATCAGTACTCAAATATGAACTTTGTTGTTTATCCCAGGGAATATTTCACCTTCGCTCCCCGACAACGACGCCAACATGTTAGCACTCGGTAATTTCTTTGGGCTGCATCAAAGAAATTCCAAGGTAACCTACAAACCAACTTTAGGTTGGATTCTGACCCTTCCAACCAGAGAGGGATCTCTCAAACATGTAAAGACTGAAAATACTCAAAAAGATTTGGCAACGAGCACACAGAGGTCAGATTCTGCAATTGGACATGTTTTTTTAGGTTTCTGAAAAGGGTTGGTAGGACAAACAAGAGGAAGAAAACATTGGGCACTGGGGTCAAATCCTAAGATATACTATGAATATTAATACAACTAATGTACTACTTAGGGAACGAAGGAAAACTAAGCATATCCTTTAGAAATGAATAGTATTCAGATGATGGCAAGATAGAAAAGAGAAAATCCCATTACAAATGAGATCATCAAACAAATATGAATTATCAATTGTAACTTTAGAAGAAATAACATAAGGCTGCTACAATGAACAAAGCACTTAACAAAGAGTGAATTCTAGACCTGTAATCATTAAACACAACAACTGCATTAACCATATGAAAGGAGAATCTATCAAGGATGAATTCCAATCATGTACTCTTATCTATGCTTAGAAGAAATAACATAAATGAAATGAACATGAATTAGAGGAAAACACACTAAAGAATACACCATGATGAATCTCGGCTATCAGAGATCATTGTACTACTGTATTAATTCATAAGGAAATTCTGAGAAATTTACACACAGTCCCTTCCCCTTCCTAGCTAAAAGTCCCCCCCTTTCTATAATCTTTTGCAGTGAAATATATAAAACTAAAGGCCCCTTCCAACTCACAATTTCAAACTCCAATCCCTTTCCAAAAATAAAAACAGTTACAAATAGAACATGACATGTTTTAACTGATCTCTTGTTTTTCATGAAAAAAAATAGGCTTCAAAATGCCACCTGAAATTCTCAAACCGTAACAATTGTGTAAAATTTTGTACATAAGATCGTTCTAAAGAAAAACCTCTCTGATTTTCTTGAAATTCATCTCCAGCTGGCCGAAATATGTGTCACAAAAACATGTCTCGAACAGGAAATCATGAAACTGAAAAATATGGCTCCAATATTCCTTCGAATCTCCCAATCCATGACACCTGTGTGAAAATTGAACAAGGTTAATGTTCTTGGGTCTGTGCTTGAAAATAACCTCCTTTGAATTTTAAAAATTCATTCTGTTTCACCAGAAATCATCCTGTAAATCTTCTTTTCTCTTCAACTACTGCGGAAACTAATTGCCACATTCTCTTTGAAATGCCACTTGTACTTTTTCAAATCTAATTTTATTTATCCACATTCTCCTTAAATATTTGGGAATAATATATTTAAAGAAAAATAATTCCCAAATATTTTTTATCATGTGCAATTATATTTCTATAATTTAATTCATGTCTGTGGTTTTGAAAAACCATTTATTGCTTGCTTCCCCTGATTTTGAAAACCATCTCTTGTTTTGCCCAATGAATATTTACCATTTCACTGTGAAAACTATTTACTGGTTTGTTTCTCGTGGTTTTGAAAACCATGTATTGGAAACCATCTTTGGAAAATATCCCTTGATCTTCCCCATTTACTTCTGTAGAATTTTTTCACCATGAGTAAAAATTTATTTATAACATTCTTTGGAAACTTCATGATTTGTATTGAAATGCACTCCTGGAAAATTCATCTTCATTTTACCTAGTAAATACTCACACCACACATTTATAATTTTAAATCAATACAAAAATGATATTTCAGAGCTTGGGGAGAGTGGTTTAAATACTTACCACTCTATCTCCGAAATGTATCATGTAGTAACACGTACTCCAACATAAAACATGGTGGTTTAGGTTTTGGGACCACTTTAAAAAATTAACCTCCATTTACTTTCAACCCCCGAAATGGATATGCACCCTCCATCCACCCTTTGAATTTTCCACTTAGTTTGAGATTCGTGCCCATTATTTGACGTGAATTATATATTGGATTAAATATTAATATAATTTTTTTAATATAAAATATTTATATTAATAATT
>JZKD02S2051279.1:190519-203460 GCA_000966675.3 Picea glauca | reverse complement strand
CTTTGGGCATATGAGGCTCATCACATGACTTTGTGGATAGGATAAGGGAGCTTAAGCTTAATAAAAAGAATATTTTTAATTTTCAACGGGAATATGATAATAAGGGTAAAAATGATTGAAGTGATGGGACCGGGGAATTTAGAAAAGAATTAAGGCTAGATATAGGTTTGGGATATTTGTCAATTTTGACTCATGGAGGACATGACTATTTTGGATGATTAGTCAAGTGAAGGATTTAGGTGATGGGAGCTTGACGGAGCTGGTGAAAAAGTTTTATAATCTGAGTGGAAAGATAGCACAAGGACAAGATGCTTTGGAAAAATTAATACAAATTAGCATGTGATAACAGGCTCCATGGATCACATTTTGATATGTGATCTCTTGAATCACTAATATGTCGGGAAAAAATATTGGGAGGCAAATGGGGAGCTTTGGTAGCTTTTTATACCCTTATGTAAGTTTCGTGCTCCATGAGATACCAGTCCCCAATCTTCCAGATTTTTTCCAATGCTTTAACGGTCATACATGGAGCGACTGAGCCGAAGATGAGATCATAGAGAGGTGATAAAAATTGATCACATATCCTATGATATTATTTCCTATATTTGTGCTTCCAAAGAACTTGGAAATAAACATGCATGGGAGGGTTGGATGGCTACCAATCCCAACCCATATTGGGATATTGATGGTGCACACACATCATATCCAATAGGTAATAAGACATGTGAAAGATTGGGAATTTGTCGGGAGCAGTATTTTTGACGCCTATGATGGAATCTGCTAGGGATGTTGATATGATATTTACCTAATTGAACGATGACCCCTCATCAATGCAATAGTAAATTAGGGGCATTAAGGAAAGTGTAAACTTAGATGCATCTTTCTCCCCATAATCTACATAGCATCACCATGATGTACTAGTATGGTGTTCTTAGTGAACTAGTGGGATATTCACCAGACGGTCTGAGTTTGAATGTTTTATCTGGATTGTACCAGATTTTGAATAGCTCCTTCGCCTTGTGTGGGAAATTCTAGATGAGTTCATCGTCTAGTGATTGGATTCCTTTTTCCAAATGGTAATACTAGGCTATGTATGTTTCCTGGAATGATGCTATGGGTTCCCCCCTTAGCATTGAGTATATATCGGTTGTCAAGGTCTACGTGATTAAGAATCCATGAGATTGCATCCGCACAAGGGAAAACTGTTGCATGAGCCACTACCCTATGCAATCTTGATCTCCAAATGTTTTTAAAGGCCTTGAGCTCATCCTGATATTTAGTCTCCATCGAGACGTTTTTCTTCTTGAACATCTGGAAAAATTCACCACATTTGAGTGAAGTCCTCCCTTTTTCTAATAGTCCAATGGTGTCATCTTAGACATCCCCTGGGATGTCAGGCTCTTCTTCCTGATGGTTTCCACTCACGGAGGCCTTTGTTGCAGGGTATTTACTTGTAGGTTTCTTGCGAGGCGACATGTCTGAATCTGTGATCAACACAATCACCATTAGTATATCAAACCAATAATAAAAGATGGCATGACAGTAAACATAAAACATAAGTGAATTGTCTAGCATTTTGAGAAGTAAGAGGATTTTTTAAGATACATCCATCCATACAAACCTATGTCCATGTCAGAATAACTATTGGTTCTAATATTAGGAGGAAAATAATTGTTCGAGGAAGACAGGATAACATGAGACATGGTGAAGTTTTGGGGAATCTTGGCTTAGTTTAGGTGAGCCGATGTATTTGATGACAACTGTACCGATAAAGAAAGGACAATCAACGTAGTTGATGTGGCTAGAGGTGGTATCGATGAAGTTATGGGAAACTATAAAAAAAATTGTAGAATGGTACCGAAACAATTGTGGAGAACTTCGTCGAAATGCAGAAGAGAAGAATGGTGACGAAGTTGATAACTCCTCTGAAATGGAGAGATGGGTACTGGCGTAATTTTTAGGAACTCTTCTAAAATGGGGAAGAGGCAACTGATGGTGATGTTAATAAATCTGTCGGCGGGAAAGTGTAATGACTGGAGGCAATCGTGACAAAGTGGTCGACGTATTAGAAGAATTATTGCAACGTTTACTAATAAAGTAAATCACATATCGGGGGGAAAGAAACCAACATCATCAGTGTGTATCAGAGGTTATCTCAACAACTCCATCGACATGCATCGACAGAGTTAGAAACAACTTTATTGATGGGTTCTAGAATGAGAAAAATAACTAAGTATTCGAGTGGGTTAAGGTGTACTAGGTTTTATTGAAGCTCGAGTCACTACTTCGATTTGAAGATAGGATTCATGCATTGGATGGATCTATACATGCTGGTTGATCGAACTTAAGGATAAGTTCTTGGAGTGTGAAATTTTCGATTCAAATCCTTTTTTAAACTTGGAGCAAAGATTGAATGTCGACATGCTAAGGTATTGTCTATGGATAGAGAATGAGATCGTGGGTTAGGGCATGGGTGCAATTCAAAAATAGTTATGGTAGGGCGAACAAGAGTGTTTAGGTAGGGCCCAGGTGTAGCACTAGGAGGTATTAAGAAAAGGTAAAACCCTCAATTGGACAAGAGGTGAAGGAATCCAATGGGTAGGGCATGCAAAGGTTCTTCACCTGGATCGATCGTATGTTAAAGGTGAGGGCATAGGTAAGAGATAGGGAGGTACGATCTTCGAGAGCTGATATGGGGATAGGGATTAGAAGTGTGGTAGGGTTAGGGTTTTTTTTTTAAGCACCGGTAAGGGAAGAGTAAGGCTGTCAAAGAGTTAGGGAAAGGAAACTTAAGGGGGAATTAAAGGTAGGAGGATTTTATGTAATTAAACATGAACCAAAAGTGGGAAAAAAACAACTCAACCAATGAGAAGCCTACTTGGCTTTGAGGACACATGGACATGTAATGCATTTGAAGACATGTGAAGTGCTTCCCAAGGATTTTCTTGACGTGCACAAAATATTGATTTTCCTTCTTTCAGTAATGAGATATGAAATGTAGAGTGGGGAAAATGAAAGATAAAAGGTTTTTTATAACCCTTTTTGGGCACGTAGTTCGAGATATCGGAGGTGATAAATGGAAGTGTGTCGCTAAGAAGTTTGGTGTACTGGAGGACTTGTATGGAACTCTTTCGTTTGAGCCGATGAGGATAGTGGAAACTCCTCCAGTGGTGTAAGAGGAGATGATGGTAAGTCTATCGATGAGATGGACGACAAAGGTGAGACAACCTCCGGTCATACCATAGGTGATGTCAACAACTCGGATGACACTGAAGCCTATGTACCAGATAATTTGGGAGGAAATCCTCTAGTGTGTACTAGAGGCAATCACAAAAACTCTACCGGTGTGTTGGAAGAGTTAGTGGGAACTCCTCCAGTATGCCCAAAAAATGTTTCTTGAAATTTATATGTGTCAAACCAAAAAACCAAACCTAAACTTGAAAGATAAAACAATTTCATCATAGGGGCATGAGTAGGCTTCAAAGAAGATCAAGGAGACGAGCAATCTCTTCAAGAAGTCAAGAGGTTCTCAAGTCAGGAAGGAGGGGTCCCATTTTCTTGCTTAAAAATGACTTTACAAGAAAGAATACAATAAAAAGGGAAGATTTTGATGCTTGACACAACAATATCCATATTTGGTTGCTCTTTCATTCTAAATTTATTATTATCTTTCCCATCACCTACAAATATAAAAAATGTTACGCTTATTTTGACAACAAAACCTTACTAGGTATGTGTCCTCTCCTTTAATCAAACAACAAAAAGGTTGAATTGAGAGGTAAATTATTTAAGAGTCTACAAGTAAATGTTTACTAAAAGAGTATATGTCATCAATGTTAGTTCACTTCGACTAAGTTAAAGGTGGATTCAATGTTTTGGATTTCATACTGGTCAAGCCTCACTCACCATGTTTGGGTTCATAGGGTTAGTATCTTTATATATTGACAATATTCCCTTGCCTACTATCACCCTCAAGACATATTCATGGAATCCATTAAGGCCATAGTGACCAATAAGATCTTGCCAACATACAATCAAATCAATCTGGCCTTGTTTTAAGATGCCTATATTTTGGCCTTTAGGGAAGCCATACCTAGCTTACTTTTGAGTTTTAAAACCCTCCCATATTATTAATGTACATGTTCAGGATGGTCATGTTAGATTTCGTCAAATTAAGCACAGCTTGCACATTTTCAATGTTGACCCCTTTCACTAGTCACTAGGCAAGCTCCACATGAGCTAGGTCTTGCACATAATTTTGAAGGGATTTTGATGGTTTTAAAAAACATCTTGTGGCTATACCTTGTATATATCAAGCTAAGATTTCAAATGAGCCCTCATTTTCCTTTTTATTTCATATGCCCAGTCTATGAAGTGTGCAAGTTGCACATCCCCTACACTTAGTCCATCTCTTTTAAACTATTGATTTGACAATGAGCAAGGCACCATTGAAATTGAAGCTCTGTTTTTATATTATATGTTAATGTGAATATAAATCATTGAGATAACAATATTAAAAATAACATATATGCACAAAATAATGTAGTACAATACCTTTTTTATTTAGAAAACATTGTAACTAGTTGTTGTATTGAATTTTGGGTGTGAAGACACAAGGGAGACATGGATAATGTTGCCTCTATTTCTTTTCAGTCTCTCATGGGGTGCAACAACCCATTTTCATTAAGAAGCATGAACTAATTGTACTTATTGGTATTGTCTTTGTTGCACTTAATGTAGCAAGTTGAGCAGCTCCTTCCTACCTTGGTTGGGTAAGGGCTCCCTTCTATTACCCCCTGAAGGCATCCATGCACTTGTTTTTCCTTTTAGGGGGGACTACATTAGCTATTTCAGTGTCCTTAAAAATTAAGATATCAACTTGATAAGTCTCACCATTAACATGTGTGTGTCTGTCTTTTTTGCAATTGCTCACTCCCCTAGCATGATTTTGTGGTTTATATCCATTAAATCAAGAGGATTATTATGTACTTTGATCTTTTTTGGAATCATGTGGCCTTATCTGGCTTGTATTCTCTCCTATGTTTAAGTTCATTATAGTGTTTGATGGCCTAATATAAGAGTTTCTTGGTTTTTTTGAGATATTCGCTGCATTTGTAGCTCTAAGTAGGGATTGCAATCTAAAATTGTTCAGGATTTATTTCCTGCTAAATATGGGTGAATTTTGAACAACACAAGCTACAACACTTTTCTGACTGCATAAAGGAAACTTTGACTTCACTATATCAAAACCATAAATGGATGCAAACATCTAAATTTCTATAATAAATATAAATAAATAAACATTAATAATAATAAGTAAATAGTAAATGAACCTAATGAATGGACATGGCCAATTAACCTTGTGACCCTTCAATTTGTGTATATATACCATCAAGTAAATCATTGTAATAATCATATGTCTTATTTATTATTTATAGTGTTTGTCCTATATAGGTTTTGGTTGTTTATCCTTCTTATGTGAGATATTACCTTAATAATTTTACTACAAGAGTGATTATCGTAACCCTAAATTAGAAGATGTGACCTTCCATAATTAAACCAATGGATAAAATAAAAGAGAAAACATAACTAATCATGCAAATCACATTTATAAAGTGAAATGGTTCTCGAGGTTCTATATGAAAAAGGTTATCAATTGTTTATTTATAAAGCCAAGAGATAGTGGTATCGTTAAATTTAAAAATTAACTCATAAGGTTACACTTTAAATTACAGTTAAGGAAGTGGGTTAACAAATTGAAAGGTACGGATACTTTAAATTACAAGTTAATGAAGTGGGTTAACAAATTGAAAGATAAGGATATCATTTAAAGTTTAAAAAATTAACATTAAACGTGCTAGTTAAGAAGAAGATATCTCGTTGGTTCAATATATTAACAAAGAAAAAAATAATATTTGATATTATTGAAGAGATATAAAAGGAAATCAAAGAGATATTTCTAAAGTTGAATTAAAAAGAGATATTATAAAAATAATACCTAAATTATATTATGTTATTAAAGGGAGTCACTGAAGCAAACTATTTACATGGGACTCTTGCATTAGTGTATCAAATAATTATCGAGTAAGAAATCATGGACTATGAAGCCTACAAATAAGTTTAATTTTTTTACTAAATGTTTATTTTATGTAGAGTGTGAATGTTTGAGGTCCTTAAAAAATCAAATTGGTGTTTTCCCATATTGTTACAATTTTTTTTACTCTAAAAACATATTAAAGTGATATATAGATGTTCATAAATAAATAATATTAGAAAATAATTTAGAAAAACAACAAGAAAAATATAAGGATCTTGAGAATATATTTGACAATGAATTATTAAAAAAGGATAAAGAATTTTTTTCCTAAAATATCATAGCCAAAAACAGCTTATCAAAATCAAGAAGTCAATGGATAAAAAATAGTGCATTGAGAAGTTGGAACAAAAGAATCAAGATCTCAAGAAGAAATTATAAGAAAAAGATGAAGAAATTTCTTGCCTAAGGAACCTTAAACAAAGGTTGCTTGAACAAATTAAAAAGTTAAAGGATAAAAGGATAGAGAATCAAGATTGTATGGAGAGATTACACACCCACGAAATATTTCTCTTCCTAATTTTATTAGTCTATGTTGAGGGCACCCCTGGTTTGAGATATTCTCCCCTTGATGATAGCGCTACCTCATCTTCATTCATTACTCAGTTGTGCGTCGGTTAGACTACTGGAGTCATGTCTTGCATGGTAGCCTCATTATTATCACCAAATGTTGCATGCTCACCTTAGGATCATCAGCGAAAGAGCACACTCACATTGGGATCATCACCAAGAGGGAACACTTGACATGCATGAGGCTAGGAGGGCACACCGCATGTGCATGCATGATATCCTCGCTACTCCACTTGTCTATATTGGTTAACTGATGACTGTATGGTTGGTTAACTACGACTAGGTGCCATTTCACTCAGGTTTTTGTCAGTGTATGTTCACATCTCTCTACAAGATTACCATAACACATTACTTTGAGCATGTAGCTTATATCTATTGTAAATTATCCACTCTTTGAGTGTTGATTAGTGTGGAATACAATTCTTTTCATTTTTTTCTCCAATTATTCTTTTCTTCTCTAAACTTTGCAAGTTTTGTGTTCATTGTTGCTAGCTAGATTCTTTGTGCAGGTTTCACTACAATTTCACAAAAATATTAAAAATGAAGTCGGAAAATCAACAAATGAGGACAAACTTTCAGTAAATTTTTTTGTTAGAGGATATGAGTTGAATCAAAATTATCCATAATATTTGGGGTATCATTTCATCATGCATGGAACTTAAATCATGCTGTAACTCTACTCTTGCTTGAAATTTCTATTAGATTCTTGTTAGATTTGTGGCCAGAAAGACAATGTTTTTGCTACAAGATTAGATTACTCCTTATTTATGGTGTCCATACGAGAAGCCTCTCACTTATGAAAGGTGGTTCTTTTATGTGTATCTTGTTGGACTCCCTCAAAAGTCGGATTTGACAAATTTAGATCTTTTGTTCCAATGGACACCCCTTTTAATGATTTTCTCTTAATGGCCCAATTTTAAGGTACATACATGATTTATTTCCCTTTCCTATCTAGGTAGAGGAAATTGTAATCAATATCAATTTTAAAGTTTCTTATCTTAATTAAATTTCAACATTAGTATCAACAATCAAGAATGATGACGCATGGTATTTTACAAGTTATTGGTGGCATTAGACTTGCCATGGGAAGATATTGGTATGGACTTTGTGTTGGGATTGTTGAGAAACTAAAGAGATAGTGATTTTATCTTTGCAGTTGTAGATAGATTCTTGAAAATGGCTCATTTTATTCCATGCAAGAAGACCGGTGATGCAATGAACATAATTGTTTTATTCTTTAGAGAAGTAATTTGTTTGCATGGTTTAACCAAAAGCATAACCTCAAATGGTGACATTAGATTTATAGGTTAATTCTTAAGGATCATGTAGAAAAAGTTGAACATGAGATTGGAATTATGTTCTGGATATCATGTGCAAATTGATGGGTAAATTGATGTAGTCAACAAAATCCTTGGAAATATGTTGAGATGTTTGCTAGGAGAAATGCCAAGATAACGGGATTTGGAGCTAGTGCAAGAAAATTTTATGTATAACAATTTAGTGAACAAAGTTATAGGAAAGATTAATTACCATATCATGAATAAGAACGCTAAACATTTTATTCTTTTGACATTTTTCAATTTGCAATCACTAGAATTCGACTAAGCAAACCATGCCAAAATTGCAATTTTGGATTGATAATTGTTGTTTTTAACATAGAAATGGATTAAACACCCTCAAATACCTTAATACAACTAGATTTTGCAACATTAGACTTTGATATCTGCAATTTCATCAATCCAAAATGATTCTTGCCAAATTTTAGGTAAAAAATGCCAGTTTCTCTTCCCATTATTTTGAGCAACCGAAAAAGAGATATTTTATAACATGTTTAGACTGTGACTATTGTGAATAGTAGGTCACCATGAGGAGTTAAATATTTGGAAATATTTCCTAAATCGTGCAAGATAAGTGCAGAATTAGAGTCGTTTGCAAATTTATGCAGGAAGTGCATGAGAAAGTAAAGCAATGACAACAATATAATAGTGGAGGGTATATGTAGAGGGTTGATAAGAAGAGAAGAGTGCAAGAATTGAAATAAGGAGACTTGATGTTAGTGAATTTATGGAAGGATAGGTTTCCAACATGAACATACAATACACTGAAAATGATGAAGGTAGGACCTTGTAAGATCCTTAAGAAAATTTCAGAGAATGCTTATACTTTAGAATTCTTAGAAAGTTTGGATATCTTGTCGACATTAAATGTGGCATATTTGTATGAGTGCCATGAGGGTGTGATGGGTGTAGATGAGCAATTTATTTACTAGAAGTAGTAAATTCCAAAGAGAGAACAAAAAGAAATTGGAAAAATACTAGAAGAGATATTTGCATGTAGAACCGAGAACCAAAAGACAAAAGAGTATTTAGTTTGATGGAAGGTAAAGGTTTATGGGAAGCCACATGGATTTCACAGGAAGTGTTGGACCAAGTCAATGGGAAATTGCATGAACATTCTACCAAATTTGTGACTAGGGGCTCTCTTTTCCTCTTACTTAACGAGGTTGATGCATTAACACCCCCACATTCATTTGTAGATACCACACCACTAATATTTCATGGGAAATTTTAGACAACCCCATTGAGTTTCCAATGCACATTGAAGGTTCTTAGAGTGATGGGTTTGGGAATGTGCATCATACAATCTTCAATAGATCGATAATGTGGGCATCACGAAGCCCTATTGGAGTGGCATGTGTATGGTGTTTAATCTCCCTCCTCAAGGACACTACAGAGTAATGTGAAGGAGGTCGTCAAACCTTTGAATGAAGGAAAAAAGGAGGGACCCACAAAAAATAACCAACACATGAGTTGAGCTCAATTAATAAGCATGTGAACATTATTAAATATTTAATAGGGTTAGTGGGTTGTTTGACAAGTTAATGTTCTGAAAGAAAGGCTAAGGATTATTAAGATTATCATTCACAGAAAATGGAATTTTTTTGAGAAGAATAATATAACAACGAAGAGGAAGGAGATCTCATGTTGTAGAGTAGATAGAATGAATCTAGTGAAAAATCATTAATAATTCTCTTGTTTTATAAAATTGGTTGAAATTGAAATCAATGGGTAAATTTTGTATTTTGACATAAACATAAGTCTAAATTTTATGATAACAATGAAAAACACATTAAGAGGGAGTAGACACCATATTACAATAGATCTCCTAAGAAACATCCCATTATTGTTCTCCATGGAGGATAATGTAAGGCTCATGAAATAAATTGAAGAAACTGAGGTTGCTAAAGAAATTTGGAGTCTTGATCCGGAAAAAGTGCTAGGTGCAGATGACTTCACCATACATTCTTATCGAGACTGCTAGGAGCTAATAAAATATGACTTGATATAAATTCTAAGATACGTCCAAAAATCATACAGATTTGGCGGAAACACAAATTTATCCTACCTTTTTTTTATCCCAAAGGAGGCAAACCCTTCTACATTTTCCACATTTCAACCCATATCCTTGTGCAACACATGCTACAAAATAATGACAAAGATAATAGAAAACGGGTTAAGAGAAGTGCTACGAATGATAATTTTTTAAAATCAAGGGGGATTATTGCAGAAAAGGTATATGGTCAACAACATTATTCTTGTTCAAGAGGTGATACACATGAGCAGAGTAAACAAGGAAAAAGGAATGGTAATAAAAATAGACATGGAAAATGATTTTGATTGGATGAGACACTCCTTTCTTCTTGATGTAATGTACACATTTGGTTTCAGTACCATAGTCATAAAATGGATGGTTTCATGTGTAATCACACCATGTATTGCCCCTTTGGTGAATGGATGACCAACCCCTTCTTCCAAAAGAGAAGAGGACTTAGCAAAGGGTTCCCCCTCTCCCCCTGGCTTTATATTCTAATGGATGAAGAATTGAGCAAGAAGCTTGAGCATGAAATATTGATAGGAAACTTACTGGGAATGAAGATAGTAAGGGGAGTGAGGAGTATAGACCACTCAAAGTTCAAATATGACACCATTTTAATTAGGGTATCCTCCACCATCATTGATACCAAATTTAAGTTGGTTTGGACGCCTTTATTTGCACCTTGGGAGGGAAGGTAAACAAGCAAAAAAATAAAAATAAAATGGTTGGAATGCAAGCATGTAGCTCCTCTAGGAGAATAACTCAAATAATGTGATTTTCATATCATGGAAAATGGACCTCTTTCAAGTACTAAGGCATGCCCCTATATTTAGGAAAATCATCATCATAGGTGTGGCAAAGTATACTGAAAAATATCAAAAGAAATTTTTATCAATGGGAAGTGCAACGGTTAAATCTTGTTAGAAAAACAGGATCGCGGAGCAATAAAATAAAAAAATGCAGAAATAAAACACAAAAGATACATAATACAATAGAGACACATATATATACGTGGTTCACCCAGTGTGGGATACATCCACCAGAGAAATTTCCAGGTCCTTCCTTTATTATTATCCATCAAATGAAGGGATACAACCTACATCACACACGTTGTAACTTCCTCTTCTTTATCTCATAGTCTCCTCTCTCAGATTACAATATTCGCAATGATACATAGCCGTAATACATTTACCTCATAAAAGAGGGTTTCCTTCTAGGGAAAAAAACCCTAACATAACTTCTACTGTCAGATTTGCGAACTTATAATGAACAATCCAAGTTTACAATGAAATTACAATATACATTTACAAGGAAATTTTTCCTTCAAGGGCTTCGCCCCTGAACCCCTGTCGGGGGCCCACTTGCCCCCAAATCACGCAGAGGGGGTAACCCCCCTCTACACTCCCCTGCGTGGAGGAGTGTACATTCTTTCGGGGTGTACAATCTTCATGGGGTATAAACACGACTGAAAACAAAAACCTCTTAATCAGGAAGATAATCAAGCTCCACAACCAACAATATCCCACTTGGAGACTGATATCAACAACTCCATCGTTGTTGTATATGATGGAATATGATCCTTATTAGACCTAGAGAATTTCTCATATTCACCTTCATGCTTGAAGACCAACTGAAACTAAGCATGAACTCAGTTTCTCCTTGGTTACTCCCTTTGTTAACATGTCTGCAGGATTCTGGCTAGTGTGTATTTTTTCCAACTTCAAACGTCCATCTTCCAAGAAGGATCGTATAAAATGGTACCTGATTTGTATATGCTTAGTATTTGAATGGAATGTTGAGTTCTTTGCAAGATGAATGGCACTCTCATTGTCACAGTACAACCTGTTATTCTCCTTCTTCTTTCTCAATTCCTCCATAAACCTCTATAACTAAATCATTTCTTTACTAACCTTTGTAGCAACAACATACTTTGCTTCTGTTGTTGAAAGTGAAACAACCTTTTGTAGTTTCAAAACCCAACTTATTGTTGTTCCACCTATAGTAAAAACATACCCTGTGGTGGTCCTCCTGCTATCTTTATCACCTTCCATATCTGAATCAACATATCCTTGTAGAATAGTTTCTGAACCTCCAAAACATAATTCATGAGTAGAAAGTACCTCTCAAATACCTAAGAATCCACTTTACTTCCTCCCAATGTTCTTTCCCTAGATTGTTCATATACCTGCTCACAACTCCCACTGCATGTGCAATATCTGGTCTTGTGCAAACCATCACATACATCAAGTTGCCAACTGCTGATGAATAAGGGACCCTGAACGTGTATTCTATCTCCTCCTGTGTCTTGGGACACATTTCCTTAGTTAATTTGAAATGGCTAGCCAAAGGTGTACTAATTGGTTTTGAATTCTGCATTCTAAACCTTTCCAACACCTTCTCTATGTACTCACCCTGAGACAATGTAAATTTGTGATTTTTCTTGTCTCTTGTTATTCTCATACCAAGGATTTTATTTGCAACACCAAAATCCTTCATCACAAATGAATTAGCTAATTTCTTCTTGAGCACATTTATATCCTGCATATTAGACCCTACAGCAAGCATGTCATCTACATACAATAGCAAGATAATATAACTTCCATTTTCTATCTTTTTAAAATAAACACAGTGATCAGAATGACATCTACTATAACCTTGCTCTATCATAAATCTGTCAAACTTCAAATACCACTGCCTTGGAGTTTGTTTTAGTCCATGCAAGATGTTATTCAACCTGCATACCATATACTCCTTTCCTTTGACCGCCTAACCCTGTTGTTGCTGCAGATAAATCTCTTCCTCCAAATCCCCATGGAGAAAAGATGTTTTTACATCTAATTGTTCAAGATGCAAATCTTCTACTGCCACAAGACTTAAAATAGTCCTAATTGAAGTCATTTTA
>JZKD02S2051279.1:159397-175113 GCA_000966675.3 Picea glauca | reverse complement strand
TAAGTGAGTGAGGTATATATTCACAATCACATCCCACCCGAAGCGCCACGAGGTAGTTAATGGAGATTTTACCATTTATTCCCTTTGCATTCACTGGACCTTGTTTGGAAGGTGGGATAAACAAATTCGATGTTTGGAAATATTTGATCATCGGGGAACCTCTTAGAGCACGGAACTCCCTTATATTGGCTAACACTTGGGAGACAAGGTTGGAAAATTGGACATGGTATGCTCCTTTGATTGCAGAGCTCTAGCAATCATCAACCCGGGTAAGAGATAAATTATCTTGGTCTTTTCCCTCTAGCACTCTCAACACAGTCCTCTTTTTGTTTGATTTAGTTTCTTTGGTTTGGGGCTGGGTCATTTGGTGGAAGGAGGAGCCTCGAAAGTTATTTTGAAGTCCCTTTATATGGCTTGTTATTTATTGTTGGGTATGTTGATTTGGCACATAGACCCGTGAATTGGCTTTGCATGGTGACTTGGGTTGTGGGATTTGTGTTCCCTAGCTTGAGGGAGAAATCATTTTGAATGCCCAAATAGTTACTCAAAGTTAGGATTCTTGTTTTGATGACATAATTTGGGCTTGGTGACTTTGTCACTCTATTCATATTTCCTAAAATTTGCATTTTGGTTCAGCTTTATCACTTTGGGGTAGGTCTAACCCAGGGTGGGAGAATTATGGGAAATCTTCTCTCAACCCCTCTATTCGATCAACCTCTTATGCATTTTTTTGGGAATGATTTTTTGGTACTTTGAGCTATTGGTTGGATTTTATAGGTGACTTGGGATGGGGGATGTATGGTTATTTTTCTAGCCTAAAGGTGATCTTATCTCTATATTTTATGTTTGAACATTTATTCAAAGTTGGGTCTCTTGTATTATTGAAACAATTTGGAGTTGGAATCTTCATCTCTTTGAACTTCTTCTTAGTCTTCTCATTCTTCACAAGGGGACTCTTTGTCCCTCTCTGGACAGATAGGTATATAGAGGGTATAGTGGGGTAAAGAGTGCCAATTTATGGTTTGGGAGTAGCATGGAACCGAGAGGACTTGAAGGTATTCACAGGGAACTACAGACTTGCATGAATAGATATTACAAAGCAATGTCATTTCACTGAGAACCCTCTGAGAACTACTCCATAACTTGGAAGTGCAACGATAAGAGTAGTATAACAAGATAATGGGCATCCTTGAAGCACATAGGGAAATGCTTTTAGATATCGAAATGGATTGCTATAAACTAAAGCGGTATGTTCAATATAAAAGTGAATATTACACTTTAGACACCACAACTCAACAGACATCAAGACAGGTAGATGATAATGACAAAGAAGAAGACTCAAGACAACAAATCAAAGAGCTAAAAGGAAAGAGTCAGACTACCACTCAACCAAAGGAAAATCTGCAGTCATAATTTTGTCATATATATCACAAATGTATAGGTATTTTGAATGTTTTTTACATGCTTTATACTAGCATTGTTAACATTTATATAACTACATCAAGACTGCAAGGACTAGATGATAGGAGGAAATTACAATGATGTTGTTGAAAACTTTTTTGAAACATCAAGCCTACTATCTCTTTAACTTTTTTCTATTTTTGACCACTTATTAATACACATGTTTCCCTATCTCAATTAAAAAACAATGAAAAACTATTAAACCATAAATATAATATTTTAACATATAAAATTTTAATTAATATAATAATAATGATAACTTTATAATTTTCCCATACATAAATATATAATGTGTGCTTCTAATCATAGGCTAAGTAATTGAACCACTTCCATGTAGATTGTATAAACTACACCATATTACACATTACATATAATAACTTTTTTAAAGTGAAAATAATAACCACCAAAACCACCCATAAATACGTAAAAGCCTTATGTTTCAAAGTACTCTAATAATACACTCATGGTAAAGTGTGATAACCTTTTCCTTGGAAAAATGAGTGGCGACCTTTTGATTACTCCACTATTTTTAAGTTACGTGTTCTTTAAAATATACTTCGAAGATAATGGGATGATTTTTTTAAGAAAATTTCACGTTATATTAATTATAATATAAATTGTTTACATATATCAGTATTAAATTGAACAAGACTTTCTTCTAATACTCGAAAAATAGAAGTTGTCTATACAAAGATATATTGTAATTAATTCACGGATAAAAAAAAACTAAACTTTGTCAAAGTCCTTTCTATCAAAGAGGAGAACAACCATCCCATAGAACCAAACAAACTAGTGTTGGACCAAACTCTAAAAAACTTAGTACATATTTAGAAAGAGAGTTGGGCCCTCTTTGCCATCCACCCAATGACTGTAAGAAATTTGTCCTTGGCGAAGGTGTAGTGCCTTTTTTGACAGGAGATCAACCTCCTTGTTTTCTTCTCTATAGATGTGTGCAAAGGTAATTGATTTGAAGAGATGAATGAGATCAATGATTCTTTCCTTCCAACCATCTAGATTAGCCACCAAAATAGATCCCTTTCTATTGAGTTAATCAATAATGATTTTGGAATCTCCCAAGACAAATAACTCATAAATAGAAAGTCGTGTAGCAAGGGTTAATTTTGCCCAAGCTCCCATGAGCTCAGCCCTGGAGTTTGTACCCGTGCCACAGTTTAATGTCCATCTATATTTTGAATGATCGTCAATCTTTAAAACTCCTCCAGCACCACAGAGAGAACCATTTTGTTGTGCAGCCCCATCAAACCATGCTAGAGTTTTATCCACACGAAGAAGTGTAGAGGAAATCCTAGGATTAAAAGATTTTGAGTTTTCCCCCATCAATCCCATGGCTCCTAAAATAATGTAGACAACTCGCTGCACAGATGGAATTCTTCCCTCGAAGAGTGATTTATTTCTATCCATCCATATATTACAGCAAATAAATGCAGGGAGAGCTTGATAATTGGAGTTCTGTGAAGCTTAGTTTTGGAAGCATTTAACCAAAGAATTGTCATTCCATCCATGATTGAACTTTAACACTTTTTTAAATTCTTCCCACAAAGTAATGGTGAAAACACAACTAACAAAAATATGATTGATTGTTTCTCCTTGTTGTCTACACAAGTAACACATACCAGGGCCCTTCCAACCTCTTTTCTGCAAATTTTTCCATGTCAAGATTTTGTTTTCAACTGATAGCCAAACAAATAGTTTTGACTTCAGAGGACAGTCTCAGGCCCACAAATTTCTTCTCCATCCACCTATCTTATATTTCCAAAATTTGTTTGATAGGGCTTCATAGAAATTTTTGACTGATATTTGACCCGACATATCACTGCTTGTCCAAATAAGTTCCTTCGGCCTGTCCACTAAGTTAATACTAGAGTCTATCAAATGCCTTCTGTAGGTATCCCATACCTTGACAAGTTCCGCTACCAAACCCAACTCAACACTACGATACCAGCTTTGACTCAGTGAAGCTCTATCTGGTGCTCGACTTGCCTGATATAATAGGTAGATGTTCGTTTGATTAAGAAAATTAATCAGATCCTGCGATAAGTATGAGTCATGACCCATCCCCAAAATTGCATCTCGACCAACTGAAATTGAATGACCTGAGCCCGGTCTCCAAGCCATCCAATGAAGAATAACCGGTAAAGTGTTTCAGATATTTTCCATCACTGTGAACCAAAGGATGAAGATGCTTCCGCAGAACACAACCATGACAAAACAGTTCCATGTGGGATATATTTTTCCTTGATCACTCTTTGTCACAATCCCAGCTTCATCAAGGCTTTCCATAGAGTATTTGATGCCAACGCCCTGTAAAAAAAAAAAGATATTGTGCAATCCCCATCCTCCATAACGTTTTGGTTTTGTAATTGAAACCCAACTGCATAAATGGTAACACTTCTTGCTTTTGTTACCTGGCCAAAGGAAAGTAAAACTCAACCTCCGGATCTTATGTAGAATCGAAATCGATAAGTGAGCAAGAGTCATCTAGTGAACATGAAGGCTCTCTAGAACAACTTTAATTAGAACTAGGCGTCCCCCCAGGGAGAGTCATTTGTTGCACCAATGATTTAACCTGGCCTCAAACTTGTCTATAAGCCATTGCCAGTCTTCCTTCTTATAACAATCTGGCTTCATCGATTAACCCAAGTATTTAAAACCTTCAGATAACTCTTTACTTGAGAAAGGGAGTATATCTTTTAGTGACTGTAAGTTTCTGGAGGAACTCCCGAATACATGAAAACAGATTTTTGGATGTTTATTACCAAACCAGAAGCCCAACATAAAACATGTAGAATAGACTGAATTAAATCCCATTCCGCTGGAGATGTTCTAGACATTATAAGAATGTCATCTACAAATAAAAGGTGAAGGACCTTTAACAGTCTAGAAACCTTTATCCCCGTGAGTGAGCCCTCAGCTTGTGCTTTCTTTAATGAGAGACTAAGGGATTCCATAACTAAAATGCAGAGTAATGGCGAGAGCGGGCATCCCTGCCATAGGCCTCTACTGCTTTTGAATAAGGTGGAAGCCTAATCGTTTATCAATATAGCATAAGAAGTTGAAGTAATGCAGGCCATAATCGAGTTGGTTGTTTGCAACCCAAATCCACTTTGTAGCAGTATTAATCTTAGAATGTCCCAATTTGTGTAATCATAGGCCTTTTTAAAATCTAGTTTCATAATAATAGCTTGTAACTTTTTATTTTTAATACTGTGTAGACACTCCTGAGTTGTATCCACTGCGTCCAGTATTTGTCTACCTTTGAGAAACCCAAACTGTTCTTCGAAAAGAGCTCTGGACAAGATTGACCGAATTCTCTTTGCTATAATCTTGTAGCATAAGTTACAAAGCGCAATAGGTCGAAAGCCACTGAAAAAAGAAGGTTTATTAACTTTTGGAATCAAGGCTAAGAAGGTTGAATTAATGGCGCTGATAACCTCCCCTTTGACTCTAGATTCTTCCACCATATCTAGTAAATCATGTCCAACCAGCGCGAAAAAGTTAAAGAAAAATTCAACGGTCCATCCATCAAGTCCGAGGCTTTTGTCTCTGACAAAACCCCTAATGGGATGATTTGCCTTTCGTTTCTATGTTTTCTAATATATGTATATGTCTTTAAAGGTATGTGTTTATATTTATATTTTATTTTATTTATTTATTTTTATAATTTAATAATAAAATTAATAACACTAATTTATTATAATTTTAAATATATATAATTTTAATTATTGTTAATAATAATAATAATCTAATTTTAAGATTATGAGTAAGCTTGACATCAAATTGATGTATGATATTCATTATTTGTGAGATAAAGTATCTCTTCCAAATATAGATTTGAGTACTAAAATTTAAGTAAAAAGTATCACAGAAAATTTGTAAATAAGAGAAAAGTAATATTTTTTGGTTTAATCTCGCATCAAAAAAATATTTATACGTGTTAACAATGCTTTCATATTATGATCTCAAAAATTGTTTATCTCAATCAAACCAATACAGATTTGCGATACGCAAAACAAATGAGCAAGGTGCAGGTCCTTGTGGTAGTTAATATTATGTTTGAGCCAAATTTCATCAGTTCAACTCTGAAAATCAAAATCAAATTGAGAGAAAACATATATATATTTGTACTACAATGACAACATATTTACTATTTACTACAGTTCATCATATCAGGAAACATGTTTTCAAAGCATCATTAGTTTCTAATAATGTTTTCAGAGCTTGTAAGTATCTGATAATGTTGCTTCATTTTGTAAAATTTCCCCAGAAGACGAGAAGCAGAAACTCAAATCACACTGTCACAGAGAATGCAATGCATAGGTACTGCAAGCCAGAAGAAGCAAAGCCGATGCTCAGATAACTCTCTGATTTTAAGCCTTTCAACACTATTGTCCTTATAGCTGTTAATAGGTCCTATATTCGTTGCAGATATATTCCTGAGGACTTTAGGGTATTATCTGAACATTCAGAGTTCTCAGAGCTGTCTTCAATCAGAAGCTCTCTTTCAGTCTGTATGAGCTGAAGCAGATTGAATGCAGGTGAATGACAAACAAAATTTCAAGTCAAATACTTCTTCTAACCAATTCCACCATTGGATTGTTTGCAATAAGCAATGGCACTCTGAAGGTCCTCGCCACAGAAGCTCAGAGAACAATTCGATGAGGGCAGGCAGCTTCCAACACCAAAGTGTCTGAAACCCACATGGATTTGTCTTCCTGATTCATCTTCAATACAGGGCCATACACGTCCCTCATCCATTTTTAGCTTCTGATCACCAGTTTGGGCATCATTGTGCCTCTGAGAAGAGATTCTGTGCTTCACCAGCTTCACATACTTCTGCACAATATGTTTAACACTAGTACTGGTATGAGTACTGTTGCTGTTTAATGGATAGTCTGGGTTTTGCTTAGTGATGTAATCCGTGGTATAAAATGGCACAGAAGCAGCCTTCATGGACTTGAATTTCACCATGAATCTCATAAACTTTGCCATGGGAGGAGGAAAAGGAGGAGAATCATTAAAATCATTCATGCCCTCTTTTGAAAACTTGCTGAATCCAAACATGGGAACCTTCACCTTCGATTTGGTGGCAGATTTAACCTTGGGCTGGAAGTGGGTTTTCTCCTCAGTTTCATCAGAGCTGCACCAGGACTCCTTGCAGCAACTAGGTCTCTGGTTCGAGTCCCTGGAACTCGAAGAAAATCTACCAAAGCCATCTGTGTCACCTTCAAATTCTTTGGGCGAGGATAGATTTTTGACCATCTCTAAACGTGGAGGCAGATTAAGTGGAAGCAGCAGGCCTCTATAAAACAAGTCATCTGCAGGAGAAATATTGTCAACACACTCTTGTATATTAGGCCAGACACTGAACTCAAATTCTTCTGATTCTCTATTGGCCTCCAGAGGGCTGTTGTTTCCACTGCAGGGAAGCTTCAAGTCCATATCAAAATAAGATCCATCATCATATTCACAGCAACTGAACCTGAAACTATCACCAGTGTCAGTACATTCCTTCTCCATTAGAGAGTTTTCTTCTGTATAATTAAAGATAGAAAATCATGACTCCTGAGCAGAATTGGCTCCTGGGACTCCAGAAAATGTATTCATTTGCTCTGGAGATTCAAGGCAAATTGCTAATGCGGCCTCGTGGGTGTTCAAATTATACAGATATTGCTAGAAGGTTCTTCAAAATTTGCATTTTTGACTTGTAGGTGTTGAAAATTGGCGGATACAGGGCATTAAAATGGTCCGGAGGAGTGATGATTTGGTCTGCAGGGTGGTAATGGATCCGAATTGGGTGGGTAATTGAGTGGGACAGGAGCGTGGGAGAGAAACCTGTAAGTAAGAAATCATACAGCAAACGCAGGCGAGGATTTGTGGGGACGGGGCGAAAAATACAACAATACCGAATAAAGAAGGACACAAATTTGAAATGGAGTCTTTCGTCATTTTAGAATCAGAAATTAATGCAATTATATGAGGCGCATTATAAGGGCATTGGGTTTCCGCCGATCTCCTTCGTACTTCGGTGATTTTGAAATTGTTAAATGTGTTGTTTAAATCATAATTATCCAATTCGGTCGTATTGGAGAAAAAAATTATGAAAATTCTTCAATTCGATTCGAATAATGAATAATTTGATGAAATTCGGTTCGGTTTTCAGAATATAATAGAATAAGTGGTTAGATGAGTGAAATAAATTAACGAGAAATTTATGATTGATAATTTATTTAAAACTTCAATTTAGTGTAATTTTTTTTTTTATTATTTTATTTCATAGTTCTAGAACACCTAACTACTCTCCAAGTAATAAATTCAGACAAATTTAATTGTGAATTAAAAAATACATTCCATCATATTTTATATTTTAGTTAACTAAAATATTTTTACAATGGATGAATGTGAATGTGGAAAATATGAAGGAGAAAAAATAATATAATATAAATAAATTTTAAAAACATGATAATATTAATAATAATAATAATTTTTAATTTTATATTAAAATCAACTAAATCAATTTTTTTTATTAATTTCTTTTTATTAAGTGTAATTGATATTTCTAATAAAATCTATAATGAAATCAAAACTAAATTAATTTTATTTATAAWTYTTTTTATTAACTATGTAACTTATATTTCTACTAAAATCTATAATGAAATCAATTTATGTACAATAGCAAATTTTCATAATTATTATAGAAAATATCAGCAACATAACACTCAATTCAAAGCATAATGACCTTCATCATTAAGTTGTCACCCAATTTATTAGGAAATGGTCAAGGTTAAATAATGGACTTCTTATCATGAATAATAATGATGTAAGAGCTATACATAATGAATACATACATGACCACTAGATGAAAGAAAACTATGTATACATATTCATCATGCATTGATAAGTGTGTTTGGGAAATTATTGGGAGAAAAGTCTCATGTCCTTACACTTTATATAATTTTTAAAAAATATTATACTTGGATAATTGAAATGAGAACTTTTCAAAACTTATTATATTTTATAATAATTTAAATAAGAAAATTGCATTTAAGCAATTAATATTAGATTAGGACAACATTAATAATAGGTAATGAAGGATGAGATTTCTATATATGTGCGGGAAAACTTTAATAATAGGAAAATTATCTGCAGTGTTTTGAGAAAGATAAAGGGTTGCATTAATTTATTAAGCATTTAATTAATTTCAATTGAAATTAGTAAATTGTTGAGTGTTGTAATTTTAAAATTGTTCACTTGTGCCATTTTTAACATTTATATTTGAATACATCACTTTGACATCATAACTCTTATTTTCAATTCCATTCCATCATCATATGATCTTAAATTTATGAGAATTAGCTTAGTCAACCTCGAAAGTTAATTAAATTTGGCTAGCATAGATATGGACCCATTATATGTGGGTGGACAGTGTAGAAAGACCCTAGAAAACTACATTGCATGTTTCAATCATCGTTTCTAACTGTTTTATGTCCCCCATCAATGCACCTAAGCTATTGTGATGGGATGTTAGTTACATGTGGACCATGGAAAACCCTAATTGTTATTTTTAACTTTGACATAGTCATCTTTAACCACTATAAGGAAGATCATGTCAAGGGGGTTATACACTATACAACTATAAATAAAATAGTTGAGGTCACTCATCAAAATCAATCCATTTAATTCAAGATCATAATTCCCAACCAAAATAAGGAAAAAACTTACAGCTTCATACTAACCACCTTGCACCCTTTGCAGTGTTTATGGACATTATACCCATCAATCTCTGATTATACTTGAGTTGCTTCGATCAAAGGAGTTGGCTGATAAAACCTGAGCCATACCATATCAACTTGTTACTCAACCTTTATTGTCGCAACCAAATGTGTTGTGTAACCCTTTTCCAACACAAGGCTTCATATCCATGCTAGAATCCATTCCTTTTGGACAAGCTACAAACCCCAACCATAATAGAGATGGTACCTTTCAAATTTTATACATGAACTTGGTGGATATTAACCTTTCAACCAGAAGCTGTCAGCATGGCTTGCCTCTGGAAGCGTCTCCTATTGAATCAAATGACCCTCCACCCATTATTAATGGACCTTTGTAGATTCTCCAACCTACTATAAATATTTCCCCTAAGGTTCCAAAGGTTTCTTTGCAAGCCCACAACCCCCATGCATGGGTTGCCCATAATTATAGTATAATTGATTATTTAGCTTAGTCTCATGTGGCCATGTCATATTTAAAAGTTATCCAGACTTTTCCTACACAACATAAATCTTTGTTATCTACATTGGGCTGGGTCAATCCCTCAAATGATAGGATGATCACCTTCGATATTAACAAAGTTGAAACCCAACTCCCTCCTTTTGTTGCCTTCCAATTTCTAGTCACTATTAAGAATGTTGTGATTCACCATTGCATTATTGATGAGGGTGCACCCGCATGTGTTACCTCTACTCATGTCTAGAAGAAGTTAGACTCTCATATGGCTTGTGCCATCTATGATTACCCTCTATGCGTATGATGGTTGACCCTCCCAACATGAAGGGTTGTATTACAATGTACCCATCTAGTTAGTTAGCAAGTAGGTTCTTATTGATGTTGAGGTTGTATATGCTCCATTGGACTACAACATTCTTTTAGGATGTAACTATATGTACTAGATGAAGGCGATTGCCTCCTCATTTTTTCGTACCATGAGATTTCCAAATGAAGGGAATATTGTTACCATTAATCAAGTTACTTACAATGATCCCAAAGCTCAATTCAACCTCGACAATGTCTTTTCCTCTATGGATGGAAGCCACATTATCTTCACATTCGTTGATATTCAACCTAGAATCGTTAAAGATTCCACATTTCTTTACACTTATTATGGTCGTCCGTAGATAGTGACACCTTTGGTCCATCCAATGTTTGTACGATGACAACATCCCAACAACATGTTGCCTCAACACCTTCCTCATCTAGGGCCTCATCCTTGTATCCACCTATTGAGTTTATTGCTCTAGTTTATTCAACACCATCATGTGGAGGGAATCCTTTCTACTGATATCCCTTTTCTCAAGTCCCATTCTTGTTTCCCCCTCCAGGAGTAGTAAGTGGCTACATTAAGCCTTCCTATTCACCTTGGGGATCCCATTGTGGTACATAGATCCTTCAACCCCTCCCATTTCTTCAACACCAACTTCTCATTTTGTTTTAACACTTGTGCAACCCCCTAGTGTGACCCATGTGTCTTATGCGGAATCTACATAGGGCCAACTGGTCTCTACCAAGTTTGGGGAAAGAGTTATGAGTGGGCACAAAAATAAGAAAGTTGGGGGCACCACTACCTCTAGACAAGCTATGGTCACCCCACCATCGCACTTAGAGCTATCCCTCCACATGATTTATGTGATCTCACATGCAACGAATGATTGTCCATCGCTCCCAAATTTATGGGACCTGTTTAATTTTAATGATTTAGAACCTCACCCATCCACTCAAGTTGTGGGGGTTTATCTCCCTAAATAATCAACAAAACACATTAAATCCTTGCGTACCAACCATCCATGTGCTTCGTGTGATACTTATGGCCATTATTCTCATCATTATCCAAAGTTACACTAGTTTTGAGATGCCCTCACCATCATTCATCATCTTGATTCCTCCCTAGAGGATAAGCCAACACTTGTTTTATATGATGTTTCCCTTCGATGCCAAAAGTATTTTCAGGAAGAGGGAAATATTGTTGTTGAAATTAGACCACTCCTGAGAAACCTATTGATAATACTATCCACATATTTTACCATTCAACTTTCGTGGGACCACTATCTACTAAAAACTCTTTGTTTTCATCAAATTTTCATTAGAGTACCCATTCTATGCCCATTGTCCCCATGGATTCATCATAATTAGAACCACCTTTTGCTTGTTCAATATATTCATCCCTCAAAGTGTCTTATGTAAGCCAAACTTCTTGTTCCTATGGAGTTGACTAGGGATCCTCTACCCCTACTTCACCTTCTTTTACTCCTACTTTGGTATTTCCTAAATGCTTAAGATCTAATGTCCCCGTCCTTCACTGAGATGAATATATTCTAGAATCCCTTCCAACTCCTAATTATCCCTAGGATAATATGCACCATCATTCCTACTTTTTACCTCAACATGCAAATCACTCAAACTAGTATGTTGACAAAACAAAGAACGTTCTCCCCCATGGACAAGTTGATTGGTTCAAGAATTCCATCCTGGCACCCGATGCATTTAAGGAAGGTAGAAAGGACAATATTTCACTTACCATCAAGGTAGATATCTCTAATACTCCCTGTGTCACAGAAAACACCCTTCTTGTAGAAAACTATTCCCTTGAAGAGACTATTTCCTATAAAGCCCTTTTCCAATAATTTCATGATGTCTTTGTGTGGCTTTATTTAGAGATTCTTGGACTTGATCTTGCTATTGTCGAACAACATAAAGATACATGGCTAGATTCCATTCATGTGCGGAAAAAACAAAATCTTATTCACCTCGGTAAGGCCCCCACCATAAAAACATAAGTAGATAAACTTTGTCAATCTAGATTCATCTATCCAATTATGTGAACTTCATGGGTCTCTCACCATTCATGTCTATACTAATTTTCGTGATCTAAATTGGGTTTTTCCTAAAGAAAATTACCTGACACCACTCATTGATCAAATCATTGATGTGTGTGTTGGATATGAGATCCTTTCCTTCATGGATGGGTTCTCAAGTTACAATTGGATTTTGGAGTTGACCTCAAGACCAATAAAGTAATTCCTTTACTAATGCATGAGAAAATTTCACATATAGTGTTATGCTCTTTAGGTTAAAAAATGTTGGAGCCATCTTTCAGTGGGCCATGTCATATTTCTTTCATGACTTGGTTCACATTTTCTTAGCTTATATCGACTATCTCATTGCTCATTTGAAGAAATGATCACAACATTTAGAAGACCTTCATACTATCTTCCTCCAATGTTGAAAGTGCAACATTCGCTTAAACCCTCTTAAGTGTGTCTTCTACATGCCAACTAGTAGATTGTTGAGATTTGTTGTTTCCAAATAAGGCATCACCATTGATCCCTTGAAAGTTCAAGCCATTACTAAACTTTCTCCACCCCATAACCTACACCATTTGTAGAGCATCCAAGGAAAATCCAACTTCTTATGTTGGTTTTTTCTTGAATACACCACTACCTCTCATGTTTTTTTACGATTACTATGATCATAGTTACCCTTTGTATGGGATGGCTAGGCCCAATAGTCCTTTGACACAATGAAGCATGCCCTCATTTCAACACCTTTAATCACCCCCCTTGACTTTGATGAGGATTTTCTCCTATATATTTTTACTTCACCCTTTGTTGTAGTTGGAGTCTTAGTTTAGGAAGGGATCGATAGTTGCAAGAACATCATATATTATGTTAGTGAGAACCATATGCACCCTCGCAATCCTATAACCCTAATGATAAATTGGCCTTGGTAGTTGTTTTTTGGTTAATAAGCTCCATAATTACATATTGATGCATAAGACCAAGGTCATGATGATTGCTTAGCCTATGTCATTCCTCTTGAGTTTGTGGGCTATCAATGGTAAGCATACTCATTGGATTAAGATCCTTTAGGAGTTTGATTTTAGAATTCATTACACCCAATAGTAGGAAATCCTTGGCCCTAGTTAATTTTTTTCCTAATCTCCCTATTGGTGCATCAAACATGCCCTTGAATGATTACCTTTCAAATTAACATTTTTTCTCTATATCCATTAATGATCCTTTCTATGGTGACATTCTAGTTTATTTATGAACCCAAAAATTCAATCATCATCTATTCCATGACAATTGTCGACGTATTCGACATTAGGCTCCTCAATATCTCCTTATAGGATACGATCTTTATTGATGGGTGGTTTACACTTTCTTACATCATTGTCTCACTCATAATGAGGTAGCGAAATTCTTAAATGATTTCCATAACAACTTTTGTGGTGGACACCTTTCTGGTATGTTTATTGCTCAAATGTTTTTCCACACAAGTTATTTTTGGCCTACTTTATTGTCTTATTATATCAAGTTAGTTAAATGCCACACCAATCATCAGTTATATTCCCCTAAGGAATGAGCACCACCAGATCAGTTACACCCTATAATCACCACATGCCTTTTTTGCAAATGAGCGATTGATTTCATGAAGTGTAGCCCTCTTTCTGTCGATGGTCATAAATAAATCATTGTGGTCATCGATTATTTATGAAATGGGTTGAAGCCATTCCAAATTTCAACAATATTACCACTATTGTAGCTCATTTCTTTTTCAATAATGTCATTTCTCAATTTTTTGTCCCAAAATAATTGTTTTTTTACCACGAATGCCATTTTGAAGATGAAACTTTTTGTGGGCTATCTTCACTATTGGGTTTTGAGCACCAATATTCATCATCCTATTATCGAAAGGGGAATAACCAAATTTAGGCTATTAAAAAAATACTTTAAACCATGCTCTAGTGGGCTATGAATAAGCACACGATCCACTTCCAACACATGCTCTTCCCAACTTTATGATCCTATCAGACATTAGCTAAAACTACCATAGGTTTTACTCATTTTCATCTCATCAACGATGACGAGGAAATATTACCTATTGAGTGCCAAATCCACTACCTTTGTTTAAATATCCAACTCCCCTCTGATACCAAATCATTATAATAAAGGCTAGTTACCTTGGAATGTACCAACGAATATTGTTTCCTCATCGTACAAACCATTGAAGTGGTTAAAAGGAATTCTAAGGCTCAATATGATCGTAAGTTTCACCCTCATGTCTTCTACAAAGGGGATCTAGTCCTTGTGTATGAACAATATCATGATATCTTAGGGCAAGGAAAGTTTGAATCACTATGTAAAGGTCCTTACATGGTTAAACACGAGGCATGTTTACTTGCAGGGCCAAAGGGAAACTTCTCCCTAATCCTTACAATGCACTCTACTTAAATAAGTCTTACCCTTGATCCATTCTTTTACAATGCTCATTTTTTCTTTTATACATATCAGATAGGTTGTTTTCATCCCTTTTGTTATATTTTCATCTCATTGATTATCTTCTTTCACCATTTATATGGACCCCTCATCCTATTTCTACATCTCTTATGTCGAAGATGCAAGTTATTATACATGGAATCTTGCCTCAACAACTTGGGCCATTTTTATCCCTTCACATTTCCTCATCCAATCTAGTGGTGTTTGCATTATATCTGCCACCACTAATTAGGCCAAATATGATGTTGTAATTGAATTGTTATTTGATGCCCCTAAACATCGCATCCATCATCTTTGTGTTTATCTCGATTCCTATATTCTCATTATGCAATTGAATGGAATTTATCTTGTGCATAACCCTTGTCTTTTTAGAAAATATTTACGAGTTAAACTTTTGGTGTGATCATTTGAAACTGTTTCATTTAACCATGTCCCCAGAATCAAAAATAACTTTGTAAATAACATTGAAAATAACATTCTAGATTGGAATTTAAGACATGGATCAATAAGAAAATAATGTGTTTGTGTAGCATAAAAGTGTTCATCAAGGAGTCCATATCTCTAAATCCATTGCATGTATATTGCATGGTACATACAAAACAAAGGGAATTTACTGTCTATCCCTAACTAATAATTTCCTTCATCACCATCTAATCATAGGGTCTTGAGCAAAGGGTGTCATTCCACACCCCCCACCTCCAAATAATTCTCTCACACATTAGCCAACCATAGCTACCCTCCTCAAGATCATGCATTGGTCAATTGGTACTCTGGTATAGGCCACCACATCAATATCATCTAGATCCTACCATTTATGCTCTAATACTCCCCATAGTAACTAGTCTAGTCAATCTCATAGGCTATCCATCACTCGAATCTCCACTTTGTCAAGATCACTTCTCTGTCCTTGATGGGCCTACATCACCATGCTCAACCTACCCCTATCGATGTTCTTGGTCTATTGATCTAACTAACACAATATATTGTTACACATTATTTTCGTCATCCCTATGACCATTAATGATGTAAACCTATCTGTTGCCTTCAGAGGGGTCAGTGGCCCGAGTTCTTGAAGAGAGAAGGGAGAAGAACTTTTCTTGAGAAAAGAAGTTGCATTTTCCCTTGTAAAAACCCTGTAAAAAAGGAAGTTTGCAGGTTGCTATATAGGCAGGGTGCGAGAATGCC
>JZKD02S2051279.1:137687-159347 GCA_000966675.3 Picea glauca | reverse complement strand
CGCTTTCATGATTTAGTGGGATCATCCTAACCTCCTCACCTTATCCTCTTCAACTTATAAAAGGAGAGGAGTTCTCATGGAGAAAGTTAACTTTGGTTAGCTTTGGAGCTTTTGGTTAGCTTGGAGCTTTTGGAATTGGCTAAGTTGGATTTGGCTTGGAATTATCAGCTTGGTTGGAGTGTATTTGAGTTTTTATTTTGTCAAGATAGATTGTGAGTAGTATCAGATCTATGCTCTCAGAATTCTTGGAGTAGAAGTGTGTGGGGAACACAGGATAGTTGGAAGGGACCTTACGACATCAAGGCCATGGTTGTAATCTCTCTTTCACATTTAATATGATACAGTAATATGATTCTTTCCTATAAAGCTTGTTGTGTTTTATTGTATGATTCCTTGATCACATACATAGGTTTATATTGAGTTTATGCTATTACTATCACTTTGGTTGGTTGCATTCTTTTGTAGGTTCATCATTGTATGAGCATTGGAACGGAGCTAGGACGGGGATGGCGAGAGGAAGCGACATTAAAACGGTATGTCACTCATCTCTCTTTAGTTAGTAAATTCAATATCTAAAACTTAAGGAAAGAGTCATGTTCTGGTGTGTTTTTTTCTAGATCTAGGTGGATCTAGGGAGATCAGTTAGTGTCCGCACCTACCGATTAGTCTGATAACATATATGAAAACACATATAGTGGAAGGTCAGTATCATATATTTAAATCTTTTACTATATGTATAAAATAAAATGAAATACAACGATACTTACCATTTGGGCCCTAAGCCCATCTAGGTGGCAGGGGAAGCTTCAAATTTCCCTGATAGTACATGCCCTCACACATGTAGTCTTGAATATGGATACATAACTAATCCCAATGTGTAAATAATTCTAAGTGAAACATGTTCCCCATATTCCCATCCCCTTCTCATCTCAATAACGCCCCCAACTCACACATCCTCGACTCTTGAGGACCTATATATTGGATATGCATAAGGAGATAGAGGGTGGGAATATTCTCAAAGAAAAACCACATCATGATTTCCCAAAGGAAAAATTACCTATTGTTTTCCTATAATAGGAGGTCAATTGTCCCTCATTGTTTTCAACAACATTTGGACCCACCCATAGCATGTACCAACTAATCAGCTCTTAACAAGCATAATTAGACCTCCATATATCTTGTGAGGGGCATGAGTCCCCACAACTCACATCAATGTTGCTACAATGGATCGTTTCTCAAGGCATTTAGGATCTTCTATATGGATAGGGCCATCCTTCATCCTAACATTTTGATTACATGGGCCTCTACCCACTCCTAAAGCCTCCTCCCATGAGGAATCACATGTAGAGTATCTCTAACTACCCCCATCATTAGTAGTCCAGTTAGAAAGTATATGTCATAGAGATTAACCTATATGGGATATCCTTGCACCATGAACATCCCTACCTCTTGATCCTATTACTCCACAATGAAAGAGAGGATACCCTCTCCCGCTTGCATTACTGGATTCTCAATACGCTTGAGAAATCCATGATGAGATGGTCCTTCATACTACCTGGTTTCCACTTATATCAGTTTGAATATCCTCAAATGATCTCTCTCTAGAGCACTTCAAATCCTATCATACCTGTACAAAACCTAATTTTATTGGCCATCTTTCACCCATTTACATTTTGGCTAGCCCCTATGCATATTTTATCCCATATTGGGCCAAAATATGCTCTTATCCAATGCATCTTTTCCCCTATTTCCCTATCCTAGACCAGTGCAAATTTTGGGGGGGTTTCCTATGGTACCAACATTGGAAACATCACAAAAACTGTATTGGCCTCTAAAAAATTGTTCAAGGTCTCCTTTAGAAAAATCCAAACCTAATGTAAAAAAGTAAACCACTAAAAATCATAAGGAGGTTCAAACCACCAACTTGGAACTCATATAGTTGAATTTCACCAGTTGGTTTTTCTATAGCGAGCATGACAAGATTTAGGGCCTCCCATAGCTCTCCAAGTTCAACATGCACAAATGATTTTGAATTTGGGGATTTTTCCCTATTTATAAAAAATGGCTTATTTTTATTTTCCCTCATTTGGCCTCATATGAATTTTGATTGATGTGTCATGTACATCATCAAATTTGTGATTCCAATCCTTTCAATAGGGTATTTTTAGATTTTGTTGCTTTGATACTTCATTTGGACACCTTTCCCCTTCTCTAAAGCATTAAGGCATGTACTTTGTTTTAATTCATATTTCTATGCAATTGTTTTCCTTTCATAAGCACCTTTATGATTTGGTATTAGTGGATGTGTATGCAATAATTCACCATGGAAGATCTTGTCTATCTATGGTATGTGGACCTATTTAGGTAACCTTTTTATCATGTATAACATGGCTTATCACCACTCCCTTGAGTATGTTGCATTGGCCATTCATTCCCCTTGGAATCACCTGTAGGAACACCCTCGCTCACATAGATGGCTTAGCCCATCAAATACTTGTATCCACAATTTACCTAGCCACAACTCTTTCCCTAAATGGGTGTCATACTCTAGTAAGCCTTGCTTCATTTTTGCATCCATGTCATTGCATACTCCTTCAAATTGGGAGTCTGTATAGTTGACATCCAAGAGTTACACCTCATATACATTTCCTTGTCATGTTGAAAACCTATTGTGCCTATGCCAAAAACTCCCCTTTTTCTTGTATTTCACTTATGAAGCCAAGATTTTGTTCATTAAATAGGGACCCTCTTTATATTTTTCAAGCCATTTTGTCATTTGAAAGGAACTTGGTTTTTTCTTGTACAAACTTCAAGTCCTATTTCTCTCTTTTACTTAGCAAATTCACCTTCATTTTTCCCTGCTGACATTGAGTGTATTGGCGGAAGAAGCATGTTACTTGTCAATACAGTGAAGGATATCTTTCCTCCTCCACCGATACAGTTAGTGTCAACAACATCTTAATTTCATTGTCGATACAACTGAGGAGGAAAAACTTAGTTGTTATCGACATTTTGTTTGGTGTTTCCGCACTCCATGTTCCTTCCCACATCGAAACACCGAGACCAATGTTTCTTTGGTCACTGATACATCAACATTTGATCCCTTTCTCCATGTCGACACATTGCATCTCAATATTTCCTCAATCGTCGACACTCCAAAACTAATTCCCCATCTACTATTGATACACTAAGACCTCATCAAATTTCTACCATTGATACACCAGAACCTCACCTCTCGCACATCTCCGATACATTGGGTTTTGATCTCTCATCAACCTCCGATATAGTAATATGAACTTTTTTTTCATGCTCAGGAGGTCAACTGTATCCCCTTTTTCCTGCTTGATTGACATGCCTAAAGTGTATAACAAGGCTATTTAATCCCATTTGACCCTCTCTCATTGCATTGTTACAGAGAAAAGGTGAAGAAATTATTTCCAAGGAACTTGAACCCTTGACCTCCAACACTCAACCACCGACCCTTTGTTTCTCACGCTTCACATCATCTATAAGTCTACTGAAAACCTAACCTTGGTTATGTTTCATCTTTCCATGAGTTAGGTTTTCTTCTTTTGTATAAAAGGGGGTTTAGCATAAGCTCATAATCAAGAGAATCGTTAACTCACCCATCTTCTGTCCACATATAAACCCCTCAAAATTACACACCCAACTAGCTAGGGTTTTCCCCTCCTGTTCGTGACGAAATTTCCTCCTTCCATCAAAACTACAAAGATATGTCACCCTAACCTCTCCTCTTCCTCACTTTAAGTTGTGTACCCTTGAATATTTATTACTCATACGCATCTATGTTCGAGGCCAACCTTCCCCCTCATTATTTTTCCTTTCCCCTCAAAATGTGAGAACCTGAAGTTCAACCTTTTCATCACATGAGCATTTTTCTCCCTATTCCCATTGAAGTCCTTGATTTCACCATGAGCAAGAAAAGCGGTGGATTTTTCTCAGTTTTGGAATGAATAGAAGGATCAAAGATCAGTCTAAATTTTATTCCACTATTAACTATTGCATCAATGAAGATTTTTTTTCTCGTTGATGGAGCCATGTATAGATGGAAATATAATTTTCTCGCCGATACAACACTGTATTGGTGAAGAAATATCCTTCTCACCCGATATCCCCAAAAACCACAAATAAGCACCCAGATTTAAATCCAAGGCCTCTCTCTTCTCAATTTTTTTCTTTGTAGAGTCAGTAAGCACTAGATGTATTGTTTTACATTCACTTTTCGACACTAATGGTAAATATGTTTGTTTTTGGGATACTTCCATGATGTATTTTCTATAGATTCAGTCAGGAGTCCTCCTAGAAAAATCTCACAAAGTGTAGAAAAGACTCCCGTCGAAGAATCATCTGCAAGAAGAATCTTAGAAGAGGAAGATATCAACACCCCCAAACATGTCTATGATGATAATAAAGGTGTCATTGATAAAGAGACCTCACTTAAATGGGGAGAAATGTATCACATGTTTAAAAATTAGACATTCCCTCAGCTTCTTGAAGATGATCTTAACCTCAACACATACAAAAAAATCAGAAGGTCCAAATTATATAAAGTCACAGTGCATGCAACAAAATTTCCCTACATAGAATCCATTTCATGGATTATGAATCATGTCGATATGGATACTAGATACATAATGAATGATAAGGGATTCCAAACCACCTCTTTCCAGGCTTCAATGAACCCCCCTACTATCATCTAGAGGAAGGAGAAAAAGAATTGGATAAGAAGGTACTGAATAATTTCCTGCATAGCCCTGGGGAACTCTTAAAGACTTGGTACAAACCTAGAAATCTGATAAAATCCAGGAAATATAATGAATATCCCACAAATATGATTAGGAAACCATACCAATATGTAGTGGTGATGATATGTAGGATTTATGGGGAACCGAATTTTCAAAGATTCAAAATAACATGGCTACCTCTCTTGTGCTATGTCACAAACATGTGTTCGATATTCAACTGGGCTGACCTATTATCCTTTTCCTTGAATGAAGAACTTGCAACAAAAAAACACACTGATCTAGGGGAGTTTCTGATCTTCCATATGTCATCCTACCTCCTCGGCATGATGTGCATATGCCACACTTATCCTCAGATGGGATGTAATACCCCTACTAATTTCCCCAGTTTGTAATTAATCATGATTGTCCATGCCATGGCATATTTAACATTGTAAATGCATTATTGTTTAATTTAAAAAGCCAACAACTAACTATGGGGTGAATCCTTGAAAGTAATATCCATGACACCACTAGAGGAAAGAGTGAGGAAGCCTAGAGAGGGAGTTCATCATGCTAAGATGACTCAATCCTCCTTGTAGAATATTTGATTTGGAAATAACAAGTTATTTCCTTTTCTGATTTCAAGGAAAGGAAGTTAATAAGGAGGGGCTGGTGGCTGAAAAACCAACCACCCTAATGAATGGGAGTATGGAGGGTGGGATGAAGTGTCAGGAAAGATTCCATTTAGAGGACAGAAGGAAAGATCACCACGAATTCCCATGACTGACCTCGATGAGTTCCTTTTGATAGAAGGAAAGTAGGATAGGTCGATAACCTTCAGGCGAGAAAGAGGGAAGATTGGGGGTAAGCATGCAACATGGGTGCAGATATCAAGGGAGAGATGAAAAAGGGGAGAGCCTAGGTGGGAAGAGAGATGTGAGTTTCATAGAAAGAGTTTGGTTATAGGACTAGTCTGAGAGTTTAGGTACCCAACTTGAGCTGAGAGGCCACGAGCTTGATGCTAGGAGGGCGTTTGATAAACCTCAACGTGTCCTAGGCTAGGTGGGTGTGAGTAAATCCTTACCAAGAGTGGTGTGAAGGAGAGTAACCGTCACATACAAAAATCCCTGAGAACCTGAGAGAGATTCCCTAGTGGTATCATGGCTTGGCACAGGGTGGACAGAGTGCAGGTCTAAATGCATTTGAGCCTATGGATGAGTGGAAAGGAGAACACCCATAGTTAGTTGGCTGACCATGACTTGTATCAGATAAGTATTTTGAGCGAAGTGAAAGGACGATTCTTGTATTGTTTTCTTAATTATTTAAGTTTGTGTAATAGAAATAAATCGTATGGCTGGAAGTCTATAATTTTGATATGGACATGTATGCCTGATTAACAATGTTGATAGTTTCATGTTTGCAATACCACACATTTAAGGGTTATGAATCTTCAAGAATGATTCTTTCCTTTCACATCCGAGTATGACCATTAGGTAGGGCTCTAAAGTAAAGAAAATAATGCATGATTGCGCCTTTTGTGAGCACAATAGTATATCTATTGCGGTATGTAGCATGTGGACAGAAACCAGGCTTATTAAGGAGGGAATGAATGATAATATTTGACAATACCGCCCTAGTATATTTAAGAAAAATACAAGATCTCCTAGAGGTCTGGTAAGACCTTAGAAATTACTTAGAATATTTCCTTGTAGGGATAAGTCCAAATTTGAAATGTTAATATGAAGAAATCCTACGTTTTAATCCTGATGGGATTGCAACCGTTGAATCAACATAGAGATGCTATCCTATCCCTCCATAGGAGGGTGAATCAATCAGATTACCAAGGAGTAGGGTTGCGTAGGACTCCGATAGGAGAGGATCCGAGTCCATGAGAGTTGTTGATCCATCGGTGGGTTAGAGTCAGGGAAAATCTTGACCATTGGTTAGGGAATGAATCATTGGAGTAACACAATATTGGTTTGTGGTGGAACTCTGACAGAGGGAACCCTGAGATCAATCGTAGAATATTGATCGGGAGTGAGCATGACACGACCATAGCCGTTGAACTGTTGTGGGTTCCACCAACCCCTTGGTGAGTAATGAGGGAGAGAGTGACATCACCCAACTACTGCATAATGGATAGGTGTCAACACCTGGTTGGGTAAGCCTTTATACCCTGTGATGATGTGTTTAGACATGTAAGTCCATGCGTCCAACCATGGGAGGGTCCATGTGTCGTGTGGGTGTCGAGCCACATGTCAGGGTTAATTGGATATTTGAGACATGTTGACGGGCGAAATTGACCGTCCGTCAACTGAGAGAGTGGAACCGGTCCAGGGTTGTCTAAATAACCCAAGCCGTTTGGAATGAACCACCCTGACGGGTTTAACGGCTCCGTTGGCCGCTCTAAGGTCTCTTAAGAAAAACCAAAGAGAAAACTAACCTAAACTAACTAATCTATCTAAACTAATAAAACTAACTAAAACTAACTAAAAGAAACTAAACTAATTAAAACTAAACTAATACACTAATCTAATTAAAACAAACTACTAAATGAAACTAAAACTAAATATAAACTACTCTAACTATTATATACAATCTACTAATTACTATTATACTAATTCTACTAATTAACCGTCTAGTTTTCAATTATAATACAACTTATTCACAAATATACAATATACACACTTGGCAGATTTACATAAAACCTGTAAAACTCATATGTTTTTTGTTCTAAGACAGCCATAGATCTTTTTGATTTTTTATATTTTATGAATAAGAAATAGAACTACTGAAATTAAACGATCTAATATACTAACTCTAACTTAAACTAATCTCTGAACTAAACTACTAATAAAAACAACAAACAAAAGACTAGCTAACCTGGAAGCGCTCCTAGTTTATCCCACGTATGATGACTTCGAAGCTGGTCGGAGAAAGTAAACTCACACCGGTTAATCCCAAAGCTTTTCGTAAACGATTGGCTGCACTACTCTTCGAGTTATTTACAGGACAAACAAGACATAAAAGATCATAACAATTTTATGATTATAAATCTCTGCAATAAGGGAAACTTGTTATGCAAAAACTTATATTTAACAATTCAATTCATGAAGAAGATAAACCTGTCATTGACAAACTGAATTCGACAATTATTATGTCTTTTATACACTTGGAAGAAACCAGATATGGATTACGATAATTAAAATTATATCATTTGCACTTGATTTAGATAGCTAAAGTAGTCATAAACCATAAACAAATTGATATACACAACATGAAACACAATATTGATATAATGAGAAGCTAAAGCTGTGACAAAACACCAAATTCTGCTTCAGTCTGTATTAAAACTCCATATCCTTGTTCTCCCACGAATGAGGATGTCCATTATTACAAAAATGATAAGTATTTATAAGTCTTTTCACAAGGTAAAACCTCCTTGTGGATAATATCAAATTGTTTTACATAATCTGGGAGATATCCCAAAATCAACTAAACTAAGCAACTAAAATGAAAGTGAAATCTTTGAAATATCTCCTAACTGCTCATGAACTCCACTGCAATTTCGAATTGACCTGCAATAGACCACAAATATTAAATTAGAAAGATATTTTCAGTAATAAAATAATAAAAATTGATCCTACAGACTTGCTACAGAATCATCTGATTCTGTAGCTAGTTTAAAATAGCATACAGGACCAGATAGCAATCAAATGAAATCTTTTCAAAAGAATCAAATCCAATTTAATTTTCTTTTAATAAATATCCAAAACGAATCATTATGATTCCAATGAGTTTATCATTCAAATTAACAAAATTGAAAAGTGATTCAGTCAAAACAGGGATAAGACTGCTCTTGTTTTTCTTTTACCATAAAATATGGTCAAACCACAACATGACTGTTCCATATTAATGAAATCATATCGGATAAGCTACGATGTAATCTAACATAATCATAATCGCTTTGTTACGGCTGTAACAATGTGCATAAGATTCATGTCATTTAATTGAATGCAAAGAATAGAAATGCTCTGTTTCAATCATAATCATAAGTCGAGTAAATGATAACACATGTATTAGGATCATAATCGTTCTTCAACAAATCAAATCCATCTATTATGAAACTGTTTTGATACTCAATCGAACACAAAACAAATCGCAAACCTTTCACTATACCTGTGAATCAAACTGGATTATTATGATAACCGTAAGCAAGCGATTTAGGTTAAAAACGAATTCAAACAATAACCATCAGATAACCAAAATCGTGACATGATTAATCAAGAACGGTTTGAAATGGATTTTGATTTGCACAGTAAGCAAACATGATTGATTAATTTGGAATCAATTAAATATAGAACAACATCGTAACAATCAAACTCAATCAATCCGTTTATCAACTATAGCACACGGATCACAATTAAACCAAATCTGAGCATGATTGTGTTTCAAACTAAATATGAAAAATTTCCTTTACAAACCAATTCATTAGAAGGCAAATAATCAAACGAATTCACACAAAGATTTACTCAAATCCAATCAAAATATATTGACTTCTATACTGGGCATAATCAAATCGTAAATCAAATTAAAATGTGTTTCTATTCAAAGCCAGTCCATATATAGAATGCATGCAATGTAACTGAGCAAATCAATGCTGGAAACAGAGCTATTCAAAACGAATTCAAATTCGTTATATAAACAAACGATTATTTACAAAATGAAATGATATCAAATTTTCCATACCTGTATGACGATTGATCAAGGGTTTCAACAAGAAGTTAAAGCACAAGGTTGGACAGGCAGAAGGGATTTGAAGCACAGGTCTGGAAAAGTGATAATCATTCTGGCAAATGCTCACAGACTCAAAATGCATGTTCTAGCCACTGAAAAATTGACCTGGAAAATGAGAGCTAGATCTCTGTATCCACTCAATTTCTGAGGAAACCGCCCGCATTGAGGGTAAAGGGGATAAAAACGGTTTTGGGTTTTCAATGGTTTGAGCTAATTCAAATCTGTTTTCCCAGAATCGCTCACGCAAAAACGTGACTCTGGGGGCAATTACGGGGCAGTTTTCTCTGGAAAAATGAAAACACAACCGACTCTGAAAACCATGAGGGTTAAATTCACCCTTCAAGAGATTAGAGATAACACACAATGAGCTGGGCTAAGGGACAAGGGTTTGAACAGAGCAGGCTTAGATATTTTCCCAAAAATCAATAGAGATAACCCTGGTAAGGAGGTAGGCATTAATGCAAAGTGTGCGAGGGTGGTAGAGCTTACTTCTGCCATGCATAAGAGTTATTATGAAAGTACAACCGCCAATTTACATAGTAGTTCAATCCATTATAGCATAGTTTGACAATGATTCGAATTAGCCGACCAATGAATCAACCGGCAAGTGTATAAACCAATGCGCAATCAATCGTTGTGCCAAAGATTTTAAACCATAAATCATTCCAATTGAAACCAAAATCAAACATTAACCATGCGCCAATGTGCATTCATATAATCAACCAACCAATAGTTATGAAAACATTAACATAGGGATTATATCAAAAAGATATATATGAAAGATTTAAACATAATACCCATATTTCTTATGAAATCAAAGGTTAAGTAGGTCAAATAAAAAGCCAATCCAAATACCAATGCATTACACACTTAATGAAGCCAAGTCATACCATAAATACGAAGCATGAGTACTGCTCAAAGAATCTTGCCAGTTGTAAAATGATAAGTGAGATGTAAGCGCAAAGGGCATATCAATCAGAAGGATGACAACGATTCTAATGTGACTTTGAAGGACTAAGTTTTCACGCTTACAGTCGTGAAAACAAAATGAATATAGGCGTGCGAAAAGGCACAAAGAATAAAAGCGTCGTTCATTTGAAAATTGCGACAAAAAATCAATGTTTGTGAAACATTGGTGTAGGCATCTTATAAGACAATGGAAAAATGTTAATTGGCTGCCAACAAGACAATGGTTAGCATGAATCCTGCATCGTTGCTCATACCTGCCACAAATAACCAAAATTTTTAGAACCCATTCATATACAATACTCATAAAAATGTTTGCAAGAAATGTCAAAAATACACTCGATTGAGACCCTCATGAGCAGACATGGTGACCGGTCGCGACCACTTTGTTTGGTCATAACCTCATTTTCCAGGTCGACAGTGCGAGCAGGGAAGACCATACTGGTCGTTCTCCCCTCAAATATACCATGGATGCGACTGTTTGTGATTTCCTTCTTCAAATAGAGTGAACGAACCATTCGATCGCTCCTTGCAAGGAGGTTAGTCGTGACCGCACAAACTCAAAATTTTTGAGTCTTACTATTAACAAATAAATGCATAAAATACAGAAATGCAAAATGGGTTTTGTAAGTTGAGGTCCAACCTGTTGTTTGTTGGCTGAAAGGTACAGGATCTGTGGTTCCACACACTGCAATCACCGCTCCAAATTTGAACAAGAAAAGGACTCTCCAAAGTTTCACCAAGGTAAATGGGTAAAATGAGGTAAAAATACTATTTTTTAACCCACATATAGCTTCATTTTAACCATGTTCCCACTATAAAAATCTCTTTTTCTTCATTTTTGGCTATTTATCATTTTTTTTTCTCGTGAAACCATATACTAACCTTATTTTCATCAGAAACACTATCAACATAAGCCGTGGAACCATTAAATGGAGTCTTTTTTAAGCTCATTTTTTACTCCTTAAAAAAGAAAAGATCACTGAGTATGCTTGTCTTTTCATGCTCGTATCATGGATTTGAAAAGACATCCACCTGGTATACATTTACCTCTTTTTCGGAAGAGACGAACTATTTACAAAAAAGGAACACCCTATCCCTTATGGTTAGGAGAGTTGTCCTTTACATTGTTTTAAACTTTTTCGAGCCCAGGAGACTAAAATTTATGATAAAAGTACCCCCCTAAAGTCTTCTTTAAGTTTTTAAAACTCCTTAAAACTGAAAACATCGATGAGCATAAACCTACCTGGGCTTGAGAAAAATCCACAGGTAAGTATATGGAATTTTCTTTATGACCTTTTCAAACTCTCTAAATAGGAAAATGCCATCGAGTTTTCCTTCTTTGGACTCATTAAAATTTACATCAAAGGACCCATTCATGGCACCGAACCCCTCCTTCCTCAGGTTCGTTAATAATATGTCAAGGGACTCATCACCAGATGAGCTATAACGAGCACTTGTTATCCTCTTCCAGCTCGTAAAACTAGAAAGAGGTACTCACCGATCATGGTGGGGAATTTTTAGAGGGCTTTTCCATCTTGTTGTCTTCATTAACTGGAAGCTATCATTACTTTGTGTCTCCCTTGAACAATGAACCTGTTTCATCACCTCATACAACAATCAGGTAATCCATTTTCTCTCATATGACCACCATTCCCATTTTTTCGTTCCCCTCACCGGTCCATGAACAATTATTATGGTCTTCACTTGAGTTAATGTTGCTGAGTCAAGCCATTTTTCATGCATACTTGTTCAAGGGAAGTATTGCATATGTCAGTCATATGTTGTCCCTTTATTCTTGTTTATCGCCACCATCCATGTGTCATTCGTGCTCCACTATTATCATTTTCACACCATCCATCTTTTTTTGTTTCGCGTCGATTGATGGGGGATACGTCATGGCCCTCCTTCGATGGATTTCATCCTATCGACTTAAGCTCATTATCCATGATTGAAATATAGAATCCCACTAGTACCCTGGGACTTGCAGACATCAGTGGCAAGTATCCTTTCATTTTGATAGTGGGTTTACATCATTGACTCATGTCAAATGGCTCTACGAGTGTTCAACGTCAACTCCTTTATTCACACTTCATAGATTGTGTAACAACATGTTTCCCCCAGTTTGTAAATATAACTATAATGGCCAAGAGGCTATGGAAAACTTAATATGTGTGAATCTTTGATTTGATGGACCTTTGTATAAAAGGTCAATGAATGTAAATTCTGTTAATTACTAAAAATATGGATAAGTGTTGCATAACTGCCGGAAGGGAGGCATACTAAGAAAGACCACGAATGCTATGAAAAGAGATGGTGAAAGGGACCATGAATGGTTGCGTTAACCTTCACCAAACCAATACCTTACTAGATTTAATTGCTCAGGACCAGAACAGTCCTCTGACCCATAAATGAATTACAACCAGGCCGGTAGGTGGGATGACCTCCTCAAGAGTTAATGAGGGGATGGGGCAGAGCACCCATCTATAAGGATTACAGACCTGAACACAAGCTGGGAATTTGAGCCACAACCTTGCTGAAGGAGGAAATAAAGGAAGGTGTGGTGGGCAGAGGAAGGCCTGCGAAGAGTGTAGAGATGAGAGGTGAAGCTCTCAGGTTCAAGGAAGAACTGAGAAATAAGCATTTTGGTCATAGGAAGTGGCTAAGAAGGTTATGATACAAGATGATAAATGAGGCCGATCCTCCTTGCTTGGTATCATGTAAACCATTTCCAAGATCCTGTGGGAGGAGGAGAGTAACCTCTATCCCTACTGTGGTTGAGTCAGAAGAAAATATTTTGTTGCAAGAGAATCATGGTCTAGCTCAGGGGTGGCTAGTGGTAAATCCATTTGGAGTGACTGAGCCTATGGGTAAGTGGAAACGAGCACCCCTTTCAGCAATCGCTTCACGTTATATGGTTCTGATAAGTATTTTTCTTGTTTTATGTATTGAACTGAAATTATGGATGAATGCTTGGATTTATACATATGTGTATTTATAAATGACTTCTGTGTGGAATGGTTATGATATGCATATGCATCTATCTCTGTGTAAACTTACACTTCTAACTTATAGTCAGTATGCCCAACTTATCTCCTGAGGCTTCCTTGGACATAAGCTTGTAAGACAATCGAGTTAGAGATATTGTGTCGATATGAACCCACCCGTCTGAGGAGGATACCTCTTTTAGACTCATTTCCATGCGATTGGGATTCCAATCCCAAGTCCTTAACCAAAAACCCCGCTAAGAGTAGAGCTCATAACTCGAGAGTCATCTGAAGGTCCATGTGACCTAGGTCTAGGAACCCTGTGCTAAGCCCAAAAGGAGTTAGCTCATGATGGTTTCAAAGCTTCGGGAGATCGAAGCCCTAGGATATCAAACTTCACAATATTGAATATTACCTGAAATCCTAGAGTAACTAGAGTCGTAGTGGAATCAATAACCTGATAAAGGAATGAATGTGAGCTATTCATCGGGAGGATAATCGATCTTAGTCGTCAAGATCAAACTAAAAATCCATTGGAGTTAAAGGATCGAATACCAGCCGTTCGATTAGATCGACGTTTGGGAATCATTACAGAGCACAAAGGGGAAATTAAGGGACATGCTAGTTGACGGCCTGAAAGAAACCAATGTCATTGATATCCTTGGGATGGAGGATCAATGACCACGATTAAAAAGGGTCGGGCGAGCACTTTTCCGATTACAGAGATTGAACCATCTAAGAAAGAGTGAGGACATTGAGGTCCTACAATCGTTATGAACCGTCGATCTGTGAACACATTGGTATTGTTTGGATTTCGACCATGAGATCTGAGGGATGTTGAGAGATGATAAGACCAGAGCAACGAGGCGTAGTGACGCCATCCATGGTGATGTGGATTTAAGCTTGAAGAGACACGTGCCAACTGGATCCATGCACATCACCTACCCCATAGAGCCCTTGAAACGTGACATGTGTCATTCCAGGTGAGGGCACGTGTCGCCCCTGACCCATCTATGTGTCATCCCTAGTTCATGCCTACTTGGCCAATGTGGTTGGAGACGTAATCAAGACACCGTGATTTTATACAACTTTAGAGTTTGGAATATTTAGTGAGTGGTACAATATAGGAACATCCAACCCAAATCGTCGATCGTTGAAGGCCGAAATTCCAATAACGATATCTGATCGCCGAACATAACGAGAGTTTGGGAGTGTGGGCATAGTGTGGAATAAGGAATTATCAATGAGAATCATCGATCGCTGAACACCGAAGGGCTAGGGGCATGTGGAGACATTTCAGGACTTCGAGGATTTGGAAAAATGTATGATGCGCGTAGATAGACAAAGCCCCCTCCTTAACCATAGGAACTCACCAGAGGATGTGGACCGTTGATTTCCTTCGCTATTCCAGTGATCTAGGAATTTGTCAACACTTTTTGGAACTTCCAAATTCAAGGAACTTCCAAAGTGTTTAGACCTTGCTAACATAGGCTCTTATCTCCCATTGTTTCAACCTGAGGTCACGAGGAGGACCTCGCTAGTTGGTTTATGTAGATGATTGCATCTATGTGAGACATTATTCAGCTTACAAAACTGTGATATGTGGATCATTGTAGCTATGTGAGTCATTCTCCAGCTTACAAACCTGAGAGAAAGACCCTAAGAAGGGTACATGGTTCCTACCTGAGACAGAGTTGGAATGTAGAGATGACATCCTCCATTCAGAGAGTTGAAAAGAACTCCAGATGATTATCCAGTGGGAAAGGTGATTTGTTGAGTTAGACATGTTTGTGGCTGAGCACAAGGTGAATGTGTGAAATCCCAAAGTGTTGGGTGCATCATTATGTGAACAAAAATGAAGATGATGTATTAGCCTCCTCTAAGCAACAGATTTGACGAGAAACTCCATAAGATTATCCTGTGTGAGACAATGGGAAATAAGATCTGTAGAGTGGATGTGCCTATGGACAAGCACATGTGAATGTGTGAAGATCTAGTTCCTCTGTGTAATGCAGTTAGCCAGAGATATGGAAATCCCTATGGATGTGCCCCTAGTGGATGAGCACTAGTGTGTGTATCATATCCCTTGCTATATTGTTCAAGAGTCAGACCTACCTGTAACTCTAATTGTAATGTAAAGGGTATAGATCGACCCCACCTTAATGTGATTAGTAATAAATGTAAAAGATAATTAATCTGGTTAATATTAATTATAATGTGACTTAGAGAGGTTGGCCCTATTGTGCCAATAAACACTTTTGTTGATAGGACAAGTCTAATATAAGTAAAGGAATATTCCCCATTGTGGAATCATATCCTTCACACATGTTTGGAAATTTCAGTGAGTACACTTCCTTGGGAAAAGTGCGCACCTCTCTTGGGTGCTAGTCTTCTAGGGTTTGAGTACCCTCTTGTGTTCTATGGTTTATCTTGGCGGTGAACATATTTCTCTTGAGGAATATGGCAAAGGATTTGTCTGGGTTTTCTTCCCTTGTTGAGAAGGGTTTCCCAAGATACTTCTTTTGTTCTTGTGCATGGTGCTTCTTCTTGTGATCTTGATTGCTGCAACATTAATGATTTAAGTAAAATGATAAAATGGAATGAAATCCATGCTTAAGCTTAGGTTATTGAAAAATCAACATGGGTTCAGAGCATATTTCTTGAAGAACCCATTGCACAAAACTTCAAGGAAAACCGTCCTCTTTTTGCATAACTGTATGGCCTTCCTAGGGTTTCCAGAAATTCCGTATGACCCTCCTTATTTCTCAGTTTTAGAACTTAATACTTGGACGTTGGGGATATTTTTGGCATAGGAGTGTATGACCTCCTTCAATGCACCTGCAAAAAGCTTCGGATCGAAATTCCGAGCATTTTGAAATTTTGGCCCTAGGGTTCCTAGGGTTTCACCAATTTCTACAGAAATTTTAGTATTAGGGTTTCTGCAACTCATTGAAGGAGCTCTTCAGCTCACCGGTGTTCTCCTATATTTCAAAGGCTTATTTTTGGTAGTCACAAGTCCAATAAAACCTAAAAGTGCTAGCCTGGCCTAGCCGTTACGTTTTCTAGCTCAGTTGACAAAGGGTTGTGAAGAGTCTAAAATTATGATGAACAAAACTATGATGGAAGATAAGCTTGATGGATCAAGCAACTTAAAGTTACTGGAAGAAAAGACTTCAAAGGAATGCTTATTGTGGGTGATACAAAAGGTGTCATTGTGAAATACCTCCTTCATGAAGATATCAAAGGACAAGAGATCATCCATGTGCCATTGGAGAAATTATATCAGCACCCTCAGTTATGCACTTGTACATATATTATTTGTATCATTGTCATGAGGGTAATTGCAGGACGAAAGAACCTTTTTCCAAATTCTTGTATCCAGAGGGATCTCAGTGCATTCATAGGAATAACAGACTAGAAGTGAAGACTACATGTTTGATTGTTGAAATTGCCATTCCTCTAACCTATATTTCTAAATTTTTCTACATTACAAGTAGGTGTTGTAGTTGTGACAACAATCCTTAAATTGTTTTGATTCTAGAGATGTACCCATTATTCTCCTTTAGGAGATATTCTTGTTTTTGTTTCCTCTTGTTTTTATTGTTCCAGACAGGTTAAGGACAAAGGAATATGCTCATCATTTAGACGGAGTCATTTGACTTAGAGGGATTCAAAAATATTTGAGAAAGAGGAAGAATAGAATAATCATTGAGACAACCAATGCAATAATGCATGATCATAATATCTCTATGATTCCATGGGAAGAATCATGCATGAACCAATATATGTTTAGAATAAGAGTCTTCATCAGACTTTGAAAAACATAATCCCCAAAGAAAACTTCACCGAAATGAAGCATGAGATTGAACACTTCAGGTTATTTGGGTGCCTAGTGTATTTTCATGTACCCAAAGAGAATAAGTCCTATCTAGATCCTTTAGAAAGAAAGGATAAAATGAATCTTCAAAGACATTCCAAATCGACATCCTTGGTCAGAGACAGATTGAGACAAACATAGACGTTGTCCTTGAAGAAGAGATAGTCTTTCAAAGATCCAGAGAATCTTAGATGGAGATTAATAGTAAGACAATAACTTCTCCCCCTTCAACAGTTCACATGGAGACAAACATTATTCCAGTTGCTCCAGTTGTTCTAGTTGATATGTTCAAAGATATTGTAGTAGGGCATAAAAGACTTACCTAGACTCATTCTGCAAGATGCAGAGAAACATACAAGACTATCAAGGCACATCTCGAGAAATAAAAAGAGATTTTCGAGCTATCCTTCAATCATGAGCCAATTCATTGATGCCGAGCCTCCTTGTCTTAGAGAAGCAACAAAAGAACATGTATGGAAATATGCCATAACAAAATAATACCAGTATATCTTAAAGAATGATGAATACAATATTATTCAGGGACCAGAAGGGAAGTCTGTGGTAACTTCCAAGTAGATCTATACGATCAAGCATGTAGTTGATGGAAGTGTTGAGAAATACAAAATGATATCTATAGCCAGAGGTTTATAAAAAAAAAGGGGAGTTTTCTATGATGAGACACTTGATCCAATAAAATCCTATACACTTCCATCCGTACTACCATCCATGAGTTGGAAACTATATCAGATAGATAAATTCTTGATGAGTTTGGATTTCAGCAAGAGTGTTGTTGATCCAAACCTATATCATTATAGTGTTGATAACATGATCTTGATTTTGATGACTTATTCAGAAAGCCTTGTTGTTGGATACAAGTAATCTTTGAATTTTGAATTATAGATGAATAATATGAGTATGATGCACAACTTCTTGAGACAAGAAGTATGACAGAGGACCAATAATATTTTCCGGAGTTAAGGAAAATATACAGTGAAAATATTAAATAAGTTCAAGTATGACAGAATACAAAATCACCATGATGGATTGATGGTGATTCAGAAGAGACTAATCCACAACTAATTGGATCATTGATGTATCTGTTTAACACCAGAATTGATTCATGCCGTGGAATGAATGTGCTTAGTCATTTCATGAGTCAACCGAAATAGACTCACTAGACAACAACAAAACATGTATTAAGATATATCCAAGGCATAGTTGGATATGGCCTGAGACATGCCTTCAGTGTGAACTTGAGTTTGTAGGATATGCCGATTCAGATTGAGAAGAAAGTACAATAAACCAGAAGAGAACATTCGGTTGATGTTGTACCATGAAATTTTCCATGGTTTCCTGATGCAATAGGAAAAAAAACTCTGTGGCCTTGAGTGCACCAGAGACAGAGTATATAGCAACGAGTGCGCGAATCAATGTGGCTTCACAAACTTCTGACAAATTTACTTGACCATGAGATGGATCCTATGATGATACCCTAGAGCCATGTATAAAGATCCTTGAGAACCTAGTGTTTTCTGATGAATCAAAACACGACAAGATGAAATATCCTTATATCAAAGATATGATGCAAAGGAGAAAACGTACACATGCAGTACCTTCCTACACATGAGAATATTGCAGACGTCTTCACTGAAATAACTTGGTGAATAATACCTCCCTATTTGAGAGGGAGTATTGATGACTCTAGCTAAGACAAAATTCAAAATATATCCATGTGAGACTTGGCATGATAAATAATGCCTCCCTAGCTGAGTGTGAGTGTTGATGATTGCAACTATGTGATACATTCTCCAGTTTACAAATCTGTGAGGTGTGGATCATTTCATCTATGTGAGTCTTTCTCTAGCTTACAAACCTTAGAGAAAGCCCCTAAGAAGGGTATGTGGTTCCTACCTAAGACAGAGCTGGAACATAGAGATGACCTTGTTACATGAAAACCCCCCTACGTACAAGTGAATTCCCTCTTGGATCTAGAATTATAAGACCAAGACAGAAAGGTGCTAACTTTGATCACTGACATCCCTTTAAACCTAGATAAGCTAATATATAGAGAAGAGGAAGAAGATGTACCTTTTTACGATGTTTGTCCTTGCCCAGTCCAAGTTGAGATTTTATCTTCAAGCTCTTTAACATGTCTTGCAATTCAATAAACAACAAAGACAAAGCATACTTCCTATTATACCATGATTAGTTTGAAACTAGATTTATCCATTAAAGACAAGTTCATGTAGATATACACAATCTTGAAGGAAATAGGCCAATCACATGTATTAATGAGAACTCAAAAGAGATACTTACAAAACCTTGATGAAGTTGTAGTAGCCTCTTCCATCTCTCCTTGTCCAACCCCTTGCTCAAATGATCAACAAACAAAATGACTATGCTTCATTGATTATCTCCCTTATGAGATCATAAGTTTGATGCCTTCATTGTCTCTCTCCTTCCTTATGAGATCATAAGTTAGGTATTTCTCAATCTCTCCATCCCCTTCACCATGATAAGGCGTCGTTATATAAGCTTGGAGAGGCCTAGCCACCTTAGATATTCTTGGAATAGGTTGAGGATATTTCTCCATCAGTTGTGGATCCTCCCTAAGATCCATCTTTGACCTCAAATTCAAATCCAATTGATTTCAAAGATAAGGGGGATCTTCCTCTGATTTTCTCAACAACATAACACTCCCCCAGAATGGTGCACAGAGTGCTACAATGCTCCCCCAAAGGAGGGAAAGGAGCGCTAGCGCTCCTTTCTAGTGGGTAAGGGAGCGCTACCCAAGATTTCCTCAAAAAAATCCATTGCTTCCCCAGAATGGTGCACATAGCACTACAATGCTCCCCTAAAGGAGGGAAAGGAGCGCTAGCACTCCCTACTAGTGGGTAGGGGAGCATTGCCCTTCAAAATTCATTTTTAATTGGTTTTTCTCAAGGAAAAGGCTTTGTACTCTTTGTCAAGGTATTTCTCCTTCTTTAACTTGTCTCTAAGGGTGTCTTTAAGTGTTCCTTGTGATTTTGTTCGAGACACAACATAAGCAAGATGAAAGTATGATGTTTGTGACACTTGCGACACTTGTAATGAAGACAATAGGTTTTCATTAAAGTGAGTAATTTTGATGTGTAACAGATTTCCCCCACAAAGTGCGAAGTTAGAATATGAAAATTGATGACTGAAGTACTTTGTAGACTTTTTCGAGCAAGGGTATGGACTCATAGAACCTGGCAGAAGCTGCACACAACCATCAAACAAATATTATGATATGTCTCAAACCCAAGGCAGGAATACCTATGCTTGGGTGATAAATACTTGCAAGGTATGGCCGCCATAAGATACACTGTGGATCCATAATTGTATTAACAAAAAGGTATAGCCACCAAAGATACAATGTGGATCTATACTCCCATGACATGAACTGATCATAGCCATGAAAAATACACAGTGGATCGATGAGATGACAAGACATAGCCACAGACCAATACAAAGTGGATCTATGTGACAATATATGTGTCAATATTCAAGAGAAACTTTGTCGCAACCTGGGTAAAGTACATATCAGAGTGATTAATCAACTTAGGGTCTTCTTACCAATCCTGATGTAGTACGAATCTAAACATGTGTATAGATGTCCTGGTGTTGAACATGGTAGAAACCACTTGATTACTGGTCAATGAGGTAAACCGTTAACAAGTGCGAGGGAAATCACCATTGATGTCAATGATTCCCAAGGTACCCTAGTACATTCCAATGAATGTGAATAGATGAGCTGAATTCAAACATCCGTGGAATTATCCGATCAGAGGTCAATGACGTAAATCGACTGTCAGAAGTGAGGAGGCCTGCCATTGAGGCATGCAGGTCCCAAGGTATTAAGTGGTTTCTAAGTCTAATTCCCGGATAATGTGCTGAAGTCAATAGGAACAAACTCGTCGAAGGAGGGCCTTGATGTATCCCCGATCAATGACACAAAGCTGGCACAAAGATGTAAATTGGTGGATCAAATGAACATGGACTGACACGGGTATTGAAACAGGAAATTTGTGATGGTTGAATCTCGAGGAAGATACTTCCCTTGAACACTGAGGCACAATAGCAGAAACACGACATGGACCAAAACATAATAATGCAGTGGATGCTGTGACTTTCTTTGGGTGACCCAAAGGAGTAAATAAACTTAGATGATTGGTTTAGTGCAAAGGTCAAGCGGATTAAAATGTATGAAAAGACAAAGTGTCGTGTTCAAGGGCGACCGTAAGATTGACTTGTGATGTTTTCAAAA
>JZKD02S2051279.1:119876-137599 GCA_000966675.3 Picea glauca | reverse complement strand
TCAATATAACTCACCTTTGGTAAGTCCCTCTTCCTTTGTTTAATGAACTGGAAGAAGTAAGGGTTCGGTCCCATATGGGCCCTACAATGATTTTTTTTTAATGAGTCCAGAGATGGTAAATTCGATGATTTTTGATGTTTAGAGAGTATGGAAAGAACTTAAAGATGACTCCAGTGTTTTCCTTTTTGATAATGTTAGTCTTTCGAGGCCGAAAAAGAGAAATTATCACTCAAAAGATGCCCTTTCAAACCTTTTAACAAATGGGAAAGGAAGCAAGATCACTCAACATCTTTTCATGTTTACAGAGTCTAAAAAGAACTTAAAGGAGACTCTAGGGGGTTCCTTTTTCGTATAACCTTTACGAGTCCGAAAAAGTGATAAAAGTATACTCAGTTACATTCTCATGTATTTTCGAGCATGAGAAAGAACAAAGATTAAGCTCGGTATTGGTTTCATTTTTAGACAAGCTTGAAACAAAATTAAATGTATGCTTGTAAATTCCCAGTGTAATTTCCAATGGTAGGGATACCCATGGATGGTTGGTACTCTGCCCCCAGCTTGAAAATATAGTGGCATAACTCCAAAATGATAATCAAAGGCTAGAGACATGCCCCCCAAGCTTCAATTCATTCACCGACTTTGAGGTTGTCACCGATTTCTGTACTATATGGAGAAAAAGGATACAGATGGATGAAATGAAGGTTCAAAAATGAGACCTAACGAAAGACTCGACTTGGATGAGAGGTGACTGTTTCATTTTTTAATGAGCTTGACACAGTAAAAGAACTATGGTCAAGGATCCGATTTCAATCCCCAAATTTCCATTTCATTTTATAAAGAGCTTGCTACAGAAAGGAAAACTATGCTCATAGCCTCTGTTTCATTTTTTAACGAGCTTGCCATAGAAAAAAAAAATATGCTCGTGGCTTCGGTTTCATTTTTTAACGAGATTGACACAAGAGAAAAAATATGCTCAGGACCTTTTATTAATCAAGGCTTCCAAGAGGATAATTCTCTAGAAGGAAAACATGCCAAGGGACAAAACTCAGTCATGGATTCCAAGAGATATTCACTAGACAGAAGAACAATGCTCTGAAAGGAACACATGTTGAGGGTCATGACAGGGGTAAGGAGATCATTCTCTACTAGCCCTATCAAAGAGATCACCAAGTCAACTACCAGATCTAAGTCACAAAAGGCCGAGCTTACAGTGAGAGTCTGATCTTTATCGACAGTTGAAGGCATGGGAGATAACGACACATAATTGACCTGTGGCCGGGGCAATATTGTCTGCATATAAGAACCATTTAGGGAGTTCATTGGGTTGGTAATAAAGTCAGGACCAACACATGAAAGTTGATCAATAGCCATAATTGTTCCATTGTGAGAGAAATATATCACACGAAAAAGAGTGGACACAATAGCTTTCATGGCATAGACATAATATTTCCCAAGGATTAAATCGAAATCCAAGGGGTCCTGGAATACCATAACATCAATAAAGATACTTTTCCCTCCCAAAGTTATGGGAAAATAGGGAAGGATCCATAAAGGGTAACTGGTAATTCTGTTAAAAGTGAACAGAGTCTGGGTAACTAGCACAAGTTGAGGATAACCCAAAGCTTGCCAACCAATAGAGGAATAAATATTAATGGATGAACCTTCATCTATCAACACATGAGGAACATCCTGACCACAAAATTGTACTATAATCTTGAAAGTAATGTGAGAGGGAAGACGAGGTCCAGTTATCACACCCCAATCAAAGAGGATGGCCTCATTACTTGGAGGGGGTTTCGTCGAAGAAGGAGGAATGCCCCCCAGGATGGTAGATTCTGTATCAACGAGAAAAACATGGGAAAAATTGAGTTTACTCTTTATAGGGAGATTAGGATTGATTGATAATGACATCAAATCAACCACTTGTGTTTCATTCTCCAAGGGGAGAATGGGGTCAACAGGTGGAAATAGATCGACCGCTTGGGTTGCACTCTTAACAGGAGAGTGGGATTGGCTGAATATGGGATCGAATCAACCACTTTGTCAACTGGTTCAACTAAGGACGTGACCAGATTGACGACATGATCAACCAGACTGGCCGATGAAGGGACTGGAGCAACCACTTTGGCACTTGTCAGAGGAGGAGTGGGATTGACCACGTTGGCACTTTTCAGATGAAGGGTGGGACTGACCAATGATGAAACTGGATCAGTCACTTGGGTTTCACTTTTCAGATCAAAAGTGGGGCTGATCGATGACAAAACTGGATCAACTACTTTGGTTAGTGGTTCAACTGAGAATGAAACTAGATTGACCACCTGATCAACCAGACTGACCGGGGATGGAAACAGATTGACCATTCCATCAACTAACGATGGGTTTGGGGAAATATTATGATAAACAGTTGGAAGTTGAATCTTTTCCAAAAGAGAAGAAGCCTTGTCCATACAAGGACAAAGGTGAGAATAATGATCACCTTCGCATAAAATACAAGGAAATTTGATATTTGTCTTATTCTTACCAACCTTAACGTCACTAGTTGACGATGCATCACCAGCATGTCTAGCAGAGGCTGATGATGTGGAGGACCAAATTTCTAAGACCTTGGGAAGACCAGGACAATCCCTCAGAAAGTGTTCACCCTTACAAACACTGCAAGGGAATTTGGGTTTCAGATTCTTCGTTTTAATCTTTTCGACCTCATCAACACTCCCAATACGATTAATAGTAGTTGGTTTCTTGGATCCACCATCTGATATGGTTGGAGGCTTGGTCCTTTTCGGGTTCTTCTTCTTCTTATCAACCTGGCTACTTGCTTTAGAGCTTTCACTAGGCGAAGAAAGAGAAAGGGAAGGAGACTTAATGGGTGAAGAAGGCGAAAAGTCGACATGAGGTTTATGTGTGGGTGGTGTACTTACATCTGAAGCATTAGGTGCAGTTAAAGCACTGGGAATATTCAAGATCACTGGAGTGGGGAACAACCAAACCGATAATCCTATGGTGAGTCCTGGAAGACTTAGTGTGGCAATGTACGGAGGACCAATGTTTCCAAAAGAAGGAAAGGTGAAAGGTTCCTCGGGACAAGGGGTTCCTCCATTGGTACTCCCAGAAGTTGATGCCATTAACACTGACTCGATGTAAGGTCCACTAAGTAAAATAAATAACACATGCTACTGATCTGAGAAGCAAACAATCAAACAAACCTTCCCACAATGAAACCACTAGTTGGTGATGAAATCCAACATAGCGAGATAAATATAGGAAGGGGTTGGGATAGAGCGGGTGGATTAGTTACGTTAGCAATATGTTTAACAGACTTACACCTTGGTGCAAGCTTCCACATAGTAATTTTGGATTTACCCTCCAAGGAGCCCGAGTGAGTTTGACCAACATCTGTTTCGGGTACAATGAGACTTCCCTTTACTGTCATCTTGTGTAAGACCCTGAATATTATGGCTACTAAGGTCACCAACTCGTAGTTAGCCCCTGGGCGAGTACATTCGATAGTCCAGTCTGAACGTATGGGCAGGATAACAAGTCTAAAACCCTTCAAGAGAAATGAGGACAAGTGGACCACTAGAACTCTAGAGGACCCCGAACGGATTCAAATTTCACGAAGCACTGAGACCAAATGAAGATAGCTAAACCTCAAGAAGAACCCCTAATATACTATCTGACTACTACGAATGGTTAAACCACAGAGGGATAATATCTGTAACTTTCCCAAACGTGACCTCGTGCATAACCCCTATGTGAGAGGGGGATCCCAGTAAGCTTATATGAATATTGGATTTTCTCTCTCTATCTCAAGATGCTAATTTTGTTTGACATATTTGGAAATATATCCTTTCAACCTATTCCAAATCCCTACACCTTAAGCTAATGTAGGTTTGCTAATAGAAAATGTAAAAATGTCTGATAAGTTTTAGTTTAGCGCTTGATTTTAAGGCTGTTGTTTACTCAAGAGGAAAATGGAGTGGACTAAATGATGTTTTGACCGACTCTAAATAATGAAAAGAAATGAGAATTCAAATATTTCACTTCGATGAAAGCTATATTACAAGGAGAAAACATTTATCAGTCCCAGATGCACAATGTCTCAAAATGCCAAAAACCATGCAATTTCGCTACTTCAAATGCAAGCTAGTTTCACTACCCAAAAGAAAGAATGAAACTATATTCTTTCTTTGATTCTAATTTATAAATTAAATACAAATCCTTTGATGCTCTACTACTTTCAATTAGGAGAAAGAGTCCTATGTAGATGCAAAAGACACGAAGAAAAAAGGCTACAAACAAAGCATGCACTCAAGGCAGTGAGGTATGAAAGAAAAAAAGTAGAAACCTGTTCCTAAAATAACACAATCAAGGATTCTACAACTAATACAACATTCAAGGAACATAAGAAAATGCAGAGAAGAATCCAAGAAAAGACAGGGAGAAAGAGAAGTCACTCAAAACTGTCCTGACAAAACAAGCAGCTAGAAAAAGAAATTTCACATTTCTGAAAAATGGTTTCAAGCTCCAATCAAGGAAATAGGAAGTGATAAGAATCAAAATCCATTACAAACAACTTCACAAACCAACCACAAACTCTGTTTAAAGACCTTTGCAAAACATGCTGCAAAATACTAAGCAGAAGAAGGCAAAAACTTCCAAAAAAGAGACTAGTGCTCCATGTCTCAAGGGTACATAGAGTTGAAAATCCCCCTAAAACAATATAGGGGAGAGATGGCCAGATATCATCACTCTGGTATGGCCTAGGGGGGGAGCTATTCCTCCAAGAATCTCAAAAAAAGAGAAAAAAATGAAAAAAAACTCACCCAGAATGCATAAAAATTGGTGAAATTGTTAGTGAAGGTAGGAGAAGGCTAATGGATGATGAAAAAAAAATAAAAGTGATCTGAAAGGTGGGAAAATATAAGTAAATAGAAGAGTAATTTCTTGGGATAAATGACCTCAAAGATCAAATGGAACAGTGGATAGATCTTCAAATTTCCTTACAACAACTTTCATTCAATCAGATAAATGAAAAAAGCAGTAGATCGACTCCAAATCTCAAAGAAGAAGAATGACTCAAAGTAAGGAAGGAATATGTCAAAAATCCAAAAAAAACATCATCAATTCTTAGAAATCAAAATGTTGGAGGCCAAAACAAAGACACACTGAGATGGTGATAACCTTGAGCAGATGAATCAACAAAAAAATAAACTCAGAGATCAACTCCCAAAAAGTTTTTTAGCAGAAAAAGACCACCGCACCAAAGTATTGTAGCACTCTTTAGGATCTTGCAAGGGAGTTCTATCTCTCTGGTTGTAGAGGCAGGGGAGATCTAGCCTCTCAGAAGAACAAAAACTTGCCCAAAACTAAAAAAACTCAAGAAAATCCAGAAATTGAGTGTGTATGGGATGAATCCAAGAGCCAACAACACATCTAAGAATCAAAATCACAGCATTAATAAGATCTAAATATGAGCAACGGCCAAAAACAAGAGCAAGGAAGGAAACCACAACTGAAATCTTTTCTCCCTAGCGGAGTCGCCAATTTCTATTACAGAAAAATCCCCCCGCGGACAGGTGAATTCCCTCTTGGATCTAGACTTCTAGACTAAGACATAAAGGTACTAAATTTGATCACTGACATCCCTTTAAACTTAGCTAAGCTAATATATAGAGAAGAGGAAGAAGATGTACCTTTTTACGATGTTTGTCCTTGCCCAGTCCAAGTTGAGCTTTGATCTTCAAGCTCTTTAACAAGTCCTGCAATTCAATAAAAAGCAAAGACAAATCATACTTCCTATTCTTCCATGATTAGTTTGAAACTAGATTTATCCATTAAAGACAAGTTCATGTAGATATACACAATATTGAAGGAAACAGGCCAAGCACATGTATTAATGAGAACTCAAAATATATACTTGCAAAACCTTGATGAAGTTGCAACAACCTCTTCCAACTCTCCTTGTCCAACCCCTTGCTCATATGATCCAAAAAAAAAATGACTATGCTTCACTAATTATCTCCCTTATAAGATCATAAGTTTGATGCCTTCATTGTCTCTCTCCTTCCTTATGAGATCATAAGTTAGGTATTTCTCAATCTCTCCATCACTTTCACCATGAGAAGTCTGCCTTATATAATCTTGGAGAGGCCTAACCACCTTAGAGATTCTTGGGATAGGTTGAGGAACTTTCTCCATCAGTTGTGGATCCTCCCCAAGATCTAGCCTTGAACTTAGATTCGAATCCAACTGATTTCAAAGATAAGGGGTATCTTCCCCTGATTTTCTCAATAGCATAACACTCCTCCAGAATGGTGCACAGAGCGCTACAACGCTCCCCCAAAGGAGGGAAAGGAGCGCCAGCACTCCCTGCTAGTGGGTAATGGAGAGATGCCCAAGATTTCCTCAAAAAAACCCAGCGCTCCCCCAAAATAGTGCACAGAGAGCTACAATGCTCCCCCAAAGCAGGGAAAGGAGTGCTAGTACTCCCTACTAGTGGTTAGGGGAGTGTTTCCCTTCAAAATTCATTTTTAAGTGGTTTTTATCAAGGAAAATACTTTGTACTCTTTGTCAGATGATTTCTCCTTCTTTAACCAGTCTCTGAGTGTGTCTTCAAGTGTTCCTTGTGATGTCATTCGAGACATGACATAGGAAAGATGACAGTATGATGTTTGCAACACTTGCAGCCAAAATACGACACTTTTAATGACGACAATAGGTAATCATTGAAGTGATTAATTTTGATGTGTAATAGACCTCCTCCATTCACAGAGTTGAGAAGAACTCCAGATGATTATCCAGTGGGAAAGACGATCTGTTGAGTTCGACGTGCCTGTGGCTGAGAACAAGGTGAATGCATGAAATCCCAAAGTGTTGGGTGCATTGTTATGTGAAAAGAAATGAAGATGATGTATTCGACTCCTCTAAGAAGTAGAGTTGACGAGAAAATCTAGATGATTCTCATTTGTGAGGCAATGGGAAAGAAGATCTCTATAGTGGATGTGCCTGTGGATGAGCACAGGTGAATGTGTGAAGATCTGGTTCTTCTGTCTAATGCAGTGAGCCAGAGATATGGAAATCCCTATGGATGTGCACCTAGTGGATGAGCACTAGTGGGTGTATCATATCCCTTGCTATATTGTTCAAGAGTCAGACCTGCCTGTTACCCTAATTGTAATGTAAAGGGTACAAGTCAGCCCCACATTAATGTGATTAGTAATAAATGTAAAAGATAATTAATCTAGTTAATATTAATTATAATGTGACTTAGAGAGGTTGTCCCTGTTTTTCCAATAGACACTTCTATTGATAGGACAAGTCTAATATAAGTAAAGGAAGATTCCCCATTATGGAATCATATCCTTCACACATGTTTGGAAATTTCAGCAAGTACACTTCCTTGGGAAAAGTGCACACTTCTCTTGGGCGCTAGTCTTCTAGGGTTTGAGAACCCTCTTGTGTTCTAGGTTTTATCTTTATGGTGAAATTGTTTCTATTGAGGAATATAGAAAAGGATTTGGCTGGGTTTTCTTCCCTTGTTGAGAAGGGTTTCCCAGGATACTTCTTGTGTTCTTGTGCATGGTGGTTCTTCTTGTGATGTTGATTGTTGCAACATTAATGACTTAAGTAAAATGATAAAATGGAATGAAATTCATGCTTAAGCCTAGGTTATTGAAAAATCAATATGGTTTCAAATCATAGGTCTTCAATAACCCATTGCACAAAAATTCAAGGCAAACCATCCTCTTTTTGTAGAACCGTATGGCCCTCCTAGGGTTTCCAGAAATTTCGTACGACCCTCCTTATTTCTCAGTTTCATCCCTTAATACTTGGAAGTTGGGGATATTTTTGGTATAGGAGTGTACAGACTCATTCAACGCACTTCCATCAAGCTTCATATCAAAATTTCAAGCATTTTGAAATTTTGGCCCTAGGGTTTCTAGGGTTTCGCCAATTTCTGCATAAATTTTAGTGTTAGGGTTTCGCCAACTCATTGAAGGAGATCTTCAGCTCACCAGTGTTCTCCTATATTTCAAAGGCTTATTTTTGGCATTCACAAGTCTGATAAAACCTAAAAGTGCTAGCCTAGCCTAGCCTCTAGGTTTTCTAGCTCAGTTAACAAAGGGTTGTGAAGAATCTAAAATTATGATGAACAAAACTACGATGGAAGGTAAGATTGATGGATAAAGCAACTTAAAGTTCCTGGAAAACAAGACTTCAAAGGAAGACCTATTGCGGGTGATACAAAAGGTGTCACTGTGACATACCTCCTTCAAGAAGATGTCAAAGGACAAGAGATCATCCATGTACCATTGGAGAAATTATATCAACACCCTCAGGTATGCACTTGTACATATATTATTTGTATAATTGTCATGAGGGTAATTGCAGGATGAAGGAACCTTTTTACGAATTCTTGGATATAGAGGGATCTCAGTGCATTAATAGGAACAACACACTAGAAGTGAAGACTACAGGTTTGATTATTGAAAGTGTCATTACTCTAACCTATATTTCTAAAGTTTTCTACATTACAAGTAGGTGTTGTAGTTGTGACAACAATCCTTAAATTGTTTTGATTCTAGCGATGTACCCATTATTATCCTTTAGGAGATATTCTTATTTTTGTTTTATCTTGTTTTTCTTGTTCCAGACAGGTTAAGAACAAAGGAAGATTCTCATCCTTCAGAGGGAGTTACTTGACTCAGAGGGAGTCAAAACTATTTGAGAAAGAGGAAGAATAGAATCATCATTGAGACAACCAATGCAATAATGCATGATCAGAATATCTCTATGATTCCATGGGAATAAGCATGCATAACATAGTATATGTTTAGAAAAAGTCTTCATTAGACTTTGAAAAACATAACCCCCAAAGAAAACTTCACCGAAATGAAGCCTGAGATTGAACACTTGAAGTTATGTGGGTGCCCAATGTATTTTCATGTACCCAAAGAGAAGAAGTCCAAGCTAGATCCTTTAGAAAGAAAGGATACATTGAATCTTCAAAGACATTCCAAATCGACATCCCTGGTCAGAGACAGATTGAGACAAACATAGACGTTGTCCTTGAAGAAGAGATAGTCTTTCAAATATCTAGAGAATATCATATGGATATTAACAGTAAGACAATACCTTCTCCCCCTTCAACAGTTCACAGGGAGATAAACATTATTCCATTTTCTCTAGTTTCTCCAGTTGATACGTTCAAAGATATTGCGTTAGGGCATAAAAGACTTACCTAGACTCACTTTGCAATATGCAGAGAAACATACAAGCCTATCAAGGCACATCCCACGAAAGAAAAAGATATTTTCGAGCTATCCTTCAATCATGAGCCACTTCATTGATGCTGAGCCTCCTTGTCTTAGAGAAGCAACAAAATAACATGTATGGAAAGATGCCATAATAGAAGAATACCAATATATCTTAAGGAATGTTGAAAACAATATTATTCAGGGACCATAAGGGAAGCTTGTGGTAACTTCCAAGTAGATCTATAAGATCAAGCATGCAACTGATGGAAGTGTCGAGAAATACAAAACGAGATCTATAGCTAGAGTTTTATCACAAATAGATGGAGTTGTCTATGATGAGACACTTGATCTAGTAAATCCCGATACACTTCCATCCGTACTACCATACATGAGTTGGAAACTATATCAGATAGATAAATTCTTGATGAGTTTGGATTTCAGCAAGAGTGTTGCCGATCCAAACCTATATCATTACATTGTTGATAACGAGAGCTTGATTTTGATTACTTATTCAGAAATCCTTGTTGTTGGATACAAGTAATCCTTGACTTCTGAATTATAGATGAATAATATGAGTATGATGCACTACTTCTTGAGACAAGAATTATGACAAAGGACCAACAATATTTTCCGGAGTTAAAGAAAATATATAGTGAAAATATTAAATAAGTTCAAGTATGACAGAATACAAAATCACCATGATGGATTGATGATGATTTAGACGAGACTGATCCACAACTGATTGGATCATTGATGTATCTGGTTAACACCAGATTTGATTCATGCCATGCAATGAATGTCCTTAGTCATTTCATGAGTCAACCGAAACTGACTCTCTAGACAACAACATAACATGTATTAAGATATATCTGAGGCACGACTGGATATGGCCTAATACATGCATTCAGTGTGAACTTGAGTTTGCAGGATATGTCGATTCAAATTGAGAAAAAATTACAATAAACCGTAAGAGCACATCCGGTTGATGTTGTACCATGAAATTTTCCATGGTTTCCTGAGGCAACAAGAAACAAAACTCTCTGACCTTGATTGCACCAGAGATAGAGTATATAGCAGTGAATTTGCGAAGCATGTGGCTTCAAAAACTTCTGATAGATTTACTTGACCATGAGATGGATCCTATGATGATAACCAAGAGCCATGTATAAATATCCTTGAGAACCCAATGTTTTCTGATGAATCAAAACACGACAAGATGAAATATCCTTATCTCAGAGATATGATGCAGATGGAAAATTGTACACATGCAGTACCTTCCTACACATGAGCAGATTGTAGACATTTTCACCAAACTAACTTGGTGAAGAATGCCTCCCTAGTTGAGAGGGAGTATTGACGACTCCAACCAAGACAAAATTCAAAATATATCCATGTGAGACTTGGAATGATAAAGATTTCCTCCCTAACTAAGAGGGAGTGTTGATGATTGCAACTATGTGATACATTATCTAGCTTACAAACATGTGATATGTGGATCATTGCTGCTATGTGAGTCTTTCTCCATCTTACAAACCTTAGAGAAATCCCCTAAGGGTATGTGGTTCCTAACTAAGACAGAGCTAGAACGTAGAGATGACATCCTCCATTTAGAGAGTTGAGAAGAAATCCAGATGATTATCCATTGGGAAAGGTGATCTATTGAGTTAGACGTGCATGTGGATGAGCACAAGGTGAACGTGTGAAATCCCAAATTGTTGGGTGCATCGTCATGTGAACATAAATGAATATGATTTATTAGCCTCCTCTAAGCACCTGATTTGTTGAGAAACTCCACATGTTTCTGCTGTGTCAGGCAGTGGGAAAGAAGATCTGTAGAGTGGACGTGCCTGTGGACAAGAACAAGTGAATATGTGAAGATATGGTTCTTTTGTGTAATGCAGTGAGCCAGAGATATGGACATCCCTATGGATGTGTCCCTAGTGGATGAGCACTAGTGGGTGTATCATATCCATTGATATATTGTTCAAGAGTCATAAATTCATGTAACCCTAATTGTAATGTAAAGGGTACAGGTCAACCCCACCTTAATGTGATTAGTAATAAATGTATAAGATAATTAATCTGGTTAATATTAATTATAATGTGACTTAGAGAGGTTGGCCATGTTGTGCCGATAGACACTTTTGTTGATAGGACAAGTCTACTATAAGTAAAGGAATATTCCCCATTGTGGAATCACATCCTTCACACATGTTTGGAAATTTCAGCAAGTACACTTCCTTGGGAAAAGTGTGCACCTCTCTTGGGCGCTAGTCTTGTAGGGTTTGAGCACCCTCTTGTGTGCTAGGGTTTATCTTGGTGGTGGAGGTATTTCTCTTGAGGAATATAGAAAAGGATTTGGTTGTGTTTTCTTCCCTTGTTGAGAAGGGTTTCCCAAGATACTTCTTTTGTTCTTGTGCATGGTGCTTCTTCTTGTGATCTTGATTGCTGCAACATTAATGGTTTAAGTAAAATGATAAAATGGAATGAACTTCATGCTTAAGCCTAGGTTATTAAAAAATCAACAGTTTAATCACCTAGTGAGAGATGTAAGTTTTGGGAAGTTGGTTAAGAGGGTTTTGGCTTAAGTAAAGGACCAGAAATGAACCAAGAAAAGAGAAAATTTGATTCCCCACCCCTAGAAATGCTATTTAGGGGTTGGGAGTGTTACAAATTGGTATCAGAGCTTGGTTACAACACTTGTCCTGCTTGGAGTCATGAACGAGTCGTGTAAGAATCTTATTTTAATGAATTTTAAGGGTGATACCCTATTCTAATCCTCCCTCAAAGAGTCTGTTTAAACTTTTACTGCAGAAAAGAATGAAGTTTTCTATTGTGTGTGTGTATTTACAAAATATGAATGTGTGTTGTCTATGAATTAATAGACCGATGGATAAAAATGAGTGTTTTGTCAACACTCAAGCAATCAGTGAACCACGAAAAAATACAAGCATAAAGGATGGTGATGTGCCATGAAGTGGGGGATGACTCCCACAATAGATACGAAGAATCTGACGAGAGGAGGGAAATGGAGACCCCTTCGAATCTAGATGAAACTGTAAGGAGCCTCATGGCTGAATTACAAAGTTACAAGTCCAACGACGAGAGATTGATAAAGGAACAAGAGAAGAAAACATAAATAAATGCAGTCTTGTTGCAGATCTTATCTGACATACAAAGACAACTTCAGCATGGACCTGCAACTAGTCATGTGGACCGATGACATACGAAGAGAAGCCGAAGTCCACCTGAGATACGAAAACATGGTCCCATAAGTGGCCACACTAGGAGGAGTACCTCAAGGAATTTACAACCTGAAGACAAGGGACACTCATTAGAAGAATCCTTTGGGATGGAAACTGGAAACTCATAGGGATCTTCTAGTAGAAAAACTAGCTCACATACTCAAAGGAGAGGGAAGAAGCGAAATAATTCCAAAAGTATTGACCCTAAAGAGTTCAATAAATCCAAACCACCCTCTTTCGATTGTGATATTAAGAAAGTGGAAGAGGTAGAAGCTTGGATTCTTGGTTTAAAGAAGTACTTCAGAGTTCATGACTATTGAAAAAACTTGAAGGCTCAAATTTCCATCTTCAACCCGAACGTAAAGGATTTCATTTGGTGGGAAGATATTAAGAATGTGAAAGGAATCCATGAAAAGGAATTATCATGGAACAAATTTTAGAAACACTTCAAGAATAAGTATTTGTTAGAGAAATACCTTAACGAGAAGACTAAGGAGTTCTATGAACTCAAGCTGGGACAACTCAACATAGAGGAATATATCAATAAATTTCTTGAGTTGTTGAGGTATGTACCCTACATAAAAGATGAAAAGGTAAAAGTGCAACGATTTATCAATGGATTACCTCAGACCTACCTATTAGCACTAGAAGTCACCTCTAGATTGCATCAGAGGTAAGCTTGATACCCATTAGTTTGTATGTCATGACAAATAGTTTAAAGGGTGGTCTAATGGACACAGTCATGAAGTTCAGTCAAATGCAATCGTGTTCTAGAATGGGCCTGCAAGTGAGTTGACCAGCTGACAGTACCTTTCTGGACTTTCCATTAATGGTGAAAACAATTTCCAACCACCAACAACTACTTTAATAGATGCTACCTCGAGATCGGGGAGGCTCAAATCAACACTGCATTTATAGGACATGGCAGCCTTCCCTTGGCTATCTGCTGCTTCATTGAACTACCCAGATGACGGATGTGGATGAGGATATGGCATGGATGATGGCACCATCGACGTGGAGGTGAGACGAGAGGTGCCCATGTAGATAGGCATGGCATATAGAAGGTGACTGGGAAAGTATGAGTGGTTGAAAACGTGGGTGATGCGCTGGGACAAGACAACGATGAAGTGGCATGAGGCGAGGATTTGGGGGCATAGGAAAGGTCATGGCAGTAGATGGGATGGGGACCATATACCTAGGAGGATGTGAGTGGTAAAACACCTTGTAGGAGATGGTAGGCAAGAGTGATAAGGAGACATGGTCTGATGGTGAATGGAGGATAGGTGTACCATAATGAGATGAGGAGGGAGAGTGGGTGATGTGATGGGAAGATGTGAGAGACGGAGTGGGATACATGTGTTAGCAGGAGGCGAGAGCGGTAAGAGATGGTGGTAAGCAGTCTACTTGGAGGGGGTAGGCAACGATAAGAGGTTTTAGGCGGGGGGGGGAGGGTCCGAGATAAGGAGAGGGTGACACGTTAGTTAGGGCCCTGCATTTTAAAACCACCAACTCAGACCCCCCCCTCTCTTTAAAGGAAAAACATCGAGGGGGGCCAAATATGGATCTTGCGCCATAGATCTCGGTGCGCGAATCTCATTCACCCAGATCTATGTGTCTCTTAGCGTGACACTCCTGCACGCAGTACAAGACTTAGGATAAGTGGGTTTTAACCCATTTCTTTCCATTTTTCCACCCAAGGGACAAATCCAGTAAACACTTCCCCCCTACAAGAATATGTGATAACATTAGGCTTCATGGGGGATAGAGTCCTCCCTGCGAGGCTCTAAGATCTCCTTTTGCAGTTCTAGTTGCCTTCTGTTCGGCTATGGATTCAAGCTCAAAAACACCCTGCTGAGGATTATATGCTAAAAAATAAGATGAAAACAACATACAAGGGCTCCAAGGAGCTTATTTATGTACAATCCTAAACTAATTGATTTTTACAAAATACTAGGTGAAAGAAAACTTCCACCACAACCTTTCAAGTAACTTCCTAGCTGGAAGATCCTTCATTCTATCAGTGATCAGTAGTAGATGAAGCAACCGTGACAGTAGAGTGATTGCATCCTTTTTCTTCTATCCCAAGGTTGAAATTGAGATAAAATAGGGCAGCTCCAGGTCATGAAGGAAATGCCACTCCATGTACTCATTGATAGGCTCATAGAATGAGTGGAAAATTCTATGAAATTTGTAGCAGAAAGACTACTATGCTCTACAAATGCTCATACAAGGATGAATATTACTGGTAGGCATAGGCAGATGGGAGGTTGATATAGGTTGACTGTCCTCAGATGATGTTTGCTCACTGATAGGCTCTGGATAGGAGATAAACTACCCTTTCTGTTGCTCCTCTGGTTTTTATTCTAGGCTCTCCCAAGGGTCAGATTCATAATCATCATAAACATGACCTGTGGGAAAAATCTTCTCTTCATTATGCTGCTCAGTGTCTTCTGCAGGCCAAGGCTGGATGATTTCCTCATGATAATCATATTTAAAGAAAAGAGGATAAGGCTCTACTGTGTGTTCTTGGATATCCTGCATACCCAACTTAGAATCGGATTCATATTTTTCATATACAGCCCGACTTCTCCTCTGGTCAGAAAACTGTGATGTGGGGCTCTGCTACTCTTCATTTGAATAATCATCAAAGCTAGGGACAATAGGCACCTCGAGAGAATAATATAGAGCCTCTACAACCATGAAATATTTATCATCATCCTCAATAGAACTACCAAAAACATCCCCTTTAGTGGCTAGAAAATCCTCTGCATTTTCTTCAAAAATGTAGCACCAATGTTCTGCCTTCAATTCCTCTAACTCTGCAGAAAGAGACTTTACCAGATCCATTAGTTCACTTAGAGCCTCTTCTTCTTGGTACTCATCCTTACAACTTTCCTTTGATGCATATGAACATGGATGAGAAAGGACTGATTTATGATCCAAGTCATCAGGCTCATCCTCACAGCCTACATAAGAACCCGCTCTATATTGAATAAAATCGTTTTATCCCTCACAACAACTATGCAAAATTAACTCAGAGGGATAAAAATTATGACAATGAGCGTTGAAAGCTGCATGAAATTCTCCCAGTGAAGAAATGATAGCAGGGGGTAAAGAATGATACCACTCATGAGCATCCCTTGCTAACGATAACATGAACATCTTCATTAATACATCCTCCTGATGTATCACCCATTGGTGCATGAGTTCATGAAAATATTTGAGATGATGAGAAGAGTTTTCCTCTTTATGCTCTCTAAATATAGGCAAATAATCATTCCATTCATTTGGAGCAGAAACAACATTGGGAAAACCAAGAACAATAGAAAAATTAAAAGGAGCAAACCTCTGAGCTAGGATTCTTTCCATTTAGAACTAGTGGAGTCAATCAATTCTTCAACCATGGATTCGCCAGGTGAATGATGCGCAGGATGAGTGTTTCTGGTCTTTGTTCATCATCAAAGACCAGATCGAATCATTGTGTTCTCTGAGGGGCTACCAGGTGTAGCCAGAAGCAACCACATTGAAACAATGGAGTTGAGACATTGGAGTCGCCAGGTGAATAGTTGCAATCTTCAAAGGTTCTAATTTTTGATGCACCTTCAGAATCAAAAGTTCATTGTCGTTCTACCTAGGGAAAATCTTCAATTTATCCCCCGCAACGACGCTAGAAATGTTATCACTAGAAGTCACCTCTGGATTGCATCAGAGGTAAGCCTGATACCCATCAGTTTGTATGTCATGGTAAATAGTTTAAAGGGTGGTCTAATGGACACAGTCTCAAGATTATATCGTTTTAACTCATAAAACTGGGTTGGCATGCATAGACAAGTGAGGTCTTGATTTAAATTAAGCCAGTAAGTTTGTATAGTGGTGATTAGATAGAAGAAACACGAGGAAAACATGAAAGTCTGCTATGGACATCCGTTCTTCCAGCAACCTATGGGGGAAAAGTATCAGATGCAAGATCCTCTTGGATATGAAAACTTCAAGAAAATGAAAATGTTGAAACACCATATATAGTAAAACCTAAAATATACTACAATCACAACACCCGACTAGATCATCCATGCTCAATTTTTCAGAATCAAAGGGAATAAGATAACACGAGAAACTGATTAAAACTGGAAAGAATATTGCAGTGATCAAACCTACATCACAAAAACATCACCACCCTCGACTGGATCCTCCAATTCTGAGTGTCTTAACACGGTGTTTACAAAGATATGGAAAGAAGTTAAATTTCATTAAACAAGAAATCTCAAATGCATGTACATAACCAGAGAACCAAATGATTCATTAAGGATTTACAATCGAGAGCTTAGCTCAACCATTGACACTAACTAAAATTGATAACAACTCCTAAATACTCAAAACCGACTCCCAACAACAATTTCTAACTATTAAATTAAAGGAGTTACGTCTGCATGCCTCTCGTCATACTACACATGTAGTCTCTAGCTAGTCATGAAGTTCGGTCAGACGCAATTGCTTTCTAGAACGAGCCTGCAAGTGAGTTGACCAGCTGACAATCCCTTTCTGGACTTTCCATTAATGGTGAAAACAATTTCCAACCACCACCAACTACTTTAATAACTTATTCCTCAGGATCAGGGAGGCTCAAATCAACTCCGCATTTATAGGATGTGGCAGCCTTCCCTTGTCTATCTGCTGCTTTTTTGAACTACTACAAGGGGACCCAGATGATGGATGTGGATGAGGATCTGGTAGGGACGATGGTACCATTGACATGGAGGTGAGATGAGAGGCGCCCATGTAGACAGACGTGGTAGATGGAAGGTGACTGGGAAAGTACAGGTGGCAGAAAACATGGGTGCTACACTAGGATAGGACATCAATGAAGTGGAACGAGTTGAGGATGTGGGGGCAGAGGAAAGGATGTGGAAGTAGATGGGATGGGGACCATCTACCTAGGAGGAGGTGAGTGGTAGAACACCTGGAAGGAGATGGTAGGCGGGAGTGATAAGGAGACATGGTCTGATGGTGAGTGGAGGATAGGTGTACGGTAATGAGACGAGGAGGAAGAGTGAGCAATGTGATGGGCATAGGTGAGAGACGGAGTGGGAGACATGTGTCAACGGGAGGTGGGAGCGGTAAGAGATGGTGGTAAGTGGTCTACTCGGAGGGGGTAGGCGACGGTAAGAGGTTTTAGGCTGGGTTCTGAGTTAAGGAGAGGGCAACACGTTAGTGGGGGCCCCAC
>JZKD02S2051279.1:52743-119795 GCA_000966675.3 Picea glauca | reverse complement strand
CGATATGGCTATTGCGCCGTATATTTGGGCACACGAATCTCAACTGCCCAGATCGATGCATTGCTTAGCTTGACGTGTTTGTGCACACAAAACTTAGGATAAGTGGGTTTTAACCTATTTCTTACCATTTTTCCATGCAAGGGCCAAATCCAGGAAAACATTCCCCCCTGCAAGAGTATTTGATAACACTACCAGAACAAGATTGAGTTTGATGATCCAAATACCTTAGAAGACACTATTCGTAAGGCAGGGTACTATTATTAACATTTCGGGAGTTAGAGAGAACCTCGAGAGGATTGGAAGAAGAGGAGAGGTTCAAGATTCAATAAGAAGGGGTTAAAATCCTCAATATTTAAGAACTATAGGAAGGACTCTAGGATAAGCCTTCTTGCTAGAAGTGTATATCAACATAATTTCCCCTCTTAGAGTGGAAATAAACCTTTTGGAGCAACCCAAGGAAATATGAATAACCCAAAAAGAAGGAACCGTTGAAATGTTGGGGTTGTGGAGAAAAACATCTAATGAGGGACTATCCACACAGACAAAAGAACAGCAGGATATTTTACAACATCCAAGAAGCTATCACCATCAATGATGTGGCTAGGAGTATCCCACGGATTTATGCAGTCGTGGATAATAAACAATCCAACCACCAAGCTTGAGTGGTGGAGATGGAAGGTATGATTGCCAAACAGCTAATTTCTATTTTGATTGACCCTGGTTCTAATTTGAGTTATGTGGCCCCTCAGACTATTGATAAGTGTAAATTGCAGCCACATAGATATTCTAAGCCATGGTTGGTACAACTAGCCATTGGCACCAAAAGAAAAATAACAGAGGTCATACCAACTTGTCAATTCATTATGGATGGATTTCCCACCCAAGATACCCTTAACATACTTCCCCTAGGATCTTATGACTTTTTGATTGGTATGGATTGGCTAGATGCATATGAAAATAAGTTGGAATGTTACCATAAAACCTTGGAATGTGTAAATTAAGAAGGGATAATGATAACCCTCCAAGGGATTCAGAAGCCTGTCTCAGTGAGACGAATATCAACCCTTCAAATGAAAAATTACTGCAGAAAGGGATGTCCTCTATATGAAATATAGGTATTGGAATCTATTTAGGATGACAAAACAAACCTAGAGGACCACCCCATACTAAGAGAGTATAGAGACGTGTTTCTAGAAGAGGTATCAGGTCTACCTCCGAGAAGAGACATTGACTTCTCCATAGAGATTGCACCAGGAGCAGTGCCAGTGTCTAGGACACCCTATAGGATGAGTACACCCAAGCTAATTGAGCTCAAGCTACAGTTAAAGGAAATGATGGAAAAAGGCTACATCTGGCCCAGTGTGTCCCCATGGGGAGCACCGGTCTTGTTTGTGAAGAAGAAAGATGGCACATTCTGACTGTGCATAGATTATATACAACTCAATAAAACAACCATAAAGAACAAGTACCCCTTACCAAGAATCAATGACTTATTCGACCAATTAGGGGGCATTTCCATTTTCTCAAATATTGAATTGAGGTATGGATACCATCAAGTTCGAATCAAGGATGAACATATCCACAAAACAACCTTCAGGACAAGGTATGGTCACTATGAATTTGTGGTGGTTCCATTTGGATTAACCAATGCGCCTGCCACTTTTATGTGCCTGATGAATAATATACTCACCAAATTCCTAGACAAATTTGTATTGGTTTTCATTGATGATATCCTAACCTACTCCAGGAATAGAGAGGAGCATGAAGAACATCTTAGACTTGTACTTCAAGTTCTAAGAGAGCATCAACTCTACGCTAAGTTGAGAAAGTGTGACTTTTTTCAGAAACAAGTCCATTACTTAGGCCATGTTATTTCTAAATAAGGAGTGGCAGTAGACCTTGACAAGATCAAATCTATTATGGAATGGCCTACCCCAAAGGATGTATCTGATATCAGATCCTTTATGGGCTTAGCAGGATATTATAGAAGGTTTATAAAAGGATTTTCCAAGATTGGTTTCCCAATCACCGCCCTTCATAAAATGGGGTTTAAATTCATTTGGACATTGGAATGTGAAGAAAGATTCCAGGCACTAAAATACCTTCTGACCCATGCACCCATGATGAAGATTGCATACCCTGATATTGAATTCCTCATATGCATAGATGCCTATAAGGAAGGACTCAGAGGAGTCCTTATGCAAGAAGGACATGTAGTTTTCTACGAATTAAGAAAATTGAAAGAGAATGAAATCAATTATGTGACCCATGATCTAGAGTTGGTTTCCATAGTGCATGCTTTAAAAATGTGGAGGAATTACCTCCTGGGTAAGAGATTTATACTTATGACATACCACTATGGGTTGATGCACCTGTTTGATCAACCAAAACTCAATTCTAGAAAATCTAGGTGGATGGATCTCCTTAGTGAGTTTGATTTCGAAATCAAACAAATCAAAGGAAAGAAAAATAGGGTGGTTGGTGCCCTTAGAAGAAGTATGAAAATGATTCACCTGGAAACGATGAGCACCTGTGAAACAAATGTCAAGCAAAGAGTCGCGAATGCATAAGAAACAGATGCATTCTTCAAGATCGTGACATCGTACCTAAAACAAGATCCCACAAGGCTAAAACATAAAGGCTATCAGATGTTGGACGAAGGTATGCTGACTTACAAAAACATATTGTATATCTCAATTTGTGATGACTTGAAGAGGTCCATAATGGATGAATTGCACAAGAGACCACATATCGACCACCCAAGATATCATAAAATGATCACAACCACTAGGAAACAATTCTATTGGCCTTGATTGAAAAAGGACATAGCTGAATATTTAGCCAAATGTATAGAATGCCAGCAAGTTAAGGAAAAACACCAACACCCACCAGGGTTGTTGTGACCTCTACCAATTTCAGAATGGAAATGGGAGACCATATCCATGGATTTCATCACTAGATTACCAAGATCGGCCAGGAAGAATGATGCCATCATGGTAGTGGTGGACAAGTTGAGCAATTCCGCTCACTTCATTCTTGTCAAATCGACTTGAAAGGAAATAGATATTGCCAACATATTCATGAAGGAGATATTCAAACTCCATGGCATGCCTAGGGAGATTGTATTTGACAGAGACACGAAATTCACTTCAAGCTTTTGGAAATCCTTGATGGCTAGTTTTGAGACTAAATTGTTGTTTAGCACAACCTATCACCCTCAAACCGATGGAAAGACATAAAAAGTAAACCCGATATTAGAAGACATGCTAAGAATGCATGTAATGCATCAGCCTAATAAGTGGTAGGACTACCTTCCACTCATAGAATTTTCCTACAACAACGGTTATCAAGAATCATTGAGGATGAGCCCTTTCGAAGCCCTCTATGGTAGACAATACAAAACTTTAGTCAATTTGAGTAATCCAGTGAATATAATTACAATCAGACCTGACATGCTGAAAGAAATGGAACAACAAGTGATTCAAATAAAGAAAAATATGAAAATCACTTAGGATAGAAAAAAAAATTACACCGACAGAAAGAGAACTCCCAGAGAATTCAAGACAAGAGATCATGTCTATCTCAGAGTTAGGCCCATAAAGAGTTCCTTGAGAATGGGAGCTTGTGCCCAGTTGGAACCTCGGTATTGTGGACCCTTTGAAGTATTAGATAAAGTGGGACCTGTAGCCTATAGGATAGCACTCCCTCCCACAATAAAGGCACATAATGTTTTCCATGTTTCAATATTGAATAAATATGTACATGATTCTAATCATATAATTGACTAGTCTGTGATCCAGGTGGAATCGGAGGGATAATTCCTACCAAAACCTCAATGCATACTAGACAGGAAGGAAACCCCACTCAGGAACCGAACCATTGCACAGGTCAAGGTGTAGTGGAAACACTTTGGCCCAGATGAGGCTACATGGGAAATGGAGGATGCCATGAGACAAGCATATCCATTTTTTTTCACTTCTGTATATACAGAGCATGTTGATAGATAGAACATCGAGGAGGATGTTCCTTTAAGGGGGAGAGAATTGTAACACCATGTTTCCCCCAGTTTTTAAATATAACTATAATGGCCAAGAGGCTATGGAAAACTTAATATGTGTGAATGTTTGATTTGATGGACCTTTGTATAAAAGGTCAATGAATGTAAATTTTGTTAATCACTAGAAATAAGGATAAGTGTTGCACGAATGTTGGAAGGGGTTTATACTAAGAAAGATCACAAATGCTATGAAAAGAGATGGTGAAGGGGACCAGGAATGGTTGTGTTAACCTTCACCAAACCAATGCCTTACTGGATTTAATTGCTTAGGACCAGAACAATCCTCTCACCCATAAATGAATTACAGCTAGGCTGGTAGGTGGGAAGACCTCCTCAAGAGTTAATGAAAGGATGGGGAAGAGCACCCATATGTAAGGCTTCAAGATCTGACCACGGGCCGAGAATTCGAGAAACATGAAACCTTGTTGAAGGACGCAAAAAAGGAAGGTGTGGTCGGTAGATTAAGGCCTGTGACGAGTGAAGATATGAGAGGTAAAGCTCTCTGGTTCAAGGAAGAACTGGGAAATAAGTGTTCTGGTCATAGGAAGTGGTTGAGAAGGTTATCCTACAAGATTATAAATGAGGTTGGTCCTCCTTGCTTGGTATCATGTAAACCATTGCCAAGATCCTGCGGGAGGAGGAGAGTAACCTTCATCCGTATTGTGGTTGAGGTAGAAGAAAATATTATGTGTAAGAGCATCATGGTCTAGCTCATGGGTGGCTAGTGGTAAATTTGTTGGATTGACTGAGCCTATGGTTGGGTGGAAACGGGCACCCCTTTCAACAGTAGCTTCACGTTATCTGGTTCTGATAAGTATTTTACCTGTTTTATGTATTGAACTGAAATAAGGGATGAATGATTGGATTTATACATATGTGTATTTATAAATGACTTCTGTGTAGAATGGTTATGATATGTGTATGCCTCTATCTCTGTGTAAACTTACACTTCTAACTGATAGTCGATATTCCCATCTTATCTCCTGAGGCTTCCTGGGACATAATATTGTAAGACGGTCGAGTTAGAGATATCGTGTTGATATGAACCCACCCATCTTAGGAGGATACCTCTTTTAGACTCCTTTCCATGCGACTGGGATTCCAAGGCCAAGTCATTAACAAAAAACCTGGCTCAGAGTAGAGATCATAACCCAAGAGTCATCTGAAGGTCCATGTGACCTGTGTCTAGGAACCCTGCGCTAATCCCGAAAGGAGTTAGCTCATGATGGTTTCAGAGCTTCGAGAGCTCGAAGCCCTGGGATATGAAACTTCATGATAGTCAATATTACCCAAACCCTCAAAGTAACAAGAGCCATAGTGGAATCAAGAACCTGATAGAGGAGATGAATGTGAGTCGTTCATTGGGAGGAAAATCGATCTCAATCATCAATATTGACCTAAAAATCCACTGGAGTTAAAGGATCGAATACCAACCATTCTATTAGATCGACGGTCGAGAATCATTGCAGAGTGCGAAGGGGAAGTTAAGGGACGTGCTAGTTCACAAATCGAAAGAAAGCAACGTCATTGATCTCATCGAGAAGGAGGATCAATGACCACGATTAGAAAGGGTCGAGTGATTACTTTTCAGATTGCGAAGATTGAACCCTCCAATAAAGAGTGAGAAAATTGAGATCCCGCAATCGCTGTGAACCGCTGATCTGTGAACACATTGGTATTGGTAAAATCTCGACCGTGATATCTGAGGGATGTTGAGAGACAATCAGACCAGAGCGACGAGGTGTAGTGATTTTATCCATGGTAACGTGGATTTAAACTTTACGAGCCATGTGACACCTGGATCCATGCACATCACCTACCCCATATAGCCCTTGAAACGTGACATGTGTCATCCCAGGTGAGGGCACATGTCGCCCCTGACCCATCTATGTGTCAGCCCTGGTTCGTGCCTGCCTGGACAACATGGTTGGTGACGTAATCAAGACCCCTTGAGTTTAGAAAACTTCAGAGTTTGGAATATTTAGTGAGTGGTACAATATAGGAATGTCCAACCCAAATCGCCAATTGCCGAAGGGAAAAATTCCAATAAATATAGCCAATCACTAAACATAGTGAGAGTTCAGGAGTCTCAGCATAGTGTGGAATAAGGAATGTTCAACGGGAATCGTTGATCACCGAATTCCTAAGGGCTAGGGGCACGTGGAGACATTTCGGGACTTTCAGGATTTGTAAAAAGGTATGATGCGTGTAGATATCCAAACACCCCTCCTTAACCATAGGATCTCTATAGAGGACGTGGATCATTTATTTCCTCCGATGTTCGATGATCTAAGAATTTTTCAACACTTTTGGGAACTTTCGAATTCCAGGAACTTCCGAAGTGCTGAGACCTTGCTAACACAGGCTCTTAGCTTCCGATTTTTCAGCCCAAGGTCAAGATGAGGAGCATGCTAGCTGGCTCAATCACCTAGTGAGAGATGTAAGTTTCAGGAAGCTAGTTAGGAGGGTTTTGGATTAAGTAAAGGACCAAAAATGAACCAGGAAAAGCGAAATCTTGATGCCCCACCCCTAGAAAGGCTATTTAGGGGTTGGGAGTGTTACATATTGTACTCGGTATCTTGGGTTCCATCATCATCATCAATGGAATAGCTCACATATGATAATGTTATAAATCAATGGCTGGTAATCAGATAGTTTCTAACATGCTCGACTTCGACTTGTTTATTCGCATGTCGTAGAATCATACCATTTGGATTACGAACAAAGACCTTGGGGAATATTACTCTCCCGTTCCAAAATATTATTTCCTAAGATGTGATTGAGATTATTTACAAGAAATTCATTTGTTTCTCACTTCTTTGTGTGACGTCACATAAATCAACATTTGTACTTGGTCGTGGCTATGATTTAACTTTCATATTTCATGGATCCACAGTGTATACTTTCGTGGCCTTGAATCGAGTCATGTTTATTTCTTGATGGATACATGATGCACTCTATTCTGGTCATCACTTGCACCATGCATAGATCCACAGTGTATTTATGGCAGCTATGATATCATCTGTCTTATCGAGCACGAGAATGCCTGCCTCAGGGATCTTTTTTGTTTTGCAGGACTGGAGATGCTCTTCTCCAGGCTCCTTTCCCACAACTCTACGCCTTTTATTGGTAAAGTATTTTGGCCATAAGACAACTTTTCTGATATCACACTTTAGGGGGCATCTATTATAGCGTTATTAACCCCCTAACCCTTGGCACATCATCTCCTAGAGGTCACCTACCCAATTCACTCAATTTTCATCATCTTCCCACTGAGTTTCTATTCTAATATCCCTTCGGTCACCCTTTTCCTTCATTAAGCCTATGATCGAAGGGGTTGGTCTCCCTTTTTGGACTACCAAGTCGTGTTCAGGTCCCTCCGTCTGTGTACTTAGGTCACGACTAAGCCTAGAAGATCCCTTTTTTGGATTTGGTTGTGATGGATGAGACCTCACTCTGATTTCTCCGGGTTTAGTATCAAGAAGGCTTCCAATATAAGTCTGAATATATTATACTATTAACCATATGGACTTGTCTCTAAAGCCCTATAAGAACCAATCCATTTCCATGGGAAAGGGTAGAAATATAGAGAAAATTTACTTTGGCGTTTTTGGTGGCAAGGCATGGGAAAGGAGCTTGGAAGAAATACATCTCTTCAGTTTACACCATTATAATTGAAATATTGTAATATTTTGGATGGTTCCCTCTAAACAGTTGTTCATATAAGATTGTGTGTTCATTGGTAGAGAATTGATATATTGGTAGATCATGACATATTATCAAGTTTAGAAGAATCCTTTGATCATATCTTTGTTCTTGTCTTAGGTATAGGAAGAACCTAAGGGAGCTTAAATCCTGTAGGGTATAAATCCCTACAACAGTGGCAACACTGAAGAATTGGACTCTGGAGCTGGTAAGATAGCTAAATTCGGTAAGTAACCCAACTTCTCGAGCAATTGATTTTTGGTTGGATAGTATACTAGGGGGTTATGTTACAAAATTTGTTGTAGATTGCATTCAATCATACATTGTTGTAGAAATAAATTTTTTCAAAGGCCCACACGGGAGGTTCTTGAAATCATTGAATATGTGGATAAAGATGCTATTATGTGAAAATCATGTGATGATAATGAAGTCCGACAACTAAATGTGATTTGTGCAAATAGGGGAGTTGGAGGATAACAAAAGGATTGTCTGAGAAAAGGGAGGAAGCAATGAAAGAGGAAGGAAGGGATTGAGGATGCAAGAAGGTAGTACACTAGAGGAATACTACGAATTTGGAGAGTTGCGTGGAGGAAGGAGGTATAAAATGAAAAAGACTGGGACTAGGAGAGAAAAGCCACACAATGAGCCAGAAATACAGGAACCTTATGCACAACTCCAAATTGTTGAGATACTATATATAGGAGGTAAAGAAGAGGGGTGTCAATGTAGTCTAGTAATAAAAGAGCCGACAATTCCTACCCAGACATGATCCTATGTTGAATGCACGACCCCATGTGCATCACCACGATCAGAAATAACATTTTAAGACTTTTCAAAATCCATCATAGTTAGCCAAGGAGGATAGAAAAATACCATTTGAAATAGTGGGAGTAGTGCGTAGAATAAAAAATAGAGTGTTACAACATCACCAAGAGGAGGGAATACACATACCAACATGGTGGGGATAGATAATACTCTTAGACTTCTTGAATTCAAGGGAGTAGGGTTAGAGGACCCATAACAACACTTGTTTGTCTGCGAGACAGTTTGGGCCACTAAAAACATATCAGACGAAGTAGTGAATATTGTGCAGTTAGAGACAATGTTTAGGGGTAGCACGCTAGTATGGTCTATGAAGTTACAAGGTATTAAACCTACCGGGAAGGCTAGGAATTTGGAAAAAACAAAGAAATAATTATTAAAGGATTTCAAAAAGTCGAAGTCAGAATCATAGTATATTACTGAACTGAAGGAGATCAAACAGGTGCAAATAGAGTCAGTATGGGATTACGATCAACACTTTAAGGATGTAATGGGGAGACTAAATTTCCATATTTCATATCAGCAACATCATGAGTGGTTCATTGTAGGATTACTATCCCACATTCGCAGGCCACTAATTCAATAGAATGTTTCATCGCAACCCGAGGCACTAGAAATCGCGATGAAATTAGAGTCATCTCCAATAGGAGACACTGAGGGAGTGACACAATTTCCGATGCAGTTAGACGAATTAAAATTTTAGTTGGCTGCGCTTACCAAAGGAAGGAAAAAATGAGAACAAATTTGGTGTACCAAGTGCAGGACGGAGGGCCACCACAAGGAAAAATTCCCAACATTCACATAGTACTTGGCAGTAGGAGCACCGAATACACTACCCCGGGGAAGATACTTTGAGATCTGTAAGAAATGGGAACATCATCCCACTGACTATCCATTACTCTAGAAATATCAGATTACTCCAAAGAACTTGTTTTGCAATTGTTTGAAATGAGTAGGACATGAAAAAAAGGACCGTCGTGCGTTCGACCTTCTAAGGGAGCACACATAAGATATATACGGGATCCAAATAGATAATACCGACACAGATGGGAGTGGTGCGTGGTATAACAATCAGGGAGGGTTCAATCAAGGGAACATAGAAAATTTTGGCAGAGGTAGAGGTAGAGGGAATTTTGGTCAAGGAGGACGAGGACTGGTTATCTGTTATAATTGTAATCAACTAAGACACTTGGCCCATGATTGCCAAAACTGTGTACCATGTGCACATATTGCAGAGCACTGGATCACATAACAAAGAACTGTCCCCAACTAGTTGCAAAATGGCAAGTTAGAGGCAACCCAAATTAGAATCCACATGAAAATCAGAATGTGCAAATGATATCAGTTGAAAAACACAGCGAAGGACCAAAAACCGTAGTTGTTACACATGGATGATCTCACACAAGAACTGGTATGGAAACTCACAGAAATCAAATGGAGTAGTAGGTAAGGAACTCAACGGGGCCTATGCAAACATTCAACCCACAATAGGAAAAATAGACATATCAGAGTGCACGAAAGGAAATAATTGAACCACATGAAGCGTCCACATCATCACTACCTCATCTAGAATACCCAACGGTACCTCAAAAGTCAAGTGTGCAAGTAAGTACACTAACATAATTCTTAAAACGTTGTGTAGAATTTATGAGAGATGGAACCGTGCTTAGTATATTATAAAACATGACTGATCATCACGCAAAAGGAAGGGACACCCATGTCATACAACGAATGGTAAACCAAGTACTATGCAAAAATAGAACCAACATGGAATTCAATTTTAATGTGCAGATTGGGGAACACAATGTGAATAATGTTATCCTAGACTTAGGATTGGATGTGAATGTACTACCTAAGAAGACATGGGATATGATGGATGAACCTGAATTAATATGGTCCCATGTCTAGTTAAGGCTCATGAATCAGCATAAGATAGTCCTGATAGGACGACTAATAGGGGTACATGTAAACATAGAAGGGGTGCGCAACATTGTATATTTTGAAGTGATTGAGATTGTAGAAGATAGTCAACCATATCTAGCTTTAATGGGACTAGAATGGGCGGTTGATAACAAGACAATTATTAACTTGAAAATAGGGAAGATGATCTTCAAGGCTGGGAATATAAAGGTTATTGCACCCTTGGACCCATCAGAAGGGAAGAGATATACAAAGTCAGTAAGAAAAAATGACATGGACAATTTATATAATCTAACTACACGAATGGAGGATTATGTCGAGCCAACAATGGATGGTTTGCTCAGTTGGAGAAGTTTCAATTAATGTGCATCAGATTCAGAAGTTGGTCTAGAGAATTGGTAGCAAAGGATGCATGAAGTGTCAACTAGAAGATATGTCTGTATAAAAAGATCTTTGTGTTGGATTGGCACAAAACTATATGACCCATCCAGGTACGCTAGACTAACTGATATTAATGTGTTTATAAAAGTATTTGAATTACAGGTACCTGAACAAAAGAGGTTTTTAGCACCAGATTTCATCTTAAAAGCAACTCCAGCTTGATGGTGAGTCGTGCACAAAAAGATTATTAAGGATTGGGCATAGTGCATTAGACTCATGCAAATACGATTTGCACATGAAGAAGAAGTCAGTGTGAAAAAATACATAGAAGAAAGTAACATGGTGGATCACGTGGAAAAATGTAGGGCTTTATGGTTCTTAGTAGAAGAAACAGAATGGATGCACTGATTCATAAACACGTTGAATACAATCCCAAGGAATTTGTATTTAGAATTGGAGATGTGCAGAGAGACAACAACATGGGAAGGATTGGTCCAGAGATTCAAATTCACGTTCAAATATGAACATGAATCTCCCTCAATACAGGAATCCATATAGGCCATCTGAACAAAGATCTTCTCGAAGGTAGAATCAGTGGAAGAAGAACCCTTAGGTAGTGCAGAAAGAGCCAATTAAATGGTCAAGAATCTATTGGAATGTTGTAATGTCACGGAGGAGGAATATGATGAAGGGGGTCCCAGGAATATTCAGGTACTAGAGACAGAAGGAACACGCACAGTAGAAGGGAAAGAGCTAGTATCCGCCACATACACATAACCAATAAAGACAAAGCAATTCAACATTGGGACAATGGAGAATCCTAAGTTTTCCCACATAGGATACTGTTGGAATGATGAGACAATTAAGAAGGTGGAAGACTTATTACAAGAATACTAGGACTTATTTCGCACTATATTCTCAGAGATGAAGGGGATACTAGGAAACTTAGGAAGATGAATACTCCACTAAAACATGGAGCTAAACCAATATGACAAAGACCATATGGTTTGAACCGAAGGTATAAGGAGAAGGTTAAGGATGAACTATATAGAATGCTCGGCGTAGGCAACATTGAACTAGTCGAGGAATCTGAATGTATTAGCCATATGGTGTTGCAGGAAAAAAATATTGGAGGGATTAGAATCAACATAGACTTAAGGAAGTTGAATGACGCATGCTTACATGACCCATTCCCAACACCATTCACTTATGAATTAATAGAGAAAATAGGAGGTACATAAGTGTATTAAGTTACTGATGGATTCCTTGGGTACCATCAGATAAAAATCATACAGGGGAACATACATAAAGCCACATTTGTGACAGAATGGGGCAGTTATAAATACATGGTGATGCCATTTGGATTGAATAATTCCACTGCAGTGTTTTCTCTAGTGGTTGTGGCCACATTCAAAGAGTTCATCCATAAATTTTTGGAAGTGTGCTTAGATGATTGGAATATATTCAGTCTACTACAAGATCATATCAAATTTCTTCGTCTCATGTTAGATCGATGCAGACAATGTTAGATTTTGTTGAACTTAAAGAAATAAATCTTTCTTGCACCATTTGGAATTCTACTGGTACATATAGTATGAAAGAAAGGCCTATTGGTTGAACCAACCAAGATCGTCGTTATTTTTTAATTAGAGTCGCCGACCTCAATCAGAAAACTAAGAGCAACTTTGGGAAATACATGTTATTATTGGAAGTTTATTAAAGGCTACGTGCATATTACAATGCCCATGGAAAAGATGCTAAAGAAAGAAGTCAAGTTCCAATTGTTGAAAAGTCAATAAGAAACATGTATTTAATTTACTTTTCCCTTAAATAAATTGGACAATAAATATTAATCTATTATCTCATTTATAACTGAGTGAGTTGGAATTGTAACAGAATTATAAGTGTAGTTAAGTGAGTTAAGCTTAGTTGTACTAGTTGTAACTAAAATTTCACTAGTGAGAGTTCAATGAATTAATTATTAATTAATGCAAATCAATGGACTCACATGCAACTGAAGATTTCCCATGGTTAACTACATGCATGTCAGATCCAGTGGAGACCCAGTTGAGATAACATGTGAAAGGGATAGTTTGGCTATCAGTTGTGATTTGAGTGAAGTGCACTCATGAAATCACACATGCAGTGGATATGCTTATGAGCATGTGAAAACTAGCCAATTCAGATTCAATCGTGAGAATTCTAATTGCAGGGATTGTGTAAAGGAGGTAGGTTGTCTAGACACAGAGAATTAGCACATGTATTTGTTGATTTGTGTATGACAGTGTGAGACGATTGTATTGTACTGAGAGCTCTTGGATTAGAGTTTTGTATGAGATTGTTTCATGATTCATGATATACATAATATATGATAGTGGGGTTTTTAGCTTTACGCTTTCTCGATTTATATGATAATATATGTGTTCTTGATATTTCACTTTGTGATCGTGGTTTAATTTTCCGCAAGAATAATAGTAGAATCGATTTTGTATTTAACAATGGCATATAATTGTTAGATCAGGAGAATCGTAGGAAATACTTAATTTGTATTGAAATTTCTACACTAATGGAATGAGGATTTCTAGAAGGGGATCGACACAATGAAACAAAGACTAGTCACTACACCCATTTAGTCTTCCTAGATTGGGACAAATCATTCCATCCATGTCAATGCATCATCCATTGCACTGGGCGCAATGCTCTCACAACCAGAAGAAGGTGTAATCGATCATATGATTGCGTTCGCGAGTAGGAAATTGTCTATATCTGGAAAAAATTATACCACTATAGAACGAGAAGGTCTGGCCATGGTCTATGTGCTCCAGAAGTTCAGACATTACCTACTTGGGTCTCACTTCAAAATGTACACCGACCATTCTGCATTAAAATACTTAGTCAATAATCTTGTCTTAGGAGGAAGAATAAGCAGATGGATGTTACTATTTCAGAAATATGATTTTGAGGTCATCGTAAAACCCAAGAAACTAAATGCAAGGCCAGATCATCTCTCACAGATCTTGACGGGAGAAGATGAAAATAATTTAGATGATAATTTCCCCGATGGATAGTTATTCGCAGTCAGGATGGTGGATGATCATTTCATGGACATGTGGAGTTTCTACATATAGGTGTGGCTCCCTCCGATATGACGATGGCGCATAAGAAACAATTGGTAGTCAAGGTAGAAGACTATAAAATAATTGCATGGAACTTATATAAATTAGGGGAAGATGGAATATTGAGGCATTTGGAACATGAAAGAACAATTATATTGGAGGAATTACCCGACGAGATTGTTGGAGGACATTATGGAGGAAAAAAAATGACAAGAAATATTTTATACACAGGGCTTTGGTGGAATACACTATTCAAGGATGAGACAGAGTATTTCCAGTCCTGCGATGTATGCCAAAGAGTGGGTAAACCATCTCGACACGATGAAATGCCATTAAATCCACAAGTTACGTTGCAAGCATTCAATAACTGGGCTATTGATTTTGTCGGTCCCATCAACCCACAAGAAAGGATATCAGGCACAAGATACATCATCACTATGACCGAGTATTTAACTAGGTGGGGAGAAGAAACACCAACTAGTGATTTCACTACAGAGACTGTTGTGCAGTTTCTATTTGGAAATTTCATCACCAGGTTCAGACATCCACGCATATTACTTAGCAATCAAGGTACGAACTTTCTTAACCAAACCATTGTTGCATTAACTGAGGAATTGCAGGTTCATCACGAGAAAATTAAACCATATCACCCTCAGGATAATGGCATAGTAGAATCCTTCAATAAATATTTGGAGAATGCTTTGAACAAGATCTACAATGTTGGAAGAGACGATTGGGACTTACGGATCCCTGCGATACTATGGGCATACAAGAATACAAGTAAGGAGCTGACAGGGAGGACATCGTTCCAGTTGGTCTATGGAAAGGAAGAAATAATTCTAATGGAGTTCATTGTACCTTTTCTATGCATTACAACCATCACCGATCTCTCCGACATAGGTGCAATGGAGGAGAAATTGGCATAGTTAGTCCAACTTGAGGAGGACAGGTTTCTGGCTAGATTCCATCAATAGGTGCAGAAAGTAAAAGAGAATTCTTGGCATGATCGACATATTAGTACCAAGAAATTTCAATTCAGTGACCTGGTACTACTCTATGACAACATGTATCTACAACACCCAAGGAAGTTGCACATACACTGGTTAGGGTCGTGTGTTATCTAGTAGATAACCGAGTAGGTGTTGTGTGGTTGGGAACCTTGGATAGACATATCTTGAATGAAATGGTGAATGGAAGTTGGTTGAAGCTCTACAAAGACATCCATTTGTTTGTGCAGTGACCCGTGTAGCGCAAAAACCTCTGTATTATAGTAAGTGTACCATAATATCAAGAAAAGAAAGAAAAACCAAATAAAAAGGTAAAAAAAGGCGAAACAATAAAAAGTTAGTGATCGAAAAACAAGTATGTGAAATCCCAAGGTATAATAACTTGCACAGTTGGAATGCTCATCTTACACAAAGTGAACACTACAATAAGTTCAAACGAAGATATGGATAGGCCCACCTGTGACGAGAAATGAATTACTGCACATGATGGCATGAAAATACTGTTAAATATAGTTAAGCATGAAAAATACAATTGGATAGCTAGCGTGATGGGTCATTAAAGCGTCATATAAGCATTTACTCAGTCAAGCCATTAGAAATCACATTCGAACGACGATAGGCAGGAGAACTCACCTGAAGGATTTTTGTAATTAAGATGTAAGGATTTACTCATCAACTTTGCTGGTGGAGGGGATGAGTTAGTTAAAATACGATGGGACAGGTACAATCGACACGAAACCACAAAATCATAAGAACGTCATAAGTGGAACTCATTTTTTGCATATCACATTGAGAAAATAGGAGAGACCCAACAAAAATAGAGTTGAGCTTCAATTCACCAAGAAGGTGTAACACAAATGGCCCCTAAATACCCTTTCTAGGGATGGGGAATCAATTTTTTTCTCTTCCAAATCAACTAAAATAATCTCTCTAAGGTTTTCATCCACTTCTACTCATTCATAGCTTTCTAATGACTGTTACTGACCCATAATATGATCCCTGGTTTGCAAGATACGACCTCCCGAAGTTATTTGGGTGTTATTAGTTGGGGTCTTCGGTGTTCGGTGTTGAAATCCCATTTTCTTATTGCACGCATACTCCCCGAAGTCCTAAAATATCTCCACATGGACTTGGCCATTCGATGATCGATGTTCGACATTATACGTTGAGCATCCATTTTTCGGTGTTCGATGTTCAACAATCGGTGATTGACGTTCTACTTTTTTGGTGTTCGACAATCAACGATCGACGTTGAACGTTTCATTGTCTGGTGATCAACGATTGACGTTGAACATTCCTGTACTAGACTACAACCCAAATCTCCTGAACTCCCAAAGTCCTAGACTCTTGGAGTCCCGATGGAATCACCAACCACATTGGCTAGGCAGGCACAAACAAGAGGCTGACACACGGTGAGGGACAAGGGTGACATGTGTCCCTCCTTTTAGGGGGTGACACGTGTCATTCTATAATAGGCATAAGGGGTCTGTGAATAATCCATATCTCGGTGACACGTGTTATTCTATTATAGGCATAAGGGGTCTGTGAATAATCCATATCCCGGTGACATGTGGCACCTTAGTTGCAGGTCCACATCACCCTGGATGACATCAGTAAGCCACGTCAACCCCAGACATATAACCTTGTAACTTATTTCAAATACCACTGTTGATATCTATATATGTAGATCCATAGATCCACAACTCCCATTACTTCATAACTCTAGGCTTCAGATCTTACCAACTCCTCACATCGTGAATCCCCCGAAGAGGCAAGTCTCCAAACTCTCAGATCTAGCACCACGTGTCCTCATCCTGTCAATGGTTGAGATTCACTTTGTCGTTCATGAATTCATGAGTTTTCACACTTTGAAGACTCTTGGCCAAGTTCCTCCAGAGTACCAAGTCTCTAGACTATAGGATCTCCTGCCACTTATCCTCTCACCCAATGACTCTAGTCCACCAGACAACATTTGACAGGGGACAAGTGGGGGCTACGTGTCGCTCCACGACATGTTCCTAATTGGTTGGGAAGTTAAGAGGGGTTCTCAATAGATTCCTTAGATTGACGACTGAAAGGGATCCTGAAGGATCCGAGGATCGATGGTCTACGTCACTTCGTAAATTCAACATTCGACATTCAACGTTCGACCTTCAGTGTTCTACATCCCTGTGTCTTCACATTGATACTATAGAATACCCAAACTTATGGATATTCATTGATATGTGGACACACATCCCTCCATTATCAATGGTCCAGATTAACTTCGTGACTCTGAGATTCAGGAGTTTCGGCGCTAGACCACCCTTATTCTCCTGAAGTGGAACTTCATTGAGGTACTTAACGCTACCCCTTCCTAAGAGTGATCTAATGGCTGAGAGGGATCTCCACTGGATTCCCAAATCCATGACCCTCATCAATTCACCACTTTGGCCTTTGACTATTTTTAAGGGTTGTGGAGTCATAAGTCTCGAAGTCCCGAAGCCAAAGTAGCTTCACTCCTTTTGGGCTTAGCGAGGGGTTTCCAACCTTGGGTTGTATGGGATCATATTGGGGTTCCGGCTACACTCAACTCTTAGTGGAGACTTGATTAAGGCCATGGGTATGATCCCTCAGTCACATGGGTGGAAGAATTGAAGGAAACACCCTCCTCCCACAGAGTTGAACTTGACATTCCCTCTAAGGTAAACTAAAAATATCCACAGAACTTAGATCTTTCAGTTAATCCTACCCCGTCTCTCCTGCGGATTCACATCCCATAACTCTCTAGCGGACAAACTGAGGTAAATCGAATACCATGTAATTATAGCAGTTTATAGAATAAAATGAGTATTTCTAATAAATGTTCAAACACTGCAAGACTTAACCATAAACATAAACATTCAATCATCGCATCTAATGTAATACACAGAGTATGAAAATACTTATCAGAACTAGAAAGTGTGAAGCGATTACTGAAAGGGGTGCATGTTTCCACCCAACCATAGGCACAACCACTCCTGACATATTTACCGTTGACCACCCTTGAGCTAGACCATGATGCTCTGAGAGATATTCTTTCTCCTTGCTCCATGAAAGTTAGGGACAAAGGTTACTCTCCTCCTCCCACAGGATCTTGGAAACCATATTCCTCTACACCAAGAAAGGAGGTTTGCACGAGCACTTCCTCAGTCACTCATCATCCTAGTTTATCATCTTGTAGTGAGACCCTACCCATGGCTTCTTATATCCAAAATGATCTTTCTTCTCAGATTTTCTCTCAACTCCAAATTCAAAAACATGCTCTCTTCTCTCCTGGAGATTGTTTTTCTCTACTCTACTTCCTTGCAGATCCATCTATGTCCCCCGAATTACTTCTTTTATTTCCTTCCTCATAAAGGTTGCATGCTTCTAAATCCCCAACTCATGTTCATGCCTGGAAGACTTGCACATGGGTACCCTGCCTTATCTCCTCATTAACTCTTGAGGAGGGCCTTCCAACTACCAACATGACTGGTAATTCATTTATGGGTTAGAGGACTATTGAGAAATTAGACCCAGTAGTTACTAGTTTGTTGAGGGTCATCTCAACCATTCTTGGTTTTGCCTCACCATATTTCTCATAGCATCCATGATCTATCTTGGAAAACTCCCCCCTTTCAGCAGTTGTGCAACACATATCCAATTTTTATTAATAATAGAAAATTCATACAATGACCGTTTTATACAAAGGTTCATCAAATCAAACATTCACACATATTTAGTCTTCCATAGTCTCTTAGATAGTTATAGTTATATTTAAAAACTGGGGAAAAGAGGGGTATTAAAATCCCCTCCCCATTAAAGGAACATCGTCCTCGATGTTCTTTGTATGTACAGAAGTAAACTAAAATGGATATGCATGTTTCATGGCATCCTCCATTTCCCATGTAGCCTCATCTGGGACAAAGTGTTTCCACTGCACCTTGACCTATGCAATGGTTCTATTCCTAAGTGGGGTTTCCTTACTATCTATTATGCATTGATTTTCTGGTAGGAATTCTCCCTCGGGTTCAACCTGAATAAAAAACTAATCAATAATATGATTATAATCATGGACATACTTCTTTAATAAAGAAACATGGAGAACATTATGTGCCTTCACTATGGGAGTAAGTGCTAGCCAATAGGCTATTGGTCCCACTCTATCCAAAACTTCAAAGGGTCCACAATACCCAGGTGCCAACTTGGCACAAGATCCCATCCTCAAAGATATTTTCCTGGGTCTAACTTGGAGATACACACGATCCCCTGCTTTGAATTCTCTAGGAGTTATTTTCATGTCTCCATAGATATTTTGTCTATCCTGGGCTATCTTCAGATTTTGTCTGATCTAAATCGCTTGTTGTTCCATTTCATTTAGCATATCTGGACCGATTGTAACTCTGTCTACTGGGTTGTTCCAGCCGATTGAAATTTTGCATTATCTTCCATAGAGGGCTTCAAAAGGGCTCATTTTTAATGACTCTTGATAGCCATTTTTGTAGGGAAATTCTACCAGTGGTAGGTAGTCCTCCCACTTCTTGGGTTGATGCATTACATGCATCCTCAACATGTCTTCTAACACTTGGTTTACCCTCTCCGTTTTCTCATCTATTTGAGGGTGATAGGTTGTACTAAAGAGAAATTTTGTTTCAAAACCAACAAGGAGAGATTTCCAAAAGTTTGAAGTAAATTGTGTATCTTTGTCAGATATAATTTCCTTAGGCATGCCATGCAGTCTAAATATCTCTTTCATGAAAATGTTGGCAATATCTATTGCCTTTCCAGTTGACTTGAAGGGTATGAATTAAGCATCCTTTCTCATTTTGTCCACAACTACCATGATGGCATCGATTTGTTTGGTTGATATTGGTAATCTTGTCATGAAATACATGGAGATGATTTCTCGTTTCCATTCGAGAATTGGTAGGGGCTGAAAAAACCCTGTTGGGTGTCAATGCTTTGCCTTGACTTGCTGACATTCTAGACACTTAGCTAAGTAATCAACTATTTCATTTTTCAGTCTAGGCCAATAAAATAGTTTCCTAGTGGCCGTGATCATTTTCTAATAACCAAGATGACTAGTATATTCTCTTTTGTGTAGTTCATCCATTGCGAACCTCTTCAAGTCGTCACAATTTAGAATATACAATATTCCCTTGTAAGCCAACATGCCATCATTAAGCATCTGATATCCTTTGTACTTCATCCCTATGGGCTCTTACTTTAGGTATGATGTAATGGTCTTGAAAAATTCATATGTTTCTTGTGCACTATTGACTCTCTCTTTGATGTTTGATTCACTGGCGCTTACAACTTCCAAGTGAACCACTTTCATACTTCTACTAAGGGAATCATCCACCATATTCTCCTTTCCTTTGATATGTTTGATTTCAAAATCAAAATCACTAAGGAGAGCCATCCACCTAGCTTGTCTCACATTGAGTTTTGGTTGGTCAAACAAATACCTCAACCCACTATGGTCTGTCATAAGTACAAATCTTCTACCTAAGAGGTAATCCCTCCACATATTTAAAGCATGCACTATGGCAGCCAATTCCATATTGTGGATCACATAATTAACTTCATGCTCATTCAATTTTTTGGATTCATAGAAAATCACATGTCCTTCTCGCATAATTAATCCTTCGAGACCTTCCTTGCAAGACTATGTACACACAAGGAAGTCCTTTTTTGGGTTTACAATATTCAGTACAGGCGCATTGGTTAGAAGGTATTTCATCTCTTAAAATATTTATTCACATTCCGATGTCCAAATGAATTTAACCCCATTTTTCTAAAGGGAGGTGATTGGGAAACAAATCTTCGTATATCAGATACATCCTTAGTATATTATTGACAAAGAAGAAGATTACAGGAAGAGGAGGCTTACCAACTATTGTGCCTCTGAGAAGCGATGTTGGCCCCCTCGGAAACATGCCTCCTGATGTCGTTGTCTGGTATTAAGATGCCATTAGTCGGGACGAGGACTTCAAGAGGGAAAATGAGGACTCTCTAAGGCGTATTTCAAAGAAACATAAAGAAAAAAAAGGAACAAGACCGACTAAGCAATCAGAAACAAGGCACAGTAAAAGAGGCCATCATTGTCACAGAGGTGGAAACAGCTCAGGCTATGATGCAAAAGTTCATTGCAACATGGAAGAACATGAAACATTCATGAGTGGCTTGGGAAAAGCCACATGTGAGTGTTGGGGGCATGTTGGACAAGCATTTTTGAATATAAAAGACAAAGTATAAAAGAGGAGTGCAGAAGGAATGAATCGCACAGAAGGAAGGAATCACACATATGATAGAAATGGCACAGAAGGACTGTTGGCACAGGGGCAGACCCAGGGTTCAACTCTAACAATGCACCAACAAACCCTAACTACTAACCCTTTTAGCAACACCTGCGGAGCAGATGCAGTCTCACCCGAAGTAACAATAGGGGGTTGTAGGACATAGGTGTCTACAACCAAAGGAAATGTAAGTGGATTCGAAGGAACAACACATAGAGATCCAGTTATTCTTTACCAACTTAAACCTACTTCGCACAGTTATATCTCAGATCTAGCACAATAATGTAATGACAGAATAACAGAAGGCAAAGAACACAACATCAATCACACATAACAACAATATATACATGGTTTACCCTCTCCCTAGTGCTACGTACACATAAGTGTGTTTATCGATATATTATATGAAAACATACAGTTCTATCTACGCACGTAGCTTGCATATCTCTCTCTCCTTCTCTTCTTCTCTCCCCTCCCTCGGCACTCATTTGCAGGGTTTATCTTCAAACCTAGCTGAATATATTACAATACAACATTATTCTCACAACACAATACTCTCCTCACACGACAATAATCACTTGACATCAACAATACAATCTTCTTCAAACTTGGAACGACCCGATCCCAAGTCCTCTAGACCTTTATTTATACCTTACAATGACAAACGTCTAGGTTTCAAAACCCTAGATACCAAAACCCTAGGTGTCTAAAACCCTAGGTCAACTTTACCCACGTGTCTAGGGATTCTCTAGCCTATCTTTCCGCCTTTCCCGTGAGGTGCTCCAAATCATCCGTTGGTGGCTTTTTCCGCTTGCTGATTTGTCCACGGTCCATCTTCCTTGCTTATTTTTCCTCCTTGATCTTCTCATTCAACGACTCATTTTCCCTTACTTCACTCCTCATTTTATGCTTCTTTGACCACTTCGACCCAATCTCAGACAATGTGCCTTCCACGTAGTTCATACTTCACCTTTCTTCCTTAATATTCTCTTTCTTCCATAACCAAGGGCCAAAAGGCCCCCAACACTCACATTTGACTCATCTCGAGGCACTGCAGGTATAAACCCTCTGTTTCACTTCAACTTCAGACTGCATAGAGCATCATGTGCTCTCTGTTATGTTCCTCCTTTCCTTGTGCAAACTATCTTTTCTGTGTCTGGTACCCAGTTTCAACTGCACCTGGTACCTAGACCCTTCTTCTTATGCTTTTAATGAGAGTTGTGAGGTAGTTGGTTGTCATAGTACAATTTCAACTGGCTCCCATTTACCAAACCTTCCTTCCATTCTCCATTCAAAGTCTTCAACTGCACAACTCCTCCTTCTGTAACGTAGGCAACCTCATATGGCCCAAGTCAATGTGTCTTGAACTTCCCTGGATGCTTCATGAACTTATTGTCATATACCAATACCAGATCTCCTTGCTTAAAGCATTTCTTCTTGATATGTCTGTCACGATACGCCTTTTCTTGTTCCGTTTGTACCTGCTGGTGAAATCCTACAATGAACCTATCTTTTTCCAGTTCGACCAACTGTGCAAGCTTGTCTTGCGCAATGCCTTTGTCGTCCATACCTGTAAATGATGCAATTCTCAAGCTAGGAACTAGATATTCCATAGGCACCACTGCTTCTAAACCATAAACCAACTTAAAGGGAGTCTGCATTGTCAACTTCTTGCAAGTAGTTATGTATGCCCATAACACTGTTGGTACTCTCAAATCCCAATCATCCCTATTCACACTACATATATTCGTCAGTGTTGTCTCCAATATCTTATGGAAAGCTTCAATTGTTCCATTTTCTTGTGGATGGTAAGGTGTGCTCTTCTGATGATGAACTTCAAATTCCTGAGTCAAGGCTTCAATAGTCTTATTGATAAAATGTGTACCTTGATCGCTCATAAGGATCTTCGGGCATCCAAACCTGGTTATGATATCATCAAATATGAATTGCATGACTGTAGTTGCACTACAGTCCTTAACTTCTCTTGCTTCTACCCATCTAGTCAAATACTCTCACAGTGATGATGTATCGAGATCCTGTGATCTTTCCTAGTGGGTTGATAGGTCCCACAAAATCAATAGCCCATTTCTCAAATTCTTGTAAGGTTAGTTGAGGTGCTAAAGGCATCTCATCTCTTCTGGAAGGTTTCCTAACTCTTTGCCATACATCGCAGGCTTTGTAGTATTCCTTAGTGTCTTTGTGTAAAGTGGGCCACCAGAGGCCAGCTCTAAGAAACTTCTGTGTTGTTGCTTTCCCTGCATAATGTCCTCCTATGATTCATTCATGTTCTTATTCAAGAATCAATGGTATTTCTGCCTCCATAACACATCTCCTCAGGATCTCATCAGGTCCCATCTTATAAAGATGTCCAACTATAAGTGAAAAATCTGCAGCACGAACTACCAGTTGTTTCTTCTGAATGATTGTATATTTGCGAGGTGCCATTCCTGTTGATAGTAAATGGACTATCTCAGCGAAGTGATCATCAACCTTTCCGATGGCCAATAATTGTGCATCTGATAGTGTATCCTCCAAACTAGTAGGTTCTCTCCATGTTCTAACCTAGATAAGTGGTCAGGTCCCTTGTTCATTTTCCTCGGCTTGACCACAATCTCAAAATCATATTCCTGGAATAATATTAGCCATCTGCATATTATTCCCCCCAACATTGGATTTCTGACTAGGTATTTCAATGTAGAGTGATCAGTGAACGTCTTAAAATGTCCTCCCAACAAGTAATGTCGAAACTTTTGCAGCGCATACACCATGGTTAAACCTTCTCTCTCAGTGGTAGTGTAATTTATCTTAGTTGTAGAGAGCTTTCTGCTAGCAAAGGCTAGTGGATGGTCAATATATCCTTCTCTTGGTTGTGCTAACACTGCTCCTAATGCAATAGATGAAGCATCGACATGCACATGGAATTCCTTACTCCAATCTAGAAAAACCAGAATGGGTATAGTGACCATTTTTTGTTTCAGTGTGTCGAAGCTCTGATGCCATTCCTTTGACCATTGGAACTGACAATCTTTCTTTAATAACTTATCCATAGGTGTTTTTATATGTGCACAGACCTTGATGACATTTCTGTAGTATCTAGTATGTCCCAGCGTAGTGCACAACTGTCTAACAAAAGTAGGAGGAGGTAGATCCACAATGATGACGATCTTGGAATGATGTACCAAAAACCCCTTCTTACACATAATATGGCCTAGCAGCATTCCAAAGGGTGAAAAGAAGATACACTTCTTCAGGTTCATGGACATCTGACATTGCCTTCACTTATCCAACATTAATCTTAAACATTCAATATTATTTTGCATTATGCTAAAAATAGTCCAATCATCAAAATATGCTTCCAAAAATTTATGTAAAAATTCCTTGAATGCTTCGACCACCACCCTAGAAAATATGGATGGTGCATTCTTTAATCCAAAAGGCATCACTGTGTACTGGAAGGAACCCCATTCTGTTGCAAATGTGGTCTTATGGAAATCTTCCTTGGCAATCCTGATCTGGTGATAACCTGAAAATCCATTTGTGAAGGACTAAACTTCCTGTCCTCACACATTATCTAGAACCTCATCTATAAAAGGTGTAGGGAATGGATCATGTAGGCATGCATCGTTCAGCTTCCTGAGATCTACACAGATCCTGATCTCTCTTGACTTCTTATCTTGGACCACCATAGGGCTAATCCATTCTGATTCTTCAACAGGTTCTATGATTCCTTCTTCCAACATTTTGTCCAATTCAATCTTGAATTTCTATTTATATTTGGGATTCAATCTGTAGGGTATCTTCTTGACTGAACTTGCATATGGTTTCAAGGGTATCTTTATTTCTCCCATGGGCCCTTTAATTCCCTTCATGTCGGTAAACTTGGTTGGAAACAAGTCCTGATATTCATGCAATAATTTTGTGGTCTTATCAATAGTGGCATCTCCCAATAATCTCCAACGTTTGTGAGCTTAGGTGCTTGCTCTATTCCAATGTTAACTTTCTTGATTTTGATTGGCTACCCAATAAAAGACAATTTAACTCCTGGTCCTTCTATATCTCTCTGTCCTCCTGTTTCTATGATGTTCACATTCCTAGGATCATCGTCTTCATGAACATTGATGTTGTAACAACCTTGTAGTTTCTGAAGAGGTGCGGTCCATTCATCCTCTTCTTGCTCCAAAGGGAGGTTAGGTGCCTCCTCAAAGAATTTATGTCTTACAACTTGTAGAGCTTGATCTACTGTGGGGTACTAACTTTCAAATAAAAATGTAGCTACAAATTTATGAGTCATACCGTATCAATCTGCAGTGGTGAGGCACAGTTCTTCTTGAAGATACCAATCGATAGGCGTTGTGTCCAAAGTGTTAATGAATCTATGCTCCCACTGATATTGCAGAATGTTTCTCGAGGCCTCCTCACAACTTCTCACATGGTCCTTCAGTCAACTTTGACCTGTGTATCGAACTTCGCACCCGACCTATTCTAAAAAACGCACTGTCATCAAAGTGTGACATTGCACCCACTTTGCGATGTTCTTTTTGTGTGTTCCCCACCATCTCACTGACATTTCTTTCAAGGCCTTATCCAGTGCCAACAACCTTTGTTGTACTAGTACACTTTCTTAAAATTCCAATAAGAAAGTTTCTAAATGATTTAAACCATCAAATGTGGGTAAATTACTTACTTTTGTGCCAATCCAGTGAACTTCCCTGGTCAATCTAGCACATATCCACACAGAAAATTCATACATTTTGTTCTGCCAATTCTCTAGTGCTTCTTCTGAATCTGATGAGCATGAACTGTTACTTCGCCAAATTAAGTTCCCATCTGCTGTAGGATTAATGTAATCTTGTTGTCTTGCTGTCAATTTATATATATTCTCTAGCTCGTATGCATGGTCTTCTTCTCTGATGGGTTCTGTGTACCTGCGACCTTCATTAGGATCAAGAGGTGCAATGACCCTGAGGCCATCACCTTCAAATGTCATTCTTCTTTTCTTTAAGTCAACCACAGTCGAATTGTTAAAAGCCCAATCAATGCTTAACAATGCAGGATAAGGACACCTATCATCAACTATCTCAATGACTTTGAAATCTGCAAATGTCCTCACCTTGTCGATGTCCACAAGGGAATGCTCATGTCTTCCAAAGGGGCTTACTGCCTACTGATTAGCCATCCTAAGTCTGATAGGAGAGTAAATCAACTTAGGTTTTCCCATCAGTGCCTAGGTCTGCTTCGTCATAACATTGACCTCTGACCCTAAGTTGAGGACCACATAATCTATGGCATAGTCTCCAGTATGAGCATTAAGGTGTAATTCCTTATTTATCCTTCTCATTCTGAATACTTGTTGTACTGCTCCATTCAACAGAGGAGCTATCCTACCTATCTCATATTGTCTGATCAATTTTTTTAGTTCTTGTACATCTCTTTCATCCTTAATCAAATTAATGCAAGTACATTAAAATTCCATAAGCTTGCTTACCTCTTTTGCTTCTCCAGGTGATGCAGAATGATCAAATACCAGAGGCACTCCACATTCTCCCACTTCTGGTTGTGTCTTTGATGAAGAATCCTAGTCTCTTCATTTTTGGCATAGGGGCATACCCAGGGTTCAACTCTAATAATGCACCAACAAGCCCCAACTACTGGCCCTTTTTGCAACACCTGTGGAGCATATGTAGTCTCACCCGAAGTAGCAATAGGGGGTTGCAGAACACAGGTGTCTACAACCAGAGGAAATGCAAGTGGATTCAAAGGAACAAAACACAGAGATCTAGTTATTCTTTACCAACTTAAACCTACTTCACATACTTATATGTCAGATCTATTGCAATAATGTAATGACAAAATAACAGAAGGAAAATAACACAACATTAATCACACATAATAGCAAGATATACATGGTTCACCCTCTCCCTAGGGCTATGCCCATAGAACTATGTTTCTCAATATATTATATGAAAACATATAGTTCTATATGCACACTTAGCTTGCAGATCTCTCTCTCCTTCTCTTCTTCTCTCCCCTCCCTGCGCACCCAACTGCAAGGTTGATCTTCGCACCTAGCTGAAGATCTTATAATACAACAGTATTCTCACAACACAATACTCTCCTCACATGACAATAATCACTCGACATCAACAATACAATATTCTTCAAACTCGGAATGACCCGATCCCAGGTCCTCTAGACCTTTATTTATACCTTACAATGACAAACGTCTAGGTGTCAAAACCCTAGATACCAAAACCCTAGGTGTCTAAAACCCTAGGTCAACTTGACCCGCATTTCTAGGGCTTCACCAGCCTGTCTTTTTGTCTTTCCCACGAGGTGCTCCAAAGCATCTGTTGGTGGATTTTTCCGCTTGTTGAGTTGTCCACAATCCATCTTCCTTTCTTATCTGTCCTCCTCGATCTTCTCATTCAACGACTCATTTTCCCTTACTTCTCTCCTTCTTCTCTACTTCTTTGACCACTTCGACCCAATCTCAGTCAATGTGCCTTCCACACAGTTTGTACTTCGCCTTTCTTCCATAACCAAGGGCCAACAAGGACACGAAGGATGGAGACAACGAAAAAACAAATGGATAAAGCAAGCGAGAGAGAAAATGAAGCACAAATGACGATAACACAACTTTCCATAAATAAAAGGACAGTAGAAAAGTTGTATAAAGGACAAGAAGTGGAAGAAGGAAAATATCCAATTAACTGAAGATGGCTATACCATGCATTGTAATGAGTTATTTTGGAAAAGATAAGAATAGAACTTGAAACCCTAGATTTTTGGGTATAAATGTGTAACAGGATTGGGATATAGATAGACATATACATATACATATAGAGATATATAGATATAGGGAGAGACATATAAATAGAGATATAGAGAGATAGATATATGCGTGTGTGAGTGTGAGAGGGTGTGCATGGAAGAGAATTGAGGTTATGGAAAGATCATGAATGTAATAGTCAGTTAGTAAGAAAGAAGATGAGTAAACAAGGAGTTTAGAGAGGATATTGTCTCATTTGTTCTTACTTGTCCTTATGCATTCATGAATGATGATATACTTTGCAGAATGAATTTAGTCTATGAATTGGTTATGTTGTAATGGTCATGTATTGTTGTGATAGTTTATATCAAGAACATACCTAAGTTAAGATTAGGAATAATGATTCACTCATCAATCTCCCTTTCCTTTACTTCTACGAAAACCTGGTACTTGCAGCTCCAATAGATACCTTAGGTGAGACTTCATCTGTGCAAGCAGGTGATGCTGAAAGGGCCGTTGTCTTGAGGGTTTTGTTGGTCACGAGAAAACCGAACCTTGGGTCTTATAGCCCCTACGCAGACAATATGCAGTCAACAAATCATCAACACATATGAGACATAATATTTTTGTTCTTGTAGCCTTATCAAATTCAGAAATCCCGAGGGAAAAACCAATATCACCAAATCTGAGGACAACCTTCTCCTCTCAACCAATACAAATGCCACCAAAAATCTGAGGACAAACTTGTCCTCCAACAACCATACAAATCAGAAAAACAAACCTCAACACTATCCTGGAAATATCTTACTCCCACAAATCTATTGTAGACCTCCTGTACGACCTACTGACGTCACCTACCAGCCCTGTAGGGACCTGCACTTGCCTAGGAATATTTGTACGGATATACATGACTGCTCCCACTGCAACCAACATACGTACGTGATTTTTCCCACTGCAACCCATGTACGTACGTGAATATTACCATTGAAACCTACGTACATACATGAAAACATGTACAGACACTTACGTACGACTCGCTCCACTCGTACAGTTTCTTCCTTATGCGGTTACCTCTCTCTCCAACACATGTGTGTTTTTCCCTACCAAGAACATAAAATAGAGACTCTTCAACCCTAGGCCAGATTTGCCACCATGCATAATTTCCTTTTGTTGAAAATCACCAAGCCTCCTAACACAAGTGCAAACTCACTTATGCTAGCTCCATCATGTCTCCACAAATGATCTATATAATGTGAAATGTCACAATGAACTCTCTCCTTTATATACAATCCTTAGGTGTCACCATAGAATCTCCTCCACAAGTCAGCATCAAATTAGGCTTTCTCTGTGGGTGTGAAGCCCCTACACAAGCCCACAAATCCCATTACCAAACCCATGAAGCCCCAACTTCATTCCAAGGGAATTTTCACCAAACTGAAAGTGTGATGTGGTTCCCATGACGATTCCCACACGCCCAACACCTAGGGCCATGTGAGATTACCTACCTAAAGCTACAAAAATCAACATGTACCAATGGATAAATGTGCGTTTTGCATATGTCAAATCAAACTTGTGGTGAATTCAAGAAAATACTTCAACCACATCAATATTGTTGTTGATCATGCACACAACATGTTACACCTTAGAAATGTCTCCTTATAACATTTATGACGGTGATCTGGTGACGTGTTTCCATGGTAGCATAGTGGCCTTTTCAAATGATTTTACTATCTTTGCTGAGCTACAACCCTTCATTCAAACTAAGAGTTCACACTATTTACACAAACTTGTTGTTGAATGGGAGTCCTACAAGAATGACAATATTTCATCCCTTGATTCTCATGTATGTCATTGCACTTTGAGCACACTACTTGATGCGCATAAAGATAAAACCAAAAAAAAAACACATACATCTCTTCCCTTAAGCAAATTACACATTCACAATCTCGTTGAACTTCTCTTCGAGACAAGACCTACAATTCTGCAATTTTGGATAAAAGTCGAGCATTGGTCTGTTTCAAAACTTCAATACTATTTGCGTCTAGAAGACATGAAGCAAATCTACTATCCAAACCCTATTGTATTGCAGTTAATTTTGAAGACTCAATTATGAGTCTTAATTGGTCAATTTCATGCTCAAGTCATTGTACATCATCTCGGTACTGTTTGCGAGCTTATTTCTTCTTTTCAACGTCATGCTTTCTCCTTTCTCTCTATTAATAGAGTCTTTGACAACACCAAACCCTAACGGTTTAGCATAGAATACAAAATACCAGCAACATGAAGCCGTATACATACTATACCTTGTAGTTCCAAAATGATGTAGAAACAAAATATGTTTCAATGAAAATTCTCCCAGAGAGGTATTTTCAAGCTTGGTTGCTTCTGAAGCACCAATTTTTGCAGTGCACTCTTGTGTAGTTCTAGTCTCTTTTCCAAGCCTGTAGGAAATCGATTATCAAAGACATTGTAAATTCTATCACCACCTTGACGCACTTGATCAAGGTACTCTTTGAATAATAGAAACTCTAATCTACAGATTTGTGACACTTCTAAAATTTTGTTTGGAATTTCAAAGGTTTCTTTCTAGTTAACACATGAAGTGTGATTCTTTCAACATCTTCGTGGAAGACAGCTCGTTGACCTCATCAAAATTCATATATATATATATATATATATATATATATATATATATATACATTTACACATTTACTCATTAAAACTTTTGATTATTTAAATGCAAATAAAGAAACTTAATTGATAATCCATATGCACAAAATACCCTAGTGCGTAAGGTCTTCCTCAAGTATAATATGAGAAAACAATGTGTTTTGTTTGTGGTTTGAACAGATTGGCGATATGTGTTATTTGAGGATTAAGAGCAAGATATAACCACTCTAATTCCCATGTACATCGACCTATAACTGAAGGTAGAAGATTCACAAAACAATAAAGCTTAGTCTATTAAAAAATTGATGAAATTCAACCTTCTTTGTTTTATGTGTTTGATTTAATGACCAAAGTATGTACATTTCAATGGAATTCCTCAATCATAAGTTTATAAATGTTTTACTCATTTTTAATGAGTTTAATAAGCATCATAATTTAGAAAAAAAAATAATCAAATTTATTAACCAGCAAAACAGAGAAAACTATCTACTCGCCACCAAACATTGATATGCAATATTTTAAGGTGCATAATAAATGTGTATAAGAAACCCTTAATTGAGTTAATTTTATTTTGTGAAAGAGTAAAAGATTATAGAAAATGCATAATTTTAAGCAAAAGTTCAAGACTTAATTATTTATGCAAACTCTAAACTATCAACTCACTTCCACTCTTTAACATGTATTTTTTAAGGCACATATTGAATTTCTTTAAATTTGAATTTTAATTGAATTATTTAAATCTGCCATGCTCAACTAATTCATTTATGCACCGAAGACCAAAACTTGGCAAGGCTGTTGAAAAATCATGTTAATTCAATTTTCGCAAATCGAGGAATGGAATCAACTTGAATAAGTTCAAATGAAAATGCAAATGATGTTGAATAACCAATGATAAAAATACTCAAAAGGATCAATTATTACTTACGTAAGAAAAATACGATGAAATGCAAGTTTACATGTCGTAACAAGCTCATCACCGAAATCATAATGCAAATTTTCTAATGGATTTATCACAGCACCATGTCATCATCTCATAAAAACAAATCAAAATAAATGATGATAATAAGCACACAAAAACAATAATCAAGAAAGGAAATCCATCAAATCATCCCTTCAAATGAAGCAAAATAAAATCAAATACAGAAGAGGCAGTAATTTCCAAAATTCAATAAGGGCCCATTGTTTTTTGTAAAATTAAGGGGAGTTGTTGAGGCCTCAATTGGTATCAAGAGAAACCCTCTAAAGTGATAATCTCTAACCGCCTAAGGGTATTCCACCTACTCAACATCATGACCATGCTATTCATTTGCAACTAGGAAGTGGACCACAAAATATTAGGCCTTACAGGTACCCATATACACAAAAGAGTGAGATTGAGTGTATGGTTTAAGAAAGTTTAGAGGCTGACATCATTCAAGATAGATACAGTGATTTATTTTCACTAGTGGTGATGGTTTACAAAAATAAAGGTTCATGGAATATGTGTCCATATTATAGAGAGATCAACAAAATGACCATTAAATTTAAGTTTCCTATTCTTGTCATTGATGAATTATTAGATGAATTGCAAAATTTCCAGCACCTAGTTGGATCTCCATTTTGGATATCATCAAATACAAATGAGGTAAGAAGACATCCCCAAAACATCCTTTATAACATATGAAGGTCATTATGAGTTTTTGGTGATGTCATTTGGATTTACTAATGCACCTTCCACATTTCAAAGCTTGATGACTTCTATTTTCAAACTCTTCCTAAGATAACTTATGTTAGTATTTTTTGATGATATAGTAATATACAAACTGATCCGAAAATTCTTAGATGTCAAAACAATATTTAAATACACTTCAACATCTAACCTAATTTAGAATTATTTTTTATTGTCTTTTGATAGATTTGCATAACACATGTGAATCTTCTACTTATCCAAAACCTCGTGAAATGATGAATAATTTGCAGAATAATGAAAGATAACACATCAAAAAATAAAAGAACTAATAATACAATATTTTATTACATAGTTCACCTCTCCTAGGATATATCTCCAAGTCTCGTTTCAACAGTGTGTCTGCTCTTCATTAATCTCAAATGTCAAAATTACAATGAAAATGGACTTACAAAAGACAATCTTGAAGTCACTCTTCAATTCTATTGCTCAAACCAAGAAACATAGGCTACCATTGAATTCCTCTCAAAATTATGAGAAAAGATAGTATAAACTCGATTATATTTTGAACTGGCTCAAAATGGCCCACTTCTTCACACAAAACAATGCGCTCAAACTCTCATACAAGGCAATCTGAATTAAATATTCATAAACATAATCTTAGCAAAAAAATACATCACCATTATGCTCCTCTTGAAAAACTGAGAAGAATGAGTATAAATGTGACTAAGTTTGGACATGGTGCTCAATGGCACGCAAAATGAGACAAACCCAACATAGTTGCCTCTCTTGGCATGAATCCCAATGCATCGCACTGTCTCTTCACGAAATTCCATGTACCCCCATACTGTGTGTGCTATCCTCAATCCAGGGGCCAATTTATATAGGGTGTGGGCCCCCAAACCACCATCTGGAATCTCAGATCGAACTTAAATACAATTCCCTTCGTGGTTATAACCACCGAAGTTGGCTGCACATTGGTTTTCGGTTGTTTGTGGATCCTTTGGAATATATGGTGAGAGGTATGGGGTTCAAGCCCCATGAACTCTATATTTGGCATATATGTTGTTATATAGTTGAAACCATATAATATGTTGGCCCACCCTTTGAGGCCTTTTTATTCGATTCCCAAGCCAACTTGGGATTCTCAAAGGTACCATGTGGCACCATTTGATTGGCCCACGTGGAAGCCTATGATTAGCTACTGATGTTGAATGGATGATGATGTGTCTCTATCTTACTGGTCCATTTGTTGTACGACCTGCCATGTAAATATTGATTGTACCTTCCACTTGTTCCTGCCACATCATCATACAGTAGGCCACATGTCACTCTTTCAGTGATGCCACATCATACGTACAAATGACACCTAGCACTTTCCAACTGGGTGCTAAATGTTCCAAATCTAGGTGACACGTGGCATTGGGAAGCCTCTCGTGCTACACATTAGCATTCTAACGTCACCTATCTATGTGTCATTCTTTGAGCTTTCCACTTGTCATAAAGATGTTGATGTCATCCTACCATGTTGACTGTACGAAAGGACATGTGTTAAATTCTAATTCATCCAACTCATTTGTACGGATTCCATGTGGCAGTCTTCCATACTTCCATGTCAACACATTGACATAATATGTATGGTCTTTCCAGGCATCATATTTCCCTATTTTTGTTGAAACTTTGAAAGGCCATAAATTTCTCATACAACATCCATTTGAGGCAATTCGTGCATCATTGGAAATATCTCATCGAGATCTACACAATCAAGTACTTTTCAAGAGCATTTGAGATGATCAATTTTTTAGAATTTTGGATCCTCCTGGGTCTCTTTGAGTGTTCTAGATCCTCCTGGATCACACCTTCACACTAAATAACTTTTAGTCCTACAAAAGTATGGATATTTCAACAACTTAGTGATGATAACACCTATTCATTCTTCCACATTACTGAATTTATCTTCATGGATTATTCAACAACTTAGTGATGATAAAAATTCTTCAGTCTTCCACCTTATTGAAATGCACTTGGACTAATTTCCATCTCGACCTTGATCTTTTCCTTGGATCTTCATCTTGGATGTGTATTTGATCTCCTTCTTAAACTTTCAAAATCTCAAGGAAACCAATCTAGATTAGTGTACTTATGTTTGCTTCTCTGGAACATGGCTTTGATTCTGGCTCTTGGCAATAGCTTTGACTCTGGATCTTGCTTATGGTTACTAGCGCTATATTATGGCTATAGATCGAGATTTATTTCGGTATCATTGATTCCTTCATTACAAAATTATGTTCACTGACTCTCTACTCCGCAATATCTAGATATGAACATTGAATCAACATTCACTCCCATCTCCTCTTTTCCCCATAGATAGTCCATCTCTACAATCATAAAGCCAAGTCAAATGTTGGTCTATGACTCACCCATATTGGCATAACTATTCTTGTATTGATTGATGTATTTGTAGGAGTCTTTGAATGAACATCCTATTCATTTCCTTCTCTTCTGGCCTAAAAAAAAAATCTAAACATGTTTTCCACAAACATTTGTACTGTTTGACTTGCTTTTTCTCAAGGTATACATCTACATGAACATGGCATAACATCTTGGATATGTTCATATCATAAAGCATACTTATTTCACCTTCTCTCTTTATAAATAAGACTCTTTCTTTACCAACTCTAGGAATATTTGCATAGCTATAATGCTCTTCCCGCTCCCGATATACATGTTCCAACTTCCACGTCCTTATGTTTCTTCACCTTTTTACTTTAGAATAAGAGTGATATAACTTAGACAATTTGATCCATATGCAATTCATTAGTTGATAATAAAAACATAACAAATATTGTCTACATTGTTGTCGAAAGGATTTAGAAATCCCTACAAGATCCCTCTCACTCTCAAAATTCTATAAGGAGTGGCTAATAAGCCCTATATTACAACAATGGAAATAGTCTTTTACAAGGTATTTACATATGCATACTAACATTGATATTTTAAAATATGCATATTTACAAACTATTTTTCCAAAATGTAATCTTCTATGATACCTATCCAGGGACCATATAGGTGGCTTCTTCATGGATTTGTTCTTCCAATAGTGCTCAAAAGAGTCTCACAACTTCTTGTCTCTAACAATGCCTCTGACACTGAATCTGAATCCGACATTAAATCTGAATTTGAATACAAATAGTCACTAGATCCAATCATAGTTCATCCAAGTAACCCATATAGTCTCTCCTTTCTAACACCAAACACCATTGTTGTGTCCTGAGTAGCTTTCTTCGGATACACTAATACTTGTCCATCCTGGAACGTAATTCCATATCCTTCATCTTCGAAAGATGAAACAGAGAGTAAGTTTAATTTCAAATCTAGAACATATAGCATATGTTATATTGCCATAAATCCTCCTGAATTGAGCTGGAATCTCACATATCCAACTCCTCTTAGTGCTTGTCTGGTGTTAGTCCCATATCCCACATAGCATTTTCTGTCAATTTCTGAGAAGGTAAGGAATATTGATACCATTCCTGTCATGTGGAGATATGAGCCACTGTCCATGAACCATACCTTTATGTATTCATAAACTATATTGTTAAGACCAACCATCAAGAAGAATTCTCTCTCAAATCTCTCATTAAGATTATCAACTTAGGTTGAGGATGTTACATGTCTTCTTGTAAGTGAATTTACATCTTCCCTGTTTTCGGTCAGACATAAATCTGAATGAAGTGTCCAAAAATTATCAATATGATGTCTAATATTACCTGATCCAGGTGGATATCGGTGGCCACCCACCTTTTCCAACTCACTCAAAACAGTTTTCTGGCAATTTTGACAATTTACTATTTTTAACAGTTTTTAACTTCCAGGGCCATTTTGAGGGCCTAAATGAAGGTTTTTCAGGATCGAGCTTCTCAATAATAGGTGACGGCTCTAATTGATCCCCCAAAATGAATCTCCTAGACGATACCTTTGCAACGGTATATCGTGCGCCTAAAACGAAGATTGTATGCAAAAGTTACGGCGTCGGGAAGTTGATGTACTAACTTACCCAAATGGGGCCCACATGACTTTTGGCGCTTAATCTCCTAGGGTTATTTTTTTGGATGTCTAGGGTTTTTTAAATTCTTTTTTATTGTAAAAATTCCTTCAGAGCCTCATTGTAATCATCTACTCGCTAATGTGGGCAGTCGTCACATCTCTTCTCAGAGATAAGTCGCCACCATTCCAACAAGCTTGTTTTCCGCTGCATTTTACAGTTTTAGCTCTTTTCCTTATTGAATAGAAATCCAGTTTTACTGTATCTCTGTTATTCTGTGTTAAGAATATTTTAATAATTTGTATTCATTTCATTATGTTCATAAAATATGGATCAGTGGTATCAAAGCGGTCTACTCCTTGTCATCTTAATGCATGTCCCCAACGAGGTCGAGGTACAAAGAATTGGGTCTCAAACTTTTTTCTCATGAGGAAAAAATCTCTTGCACGCCGAAGTGACCTCTCATGGAAGGAGAAAAGAAAGATGACGGGACATGAGATCCTTTCAAAATTTTGCTTCAGGAATCCCTCACGCAACAAAGGAAAGAGATGATGGATAGTTTCGCACAAATCCTTCGGCGGCTACCAACGTGCGATGCATTTTCCTCGACCGAAGGTGTCACCCCCTTCAAGGTACAAATCAACTTCAATATTCCTATATTTGAAGGTTAGATAGACACATATGTGTAGACAAGTGGTTGAATCTACTAGAAGGGTATTTTTCCATCCATAACTTTTCGAATAGAGAAAATATTACTTTTGCACTCCTCAAAGTCATTCCCCATGTCAAAGATTGGTGGGAAATTTTTTGTGAGCAAAAGGAAATAGAGGAACCCTAATTATTTACAGTCGCGACCACCTGAGAATCCTTCAGGGATTCTATTAAGGAACAGTACTACCCTATCGAAAGTTATGACCACATGTATACCAAATGGACCACACTGAGGCAAGAAATAGATCAAGTAGTGCCAGAGTTCACAAATATCTTCCATACCTTGCACACCAAGTTGGGTATCAAAGATTCACAACGACATATGGTGCTCAAGTATCATGGTGCTTTGCATAGATACATCTAGAACAAAATGGAATTTCTAAACATCTCATCCTTGGGCGCGGCCTACCGATATGCCGTCAAAATCGAGCAGAAGCTCAAACAAAAGACATGGAAATTTGGGCCTGGGAACCCCGCACAACAAAATCCAGGAAGGGGCGGCCCCAACCCACAGAAAAAAGGACAGAGAAAAGATGGATATTATCAGGAAAACAATTCCAAGCTGCAAGCAAAGAAGGACACTGGAAAGAAAAAGAAAGATATCAGGAAGTAGTGCGACTTCCATAAGAGACCTTGGCATAACATTGTTGGCTTCCGCTCAAAGCAGTCACTGGTGGCCAAAGTGAAAGCCTCTGAATCAAATGTGGGTTCTGACTCTGATTCAGAACTAGAAAGGGGAAGATGGATCATTGATGCGGAACCCAATGCCACTGTTGCTACCACCAAGATCCAACCTAGTGAACCAGACAAGATAGAAGAAGGTGAGTGCCTCTTCCATTCACATATGTGGGTAAAAGGAAACCCATTTCACTTCATCGTTGATAATGGTAGCCAAAAGAACCTCATCTCAGCATAGGTCATCAAGCGACTGGCCTTGCTGACAATGTCACACCCACAACCCTACACCATTGGATGGCTCTGCCAAGGAAGTGATCTCCATGTCAACCAACAGTGTCGACTATCGTATGATATCAATCCCTTCAAAGACGAGGTATTGTGTGATGTTGTTCCTCTCGAAGTTTGTAATGTTCTTTTGGGCCAACCTTATTTATGGAAACATCATGTTTTATATGAGTCAGGCCTCGTAGTGTTATTATTACTTTGAACACGAAATTGTACAGGATACCCGAGACAGTCCCTCCTAGTGTTATTTCCTTGATCTATGCCAAGCAATGCAAGAAGGTCATCTCTGAGGCCAAAAAATTTGTCTTCTTCATGATTCGCTCTCAGAGTGTGTGAAAGATCACAGCCACAACTAGGGCCTTTGTGGCCGATATCTCCACACAACAGAAGGAAGTGTATAAGGTCATGGAAGAATACTCATATATATTCTCCTCTCCTACCGGGGTACCTCTGCACTTCCAAGTCAAGCATCCCATCGATCTAAGCCTAGGCGCATCGCTACCCAATGGGTCAGTCTACCATTGCTCTCTGTTAGAAAATGAGGAGATCAAGAGGCAGATCCAAGAAATGCTCCACAAGGGGCACATATGTCCCATATCATCGCCTTGTGGGAGCCCAATCATGTTGGTGAAGAAGAAAGACGAGATCTGACAACTTTTCATTGATTACTAGGCCCTTAATAAAATCACAGTCTGAAACCGATACCTGATTCCCCAAATCGACGACCTCCTTGATCATCTCACCGGGGCCAAATACTTCAATAATATTGATCTGAATTTTGGCTACCACAAGGTCCCAATAGAATAGACAGATGTATGGAAGACCGCTTTCAAGTCAAAATAAGGTCTTTTTGAATGGCTGGTCATGCCCTTTGGTTTGACAAATGCTCCAAATTTTTTTATGAGGATGATGGATGATATACTATGAACTTTCACCAATACTTTTGTAATGGTGTATCTGGATGACATCCTCATCTACAACAAGACTTGGGCAGAACACTTGCATCATATTCAACAGGTTATGCACACCCTGCGGTAGCACAAACTATATGCAAACTTGGAAGAATGCTCCTTCGACATGGACAAGGTCCGTTACTTAGGATACATTGTTGATCGACATGGTGTACATGTGGATCTAGCCAAGATCCAGGTCATCCATGATTGGCCAGCCCCAACAACACTCACTGAACTTTGGAGCTTCTTGGGCCTCGCCAATTTCTATCACAGGTTCGTGTTGGGATTCTCTCATATCGCATGGGCCCTCAACTAAGTAACTAGAGGTGGTAGTAAGGAAAAATTTGTGTGGGTTCTATCCGAACAACAAGCCTTCGATGACTTGAAGAAGTGTTTGTTCTCATCCCCATTAATTTCATTACATAACCTACAACATCCATTTGAGATCAAGACAGATGCTTCAGACTATGTTGTGGGCGTCGTTCTCACACAACACGTCCACCCCGTGGAATATCATAGTGAGACACTATCAGATGTTGTCTGTAGGTACCCTACTTACAACAAAAAAATGTACTCCATTGTGCAAGCCTACCGCCAGTGGAAGGAGACAATCATCCACACTGATCACAAGCCACTACAGTTCATGCAGACCCAAGGAAAATTGTAGAATGACCACAATCAGAAGTGGTCCACATACTTACAGAAGTTCCACCTCAACATCAAGTATAAAACAAGAATTACCAACCAAGTTGTTGATTTCCTCAACCGACCTCCATTCACAACACTCACCACGGTGCTAGAATCGTGCAGCCATGAGACCTCCATATGGCCCCACCTCTACGAGACAAACACTAACTTCTCCACCACCTACCAAATGTTGGGAGGCAACTCAATGGTCACTAATTTCCATCCTCAATATGGGTTTTTGTGTTGTCTGGGCCATCTCTATGTTCCATCAAGGGAGCACACAAAGACGATTTGGGAAGCTCACTACAGTGAGGTGGAAGGACACTTTGGTGTCAAAAAGACAGTGGCAGTACTCCAGAAACATTTCTACTGGCCAAAACTTTGACAGGACGTCGGAAAGTATATTAGGTTCTGCACCACCTGTGCTATTTCCAAACTGAACACTAAGAAATAGGGCATGTACACCCCTCTTCCTACTCCTGATAGGCCGTGGAAATCCATCTCAATGGAATACATTTCGGGCCTCCCTTCCACCAAGAGGGGAAATGACTGTGTTTTTTTGGTTGTTGATCTCTTTTTCAAGATGGCGATTCTAGCCGCTTGCAAGAAGAACATCATAGCAAAAGCCACTGCCAAGATATTATTTGAACAAGTATGGGTACATTTTGGGATCCCAAAAACCATTATCTCAAATAGTGATAGTCGGTTCATCAACAGACTATGTTCGAGCCTTTGGTCATTGCTGGATACCAAGCTCACCAAATCCACTTCCTTCCACCCCCAGACAGATGGCCAAAATGAGGTCGTCAATCGGATGATTGTACATATCCTGGGAATGTACATTTCAAAACACCCTCGCACATTGGATGAGAATATTCCCTATGTACAACATAGCTACAACTGAGCCCTGCATAGCTCAACTGGCCACAACCCCTTTTAGGTGGGGTTGGGATTCCAACCATTGGGCCCCATGGAGTTGCATTGCCCCTACTGAACACCTCGGTCGACTCATCCCCTACTCCACTAGAAGCTGACAAAGCCACCTGGTTCATTGATCGGATCCAACACATCCTCCAACAGGTTTAGGATATTCTACAGAAGTCTAATGCCAAGTACAAGCAACGCCATGATCAACATTGAGTGCCACATAAGCTTACAGTGGGAGACAAAGTTTGGTTGCACTTGTAGAAATAAAACCTTATAGGGACCCATTGGAATCTTATTCCACTTTGTTATGGGTCGTACACCATAACCAAGGTTGTGGGTGACAATTATTTTGAGCTCAACATTCCCCCTTTCCTTGGCCTTCACCCAGTCTTCAACGTGGCTCTCCTTCAACCATATTTCCCACCATTATTGGACACCTCAGAGATAGTAGAGAAGTTGACACTAATAGAGCTCAACCTTGACTGAATGAAACAAGCATCCAATGATTAGATTGTGGAAACACAGATCAAGGACACTCAATAGAAAAGGATGCATATTTATCGAGTCATCAAAGCAAGGCAACTCCTGCACCAAGGCAAGTGGCTCACCCGAGGCCAAATTCAACAGAAATTTCCTCATCTGATGGGGGAACTCAATGCAATGGATACCATTTCTTCCTAAGGAGGGAGGATTGATCCAGGTGTATATCAGTGGCCACCCACCTTTTCCAACTCGCTTAAAACAACTTTATGACAATTTTGGCAATTTATTATTTTTAGTAGTTTTTAACTTCCGGGGCCATTTTGAGGGCTTAAATGAAGGTTCTTTAGGATAGATATTCTCAATGATATCAAAAGGCTCTACTTGAGCCCCCAAAATGAATCTCCTCAACGATACCTTTCCAATGGGCTATCATGCGCCTAAAACGGAGATTGTATGCAAAAGTTACGACCTCAAGAAGTTGATGTACTAACTTACCAAAACGGGGCCCACATGACTTTTGGTGCTTCATCTCCTAGGGTTAGGTTTCTGGATGTCTAGGGTTTTTGACATTCCTGTTTATTGTAAAAAGGCCTTCAAAGCCTCATTTTAATCATCTTCTTGCGAATGAGCACAATCGTCACATCTCTTCTCAGATATAAGTCATCACCATTCCAACAAGCTTATTTTCCGCTGCATTTTACAGTTTCAGCTTATTTCCTTATTGAATAGAAAACCACTTTTATTGTATCTCTGTTATTTTGTGTTAAGAATCTTTTAATAATTTGTATTCATTAGATTCTTCTCATAAAATACAGATCATTACCACAATGAGAGCAAAAGTTCTTGTTCCTTTCTTGGAACCACATTCCTTTCTTTCCCTTCTCCCTATTCTTCTGTCTTGGAAAATGACCTTTTACTTTGGCCTCTTTCTTAGATGGCTTCTCCTGCAAGGATTTCATTTTCCCACATTTATCCATACAATGGTTATTAGTTCCACAAAATATACATGGATACATAGATCATAAATTCATACCGGTCTTACTATTGGGAAATGTCTTCATTCCTTCTTAGAAATGCTCGCCTCTTCCTGGAGATGCTTTGCATTTGATACCTTTCCCTTGGATGGAAGGTAATACCAACTGCTTATGAAGGACCTCTTCATTTGAAGTTCTCCTTACTTCAGCCATCCTAGAGAATTATCCATAATGATAGGGAGAAGAAGAATATAATAAATCATCTTCCTCTGTTACTATCTGTAAAACGTTTGTAGGAGACAGTGTCTCTTGCATAGGAGATATTTCCTTCTCCACTTTCCCAACTTCATGGAATTGTGCCAGTATCTGGTCCTTAGCTTGCAACTCTCTTTCCAATTCATGAGTAATACCTATCAGGAATTCTTCATGACATATCAATTGATCTTGAAGCCTCTGCTTCTCGTCCTCAAGGGATTGTAGTTGCATCCTCAATTCATAATTCTCCTTCTGAATCTGTTGGTTCATGTCCTTTTGTAGTATTAATTTCATGAGATCTTTACTCATGGTTTCCTTTGCAACCAAGATATATGTATTCTCAAAAATTATCTTCAAACACACCTTCACCAAGCGTGAGTCTTAGACCTCATCACATTCACTTGCAAATACTTGTCAAAACCAGCTCTAATACCGCTTGATTCAAAAATAATTAGATGTCAAAACAATATTTAAACACACTTCAACATCTAATCTGATTCAAAATTATTTTTTATTGTCTTTTGACAGATATGCATAACACATGTGAGTCTTCTACTTATCCAAAACCTCATGAAATGATGAATAATTTGCAAAATAATGAGAGATAACACAACATAAAATAAAATAACTAACAAGACGATATTTGATGATAGAGTTCACCTCTCCTAGACTATATCTCCAAGTCCCCTTTCAACAGTGAGACTACTCTTCCTTAATCTCAAATGTCAAAATTACAATGAAAAATGGAATTACAAAAGCCAATCTTGAAGTCACTCTTCAATTATGTTGCTCAAACCTGGAACGAAAGGTTACCATTGAATTCATCTCGCAATTCTAATAAAAATGAGCATAAACTCATCTATATTCTAAATTGGATCAAAATGACCCCCTTCTTCATGTAAAACAATGTGATCAAACTCTTATACAAGGAAATATGAATTAATATCTTCATAAACAAAATCTTAGCACAAAACAGACATCACCATCATGCTCCTCTTGAAAAACTGAGAAGAATGACTATAAACATGACTATGTTTGGACATGGTGCTCAATGGCATGCAAAACGAGACAAACCTAAGATAGTTGCCTCTCTTGGAATGCATCCCAATGCACTGCACTATCTCTGCGCAGAATTCCATGTACCCCCATACTGTGTGTATTGTTCTCCATCCTAGCACCAGTTTATATAGGGTACAGACCCCTAAACCACCATTCAGAATCTCGGCTCGAACTTAAATGCAATTCCCTCCATGGTCATGTTGTGCCCACACAACAACCTTCGAATTTTCTTGTCTTATCCTCTATCCAAGAAAATAAATTGGGTCCCCCTTTAATTATTCCAACCAAAACCCTCACATTCTCTCCCTCATGCAAGTGTCTATGCCTAAGTTCTCTTCACCCTACCTAGCCTTATCATTTCCAATTCCTCTTCAGGTTGCTTATAACTGACAATCGAAACTTCTGGAAGTTCCCTCTTCCTACGCTGACACATACTGCATCGAAGTGTGCATCCTTTATTTCACCTTTACATTGGCGCACCGATGATTTCTTTGCCAATACTTGAGTCACTTCTCTTTGAACTTCATTGATGCGCCAACGCGCCTCTGCTAAACTTTGTTAACGCATGTCTTCCTCACCTATGAGGTACATGTGATCAACGCCAACACATCGATAATGTTCATGCATTCATCATCACCGTGTGCACTCTTTCCATCAACTAAATTTCTTCCACTCACGCCATTGCATCGCATTTCGACAGCATCCCTCTCTTTCAATTCGTTGCCCTGCATATTTACAAGGTTTGCCTCTTCATCCCCGACACACTTCCTATTGATAAGTTTCCATCTCCTATCCTTGATACGTCAATTGAAGGATGAAGACTCTTCATCGTCACCAAGCGCATCGAAGATGATCTTTTCCCTCTCGCCAACACTGACTAGCTCAACGTGGTTGACTTTCGCCTTGAAGTCCTCTCTCATACCCCCCCCAGCTCAGATCTCTTCTTGATACGTTCATCAGTCGATCTCCTTACACTCTCAATGACTAAACTGTTTACGCCTAATTAAAATGTCATTCATTGATCACATATCGCAATTGACCTTCTCCGTATTAAACTTGGATCAAGTTTGCAGTGTCATCAGTAGGATTTATCGCACACATTGTACCAGCTTGTTTAGTTTGTGTTTCTTGATTTTGTCACTGATTTTGGATTGTGAAAGAACCGTCTAGAATCAGATTGGTTAACCACAACATATGTTGGTCTTACATTGGCTTTGAGATACACTTCAGAAGAAACTCGATCCCTCCAGCCCCTAGGCATTACCAAGTGCTCTGAATTCCAATTGGTTGTTTTTGTGGAGTTGTAACTTCATGCCACCAATGAATATCTACATAATCCATGGATGAACTAAGTCCTTATTCATCATAGAACACATGCACTGACGAAACCAATTTTGAATGAAAGAGCAGTAAATGCGGGACCAAAATTTTCATTAAAAACCGTTTCTAAGTGTAATTTTTCAGCACCCTTCAAAGTGAAATTTTCACCTCTGAAACAGGCTAGTAGTATGATTCTCTCCATTAGGATCCCAACGCAACTTAGAGAACCAAAATCCAACGCCCAAAAGTACCAGAATGGATCGCCTGGGGTTTCTCGCCCGAACTAGCCGCGTTGGTCATTACGCAATGAGATGTTGGTATGGCATGATTAGCTAACTCTCAAAGAACGCCTCTTCTCGTACTTCACAACCCAAAAGACGACATTCTAGTCTGATGTTGTATTGGAAAAATATGAGTTTCTCCACGTGAAAGTTTGGTTTTATACCAAGTCATTATAACACTAATATTGCAGCACATGATCGGAGGACTTAGACGAAACATCGCCGATAGGAGCGCTGGAGGAGAACTCTGTCGAACCCATCGGAAGACTTGGGAGGAAATTTTCCACAAACCATCGGCGAAGTTAGTACCAAGGGCCCCGAGCATCTTCGGAAGACTTAGAGGAAACTTTGCCGATCAAAGTGTTTAAGGAGAAACCTACGATTACGCTCGGAGAGGTTCAAGGTATGCTCTTCGATAGGGTTTTGTTTTTTGGTGTGCGTGAAGGGTAGGGTATGACCAAAATGTATGAATAATAGATCTAGAAACTCCATGACGATGAACTATCAAACTCAGGAAGATGAAGATGCCCCCACGCCCAAGGTCGGTCTTCATGATGTGCAAGGCACATATGGACAAAATCCATGATGGCCCACTAGCACTAGAGTACAAATGCGATATGTAATTATTGTCTTCGCCTTCTCATCATTACATAGAGGATAAATACAAAAGCTAGGAAGGCGAAAGGTCACGAGGGAAGGCGAAATGTCATAGGAGAAGACGGAAAGCTAAAGGTCATATTGAACCTCATTAAATACTAAAATTGTACCCATAGAATGGGCTTTTGGCTCTTCAAACATTGTACACCTCTGAACTATTTCAGGAATACAATGTCAACTAAAATTGGAGAGTTTTCCTAAGAGTTTTCATGTACTATTGTTGAAACTGTTAATACAGATAAGCCCTCACAACCAACTTTTGACAGAGAGAAGGACTTGCATGTGTTGTTGTTTTCTTGCGAATTGCTTCAAGAAAAATATTTAATGTTCACATGGGTTGTAAGAGCATGTTTGTTTATGGACTATTTTGATGCAATATATGTCTTCTTGCAGTTTTTTCATTCTTTCTTATATTACATGTAATGAGAAAATGAGTTGCTAATGTATGTGATATAGTGACTTAGACTATTCTGGTTATATATTCATGTGCATTTGTTATCTGACTTTATTTCTTCATTTCATCTATTTGGGTGAAGCTACTAATAGAGTTAGTTTGATGCCACATCTCGTTCAATTATGTTAATTCACTCCTATATAGGATAGGTTAGAATAGAATTAGATTAGGCCTGCATTTAGATAGTCATCATCTACAACTTCCATTTGCACAACCACCCATCACTCACCCTCATCGGTGGACCGGGCCGTAACTGGTAGAACCAACCAACAATGGTTTTCATGCTAGAAGCTAGATGTGTTCCCTATTCCAAACAGTGATAGGTCTAATTGGGACTTCTTACCGTGAAGAACCCCTTATTGTTGTCGGGTGAATTTGGACCCGTAAACAGGTTATAACTAACTGAATTTGGTGGCAGATTGGTTGGCGGTTGTTTGTGGAGTCATTGGAATATATGGTGGGAGGTCGGGGTTCAAGCCCCACGGATTTTGTTAGCACTGAGAGTCACCCTCAGATTGCAAGAGGATAAGCCTGGTACCCATCTGAAAGGTTTTTGGATAAAATTTATAATTGAAGGTCAAATGGACAAAACTCAGCATAAGAATGTTTTAACACAGAAATCTGGGCTAGCATGCATAAGCAAATGAGGTTTTGATCAACTTCAGTCAGTGGTTTGAAGGATAACAGTGAATATAAGGAAGACTTAGTGAGGAAGGTGGATAGGTTTGATATAGGCATCATGCTTTCAAACAACCAGGAGAAGAAAAACTCAATCACAAGAACCTCTTGATCTTAAAGTTTAAAATACTGAAAAACATTCATAGCAACATTATAATCAAACCTCCATTATAACACGGCCACAACATCTCATATGGATCATCCAATCATGAGCATTTCAGAATAAGAAGAAACAAGATGATAAAATGAAACTGACTTCCATTAATAAAAATGTCTCAAGTCTCATACATAACCAAAGAACAACTCTGTTTAAAATATAACCCAGGGATCTATGCTCAACCATCCGACCCTTCCATACTATTCTTCTGATGTATTTATAATAAAAACAGTCCACAAAAACTAGGAGTGCGAGCTAGTCTTCCTATCCGAGGATCAACCACCTGTCTTGTTCCTTCTGTCAGAAGGAAACTCAGGTCAATCTTGGCGTGCAAGAAAAACTACCCTATGTGGTACTTCAGGCTGACAGTTTTTTGTCTTCTTGGCCAAACCCTCCATGCTTCCATTTAAGGAGGTAGTTTATTTTCCAACCACCAATCCTTCTTTCATTAACTTATTTCTCCTTGGGTTCAAGAAGAGTATTATTGCTTTAGCGAGGAGAGAACTGGGTCATTTTGGCATAACGAACCCTCTCCACACCTTTCTCATTTTTTCCTCTAGTGATAGACTAATCTCGGTCTTCTTACGCTTTGTTTTTCCTTGTGAATTTCCTTCAGTGATACAACTTCACGCTACATTTGTTGCCACACACTGCTCTTGGATTGGACTTTATATAAGCAAGTGATTGCAGAAGTCGTCAAGGGCGGTTTGGATCCACACTGCTTCGGCCCCCGCAATCCACCACCTAATTCCACATATCCTTCTCGCCATACCACGGTTTCTATTGCGGGACTTGCTCAAGAATTTTAACGTTTGAGCACTTTCAGTCCCCGCAATGAAGAGTGGTCGTCGATCTTATTGCAACCTGTGATCTGAGTGACCTTGCCCTTTTTTTAGCGCCCCTTCTAAAATTTATCCTTCCGCCAACTCCAAAATCCCTCTAACCATGCTTAGAGATGGCACCAATTTTGGCGCTTGGGATATTTGGATGTTGATCAAGGATATCTCTCGGAGGACGAACTCTTGAATTTGACATGGTGACCCGACGTCATATGACACCACAACTGTTGATGTGTCACAAAAGGGGTGTTCCATGCGTCACTTGAAGATGAGTGGATGAGATGCCCAAAGATGCCTAAAATGAGTGCCATGTGTCGGCCCCAGATGTATGCCACATATCTCTAACGGATGGGTGTCACATGTCTGAATTGATGGACCCCAAGAGTCTTCGACACTTCGAGTTCGGGAAATTTTGGATGTAGAGATTGTATAACTCCCAAAGGACCAAAATCGTGAAGTGATTAGCATGTTCTTATCACTAATTAATCCACGATCAAGCTGCCTTAAAATGATTTGGGACTTCAGAACTCTGGGTTTCAGAGAACTGTGCTTGTTATGAATGGGAAACTTTCGGAGTGACAATGTTGTGAATCCGACGTGGCGGCTCGATGTCATATGATGTAACTGTTGCTGATGTGTCACAAAAGGAGTGTGCCACGCATCATTTGAATATGAGTGGATGAGATTCCCAAAGATGCCTAAAATGAGTTCCACGTGTCGACACCAAATGTATGCCACGTATCTCTGATGGATGGGTGACACGTGTCTTAACTGATGGACCCCAAGAGTCTTCGGCAATTTAGGTTCAAGAAATTGTACATGTATAGTTTGTATAACTCTCGAAGGGTCGAACTCGGAAAGTGATTAGTGCATTCTTATCACTAATTAATCCGGGATCAAGCTGCTTTCATCTAAATGCTTTGGGAATTCGGGGCTTCTGCCTGGTCGTTAAGCCTTGCGTGACTTTGAAATTATGAATGCGTGAGAGCCGCTAATATGAGCTTTGCATGGGATTTCCACCGCTGAAAGTTTAACCTGTCTATTGCTTGCATTTCAAGTCTGAAATGGACTGCTCTGAATGCTTCATTTTGTGCTCATGGTTGTTCCCTATGCAAACAAAAAAAATTGGACGACATGTTGTGAACTTAATCAATGGAAAATAAGATGATCAATAATTTGAACCAAATACTGATATGTGCTTATCTTTTAAGAACACAGGAAATTTTGGTGCAAAGAATCAATCAAGAAATACACTAAGGACGATCCAGTCAATAACAAAAAGGGGAGCCAACCTTATCAACCAGAAGAGGGACAAAATCTAGGAAGGTATGTGGAAAAGAGAGAGAGACAGAGTAGGGGTGTAGGCTTAGGCCTTAACAACAACTAAATGTGACCCACAAACAACTTCATGTGATAACATTGGCTCCAAAGGGGATGACATGCTCCCTGTGAGCTGCCAAGAACAAGCATCTTCAGTGTCTTATCCTAGGGCTATGGGGTCACTTATTCAAGAAGAAATAAAAGAAAAAGTGATATTTACAATGAATGGAAAGCCAATCATGGCTTAATAAAAATATTTTTTCAAAAAACGTTCATAGACAGGGCTACCCAAAACTTCAGAATCCTCCAAGTTCTACAATTTATAAGTGTTATTTGAAAATACCTCAGAAATCTTGAAAGGACCAATCCACTGGGCCTCAAATTTACCATGCTTTCCTTTGTCTTTATTGGGTGCATCCCACTTGAGCACTAGATATCCCAGCTGGAAATATTCTTTTCTTACCTTCTTGTCAAAGTTTTTCTTGATCTTCTTCTGATGGTCCTACGCTCTGTCAAGTAGCATCTCCATGGTCTGTTGCACTTCGACTAGCTGTTGTATCCTTCTGACCATATCATCAGGTTCACCTTGGCAGTCCTAGAGGAATTTTTCCACAGGCAATGCAAGCTGAGTAGGAAATATAGCCTCCACCCCATATACAAGTTCAAAAGGGGAAATAGCTAGTGACCTCTTTATTGTAATTCTATCATCCCATAAGGAAAATTTCATCTTTGAGTCCCATGCTTTCTTATTGTCCTTTAAAAATTTCTTGATGATCTTTATGGGGCTTTCGTTAGATGACTCTACCAAACCATTACCTTGGGGGTATTAAGGAGTAGAATGGACTAATGTAATCCCATATTATTCACAAAACTTGATCAATGGTTCAACTTTGAAGGAGGCAGCATTATCAGTAACAATCTTGCTTGAACAACTAAATATTGACATGACATCCTCAAGAAAAATAATGATTACCTTGCGAGAGGCATTTCTTGTAGGAATGGATTCTATACACTTAGTGAAATAATGTGTGGCAGTCAAAATCCACCTATTCTGACCACTTGAAGCTGGGTGTACTTCCCCGATGAAGTCAATACCCCACTACTGAAATGGTCCAGAGACTACCACGGGCTTCAAAGGAAAATATTTGAGTTGCTTCTTTCTAGAAAAAATTTGGAATTTGCACAAACATCAGTAAAAAGGCTAGGCCAGGAATACCCAGCTTTGAGGATCTTGTAGGCTATGGTTCTCCAGAAGTGATGGCCCCCACATAAGCTCTCATGAAAATCAGTCATGGCCCTTTGGGCCTCCTGTGGATCTATACATCTCAAAAGAAATCCTAGAGGATCTTTCCAATATAAGGCATGATCGATGAGACAATATCTGATTTCTTTAAGCTTCAAAGCTCTCACCTTGTTCTTGTCTAAACCATCGAGAGCCTGCAACTTCTGCAGAAAATATATGATGTCTTTCTGCAAAGTGCATTCTGCCAAATTTGGGCTGGATAGAGATATGATTGTAACTAGAAAAACCATCAATCATAGACATTCTAGATGCGCCAGTGACTCTCTGCAAAATGTGCTCCATCTTTGGAAAGGGGTAATTATCCTTCTTGGACCTTCTGTTCAAATTCTTGAAATCAACACATAGTCTAATTTCCCCATTTTTTTTCCTCACAGGGACCAAGTTACCCACCCACTCAGAGTATCTCAAAGGAATGATGATCTTGGCATCCAATAAATTCTTCACTTCTTTTTCCATAATAGGCAACGACATAGGATTTATCTGTCTGAGTTTCTTTCTAAAAGGTTTGGTCTCTTCTTTCAAAGGGATCTTATGTTCAATGATGTCTATGTCATATGTTCTTAAATATTCATATTTCCAAGAAAACACATCAATAAAATTCTTTAAAATATTAACATAGTCAACCTTTTGTTCCTTTGACAAGTTGCTAGAAAACGTAATATACTTTGGATCCTCCTTTGTACCTAAATTTCATTCAGTCATATCAACATTTTCAGTTGAACCCTTAACCTTTACAACAACATCATTTCTGTCAAATAATCTCTCCAAAGGGACTAGTCCTTTTGGAATATGGTTATTGGGCAACTGGACAATATGATGGTCAACAAATTTATTCAGAAAAATATCAGCATGAGGGTTGTTTTCAGTATCATGGTCTTGATCAATACGTAAGGCAGAAAACTCATCCATAGTCTCAAGAAATATTTTTATCTCAATATCATTTTCAAAAAACTTCCAATGTTTGACATTGTCAGGTATAGAGGGTCTATACTTCACTTCCACGTTATATTTGAGTTTAGGGGGAAAAGGAAATCTGAAATTACTTGCTGAAACAGTCAAAGAATCTGCCATGGTGTTCTCCTCTCTTGGAACAAATGAGATATTAAAAGCTAAGAAGAAACTTTCAACAATATCCCAAACTTCATTTATGTAAGTCCTTAACCAGGGGTGTTTAGCTTGATACAATTTTTTAACTTGATGAATAATTAATTCAACATCTCCAAACACTTTTAGCTCTTTAATCCTCATGTCTTTAGCAACCCTCAATGCTAAAACAAGAGCCTCATATTCTGCCACATTGTTCGTAGTTTCAAATTCAATATTGTAAGACAAAGATATGGTCTCTTGGGTAGGGGAAATAAATACTACCCCAACACCAACACCCTCCCTAGAAGAGTCTCCATCAAAAAACATCCTCCAAACAGAGGTATAAGAATGAGGGTCTTCACAAGAGGTAAGGGGATGCTTTCTAATTTCAATAGGTGGTTGAGGTGCATCAGTGAGCTGCAATAAACTAGATCCTAAATCAGTATCAACTGCAAAAATAAGGTGGTTGGTAGAATTTTATTCATCACTGATGATATAAGCTAGTTGTGCCTCCCTATAAAGCCTTCTATGTTCACCTCCAAACACAGGAATCATGACATATGATAGGTCCATCTGCAAAGTTCCCCCTAGTCTCTTCATCCAAGATTTTGACAAGAGCATCCCAAACTTAGGGGGTCATCAACCACCACTATATCCATGACCACACTTTTCATTGACAATTGGAATAGGGAAACAAGCAAGTCTTTAATAACCCCAAGACACTTCACCTTCCTGGAATAAAATGAATACAGGTCATGGTAGGTATTTGTAATTTCCAACACAAGCTCATCCATGACAGTTTTAGGCATGAAGTTATGAGATGCCCCTGATTCCATCAAGCATTTGTGCAATACTTTATCATGAATGTTTAATGATGTTTATAAAGGAGAGGAATATTCATCCTTATCTTCTACCAAGGGTCCCAGGATGACTACTTGTTTTTCATCTTGAAGGTTGACTAAATCTATGGAATTAGATGTAGGTTCAGGCTGCAACATTTTAGAAAGATACCCTTTGAATTCCTCATTCTTAATCAGCTCCAAAAAAGGTATAGGGATTTTAATTTTTTGAATCTCACTCTCAAAGATAAAAGAGGATGGAGATTTCAGAATATCCCTAACTTTTAGGGTAGGATTATTATACAATTCTTGGGGGTTTTGTACCTCCCTTTCTCTGTTGCTATCTGCCACAACCTTAGCATAATTTCCTGCTTTAGTGGGTTGATCAGAAGTGTCAGTATTTCCTTCTTTCCTTTTTGACCTTAAGTTGTATTTACTTGGATTTTCATTTGTATTTTCCCCTTTACTCAATTCATTTAATTGGTTGTCTATGAGATACTATTCATATGCATATTGGGTCAAATGAGGAGATGAAGAGGTGTCACCAAGACAATGGATTTCAAGATTGGTTTCTTCATCCTCTCCTTCTTCATCGACAACAAGTTTGTTTTGGAGAGGGGCTTGGTGACCAGAATTTAAGAGCGGAACAAACTAATTAACACAATGAATACAATAACACAGAGATAGGGAGAATAACACAAATATCCAGTGAACAATATCTTCTATTAAATAATGAAATAGTCTGAAACTGTAAAACTGCAGAACTGAAAACTTGCTCGAATGGTGGTAGATATCTCTGAGAAGAGATGTGATTACTATGCGCATCTATTTGAGAAGAATGGATTACAATAAGGATCCATAGGCCTTTTTGATATTACTCATGAATGTCAAAACCCTAGACATCCAAAAACCTAACCCTAGATGGTGAAACGCCAAAAGTCATGTGGGCCCTGTGGGTAAGTTGGTGTAATTTGGTACCTCAACTTCTTAGGGATGTAACTTTTTCATACGAACTCTGTTTTAGGTGCGTGATAGCACGTTGGAAAGGTCTTTCAAAATATGACTCTATCTACAATTTGACTGTGGCGAGCCAAAAAAACATTGTTTAGAGCCCCAAAACAGCCCCAGAAGTACAACAAGATGTGATGACATGAAAACATACAAAATAAGTCAGTTGGATTAGGCACGAGGACACCCATATCCACCTGGAGGATGTGTGGGGATTCAGACAACCCCAAAAGTTTAGAACCCACAATTACAAAGAAGTACAGAAGAACGTGCTGAACAAAAATAGACACGAGGATCCAGTTGGAATAGGTGGGTGGCCACCAATATCCACCTGGATCACTTGGAATTTTTTATCATCCCTATCCCTATTTATTTTGTCTCTTAGGGGGACCCGAGGGGAATTATTTGGTATTTTGAAATTGCCTCTATAATTAGCATTTTGTGTGCTCTTATAGCTATGATTTGCTTCGAGTTTCAACCTCTCCATTTCAACCAAAAGTGATTTTACCAATTTTGTAAGTTCATCAACTTGAGGGTGGACAATACGGGATTCAGAGGTTGAAGATTCATCCCTACCTTTCCTTCTATATCTATCAGATTTTTCCCTAAGTTTGTCAACTGCCAATATGTTAGACTCTACTTCCAAAGTTGTGTCTTGCATATGGGCTAGAGAGGTAGATCTTCTTTCTCTCAACAGGAGGTAAAAATCAGGGTCAAAAGAACTGGCATAGGTAATTTTGGCAGAGGTCTCTGTAGGATTTATTTCAGTGGGAATATTGTTGTACATTTTATTAAATATTTTTGAGAAGTCTGAAACAGATTCCTCCTCCTTCCTCTTAAGTGACCTAAATTTTGTAATATAATATAGGAAATCTATTTTATCCCCCCAATGCCTCAAGAAAACATCATCCAAAGCTTCAATCCCAGTAAATGATCCAGGATTCAAACCCATAAAATATTTTTTAGCCTCACCATCAAGGCTCTGTATGAATACTCTCATCCACACATCTTCATTTTCAATGTTAAGGTTGTCTGCATAACTATAAAAACATGCAATATGTTCTTATGCAGTTATGTCTTCCTCCCCTGTGAACTTGGGCATGTTCTTGAGGTAGTCTACAGTTGGGAGAGCCTTCATAGGCTGAGGTAAAAAAAGAGGGGCATACCTAGCAACGATTATGGAATCCATCCTATTTCTAGGAAGGTTAGCACCTACAATTGGGTTACAAACTGTGGGAGAACAAGGGGGAGATGGAGTTTTCACAGGTACAACTACAAATTGGAATTTTGGAGAAAGATGAACCTTGAATGAAGAGGTTTCATCTTTCAAAGGAAGAATTTGATTCTTTGAGGAAGATGGTATATGATCCAAAGGAAAAGGGGTTTCCTCTTTTTCAATCACAACAAATTTGATAGGAGGAAGGGTAGGAAGGCCTAAAGAAGGAAAATATTCTAAGCACTCTATTCTAAACCAATTTATAACATCAGGAGAGGTAGTGGTTTAAAAACTTTCTTCTTTCGATTTGGGGCTAAAAGAAGAGTAATCAATAGGAAATTTTTCAAAATCCAAACTTCTAGAAACTCCAGCAGAAGATGAAAGAGGAGATTTGGATATAGCTACTGGAGTCTAAAAAGTAGAATCATGTAAATGACCAGAAGTACCTGGTACAGTAGCTGAAAATCCTTCTTGAGAAGCCTTTCCTTTCTTGATAATCGTCTCTGGCTCAACTTCAGGTTTTTCCAGAGGTAGATGTGGAGCATACCTCGTGTGTCTACCTTTGGGAGCCACAACTGAAACAATGGAGTCACTAGGTGCAAGATGCAATATTTTATGTACTGATTTCTAATGCACCTTCATAATCAGTATGATTTTTCGTTCAATCCTAGGGAAATTTCTTCAATTCATTCCCTTGAAATGACTCCAAGAATGTTATCATTGATATTCACCCTCAAATTGCAAGAGGATAAGCCCAATACCCATCAAAAAGGTTTGTGGATAAAATTTATAATTGAAGGTCAAATGGACAAAACTCATCATAAGAACATTTTAACACAGAAATCTGGGCTAGTATGCATAAGAAAATGAGGTTTTGATCAACTTCAGTTAGTGGTTTTAAGGATAAAGGTGAATATAAGGAAGACTTAGTGAGGAAGGTGGATAGGTATGCTATAGGCATTAGGATTTCAAGAATCTAGGAGAAGAAAAAATCAATCACAAGAACCTCTTGATCTTAAAGTTTAAAATATTGAAAAACATTCATAGTAGAATTATAATCAAACCTCCATTATAACATGACCACAACATCTCATATGGATCACCCAATCATGAAAATTTTAGAATAAGAAGAAACAAGATGATAAAAGGAAACTGACTTCCATTAATAAAAATGTCTCAAGTCTCATACATAACCAGAGAACAACTTTGTTTATAATATAACCCATGGAGCTCTACTCAACCATCTAACCCTTTCATATTATTTGTCTAATGTATTTATAATCAAAATAACCCACAACAGCTAGGAGTGTGAGATGGTCTTCTTATCCTAGGATCAACCACCTGTCTTGTTCCTTTTGTCACAAGGAAACTCTAGTCAATCTGGGCCTGCAAGAAAAAATACCCTCTATGGTACTTCGAGCTGACAGTTTTTTGTCTTCTTGGCTAGACCCTCCATGCTTCCATTTAAGGAGGTAGTGATTTTCCAACCACCAGTCCTTATTTCATTAACCGATTTCTCCTTGGGATCAGGAAGAGGATTATTGCTTCAGTGAGGAGAGAACTGGGTCATTTTGGCATAATGAACCCTCTCCATAGATTCCTAATTTTTCCCTCTAGTGATAGACTAATCGTGGTCTGCTTACGCTCTTCTTTTCTTTGTGACTTTCCTTTGGTGATTTGGCTTAACGTTGCATTTTTCTGCCATGCATTTCTCTTGGATTGGACTTTATATAAGCATGTTATTGCAGAAGTCATCAAGGGCAGTTTGGATCCACACCGTTTCGGCCCCCACAATCCACCATCGACTTCTACATATACTTCTTGCCATACTATGATTTCAATTGTGGGACCTGCTCAAGAATTTTAATGTTCTAGCACTTTTAGTCCCCGCAATGAAGTGTGTTCGTCGATATTAATTCAACCAACGATCTGAGTGACCTTGCCCTTTTTAAGCGCCCCCACTAAAATTTATCCTTCCACCAACTCTAAAATACCTCTAACCATGCTTAGAGATGGCGCATATTTTGGTGCTCGAAAGATTTGAATGTTTATCAAGGATGTTTCTCGGAGGACTACCTCCTGAATCTGACATGGTGGCCAGATGTCATATGACACCACAACTGTTGATGTGTCACAAAAAGGGTGTGTCATGCATCACTTGAAGATGAGTGGATGAGATGCCAAAAGATGCCTAAAATGAGTGCCATGTGTCTGCACTAGATGTATGCCATATATATCTGACGGATGGGTGCCATGCATATGAACTGATGGATCCCAAGAGTCTTCGACACTTGGGGTTCGGAAAATTCTACATGTAGAGATTGTATAACTCTCGAAGGGCCGAAATCACGAAGTGATTAACATGCACTTATCACTAATTAATCTAGGATCAAGCTGGCTTAAAGTGATTTGGGACTTCAGAACTCTGAGTTTTGGAGAACTGTGCTTGTTATGAATGGGAAACTTCCAGAGTGACAGTGTTTTGAATTTGACGTGGAGGCCCAACGTCATATGATGTCACTGTTGTTGATGTTTCACAAAAGGAGTGTGCCACGCATCACTTGAAGATGAGTGGATGAGATGCCCAAAGATGCCTAAAATGAGTGCCACGTGTTGGCACCAGATGTATTCCATGTATCTCTGACGGATGGGTGCCACACGTCTAAACTGATGGACCCTAAGAGTCTTCGAAACTTCAGGTTTGGGAAATTATGCATGTAGATTTTGTAAAACTCCCGAAGGGCCGAACTCGTGAAGTGATTAATGTGTGCTTATCACTAATTACTCTAGGATCAAGTTGATTTTATATAAATGATTTGGGACTTGAGGGATTCTTCCTATTCATTAAGCCTTGCACGACTTTGGAATTTTGAATGCGCGAGAGTCGCTAATATGAGCTTTGCATGGGATTTCCACCGCTAAAACTTTAACCTTTCTATTGCTTGCATTTCAAGTCTGAAATGGATTGCTCTGAATGTTGCATTTTGTAATCATGGTTGTTCCTTGTGCAAAAAAAAAACTTGGATGACCTGCTATTAGCTTAATCAATGTCAAATAAGATGACTAGTAATTTGAACCAAATCCTGATATGTGCTTATATTTTAAGAACACAGGAAAGATTGGTGCAAATAATCAGTCAAGAAAGACACTAAGGATGATCCCGTCATGAAAAAAAATGGGAACCGACCTTATCAACCAAAAGAGGGACAAAATCTAGGAAGGTATGTGGAAAAGAGAGAGAAAGACAGGGCAGGGGTGTAATCTTAGGCCTTAACAACAACTACATGTGACCCACAAACAACTTCATGTGATAACAGATTCCATTTTTGTCATATATATTTTTATATAGTTGAAACCATATAATATGTTGCCCACCCTTTGGGGCCTTTTTATTCAATTCCCAAGCCAACTTGGGATTCTCGAAGGTGCCACACAACACCATTTGATTGGCCCATGTGGTAGCCTATGATTGGTTGCTAACGCTGATTAGGTGATGATGTGTCTCTATTTGACTAGTCTACATTTTGTACGACCCACCATGTCACTATTCATTGTACCTACCACCTGTTACTGCCACATCATCGTACGATAGGCCAAGTGTCACTCTTTAATTAGTGCCATGTGGATCATACGGTTTTCCACATCATTCATACGAATGACACGTGGAACCTTCCAACTGGTCCAACTGGGTGTTGAATATGCCAAATCCTGGGTGACATGTGGCAGCCTCTCATGCTGCCATGTCAGCATGTTGACGTCTCTTTTCAACGTGTCACTCTCTGAGATTGCCACTTGTCGTACGTATGCTAATGTCATCCTATCATGTCGATTGTACGGAAGGACATGTGTTGAATTATGATTTTTCCAAATCAGTTTTATGTATGCCACATGACTGCTTATCAGACTACCACATCATCACAATGACGCCATATGTATGGAATACCCAGTCATCATTTTTCGTTGTTTTTTCTAAAACTTTGAAAGGCCATAACTTTCTCATACAATTTTTTTTTGAGGTGATTCATGCATTATTTGAAATACATTGTAAAGCTCTACGCCATCAATGTCTTTTCAAAATCATTTTATATGATCAATTTTTTAGCATTTTGGGTCCTTCTAAATCTCTTTGAGTGTTCTAGATCCTTCAGGATCACACCTTCACACTGAATAACTTTTGGTCATCCAAAAATATGGATATTTCAACAATTTAGTGATAATAACTCTTCTTCACTCTTCACCTTACTGAATTTATCTTCATGGATTATTCAACAACTTAGTGATGATCAAGCTTCTTCACTCTCTCACCTTGTTGAAATGTGCTTGGACTGATTTCCATCTCAGCCTTGATTTTTTCCTTGGATCTTCACCTTGGATGCAGATTTGATATCCTTATTAAACTTCCAAAATATCAAGGAAACCAATCCATATCAATGTACTTCTATATGCTTCTCTGGAACATGGCTCTGACTCTGGCTCTTGGCAATAGCTCTAACTATGGCTCTTATGTATGACTATTGTTGCTAGTTTCTCGCTATAGATTGAGCTCCATTTATGGCTCATTGATTCCTTCATTACAAAAAATTTCTCACTGGCTCTCTGCTCCACAATATCCAGATCTAAATCCCGACTCAACATTCACTCCCATCTCCTCTTTTCCCTGAAGATAGTTGATATTGGAAATCATGAAGCCAATATGAATGTTGGTCTATTCCTCATTGATATTGTCTTAACTCTTCCTTTACTACTTGATATATTTGTAGGAGTCTCTGAATGAAAATCTTGTTCATTTCCTTCTCTCCTAATTTGAAAGAAAAATCTAAACATGTTTTCCACAAACATATGTAGCATTTGACTTGCTTCTTCTCAAGGTATACATCTACATGAACATGGCATAACATCTTGGAGATGTTCATAGCATAAAGAATACGTATTTCACCTTCTCTCTTTATAAAGAAGAATATTTATTTACCAAATCTGGGAAGACTTGCATAGCTATGATGCTCTTCCTGCTCCTGATCTACATATTCCAAGTGCCACATCCTTCTTTTCCTTCACCTTTATACTTCATAATAAGAACGATAAAGATTAGAAAAACCGATCCATGTGCAGTATTTTAGTTGATAATAACAACATAACAACAATTGTCTACATTGTTGTTGAAAGGATTTATAAATACCTTCAAGATCCCTCTCACTCTCAAAATTCTATAAGGAGTGGCTAATAATCCCTCTATTACAACAATGGAAATAGACTTTTAGAAGGTATTTACATATGCATACCAACATTGTTGTTTGAAAATATACATATTTACAAACTATTTTTTGAAAATGGAATCTTATATGATACATATCTGGGGACGATATAGGTGGCTTCTTCATGGATTCATTCTTACAATAGTGTTGCAAGGAGTCCCATAGTTTCCTATCTCTGACAATGCCTCTCCCACTGAATCTAAATCTGAAATTGAATATGATGTTGAATCCAAATATCCATTGGATCCAATTATAGGCCGTCCAAGTAACCTATATAGTCTCTCCCTTTTTTACACCAAGCACCATTGTTGTGTCTTGAGTAGTTTTCTCTGAATACACTAGTACCTTTGCATCCCAGAACGTAACTTCCTATCCTTCATCTTCAAAATATGAGATTGAGAGTAAGTTTACTTTCAACTTTGGAATGTATAGCATATTTTCTATTCCCATAAATCCTTCTGACTTGAGTTGGAATCTCATATATGCAACTCCTCTTATTTCTTGTCTATTGTCAGTCCTAGATCTCACATAGTAGTTTGTGTCAATTTTTGAGAAGGTAAGGAATATTGATCTCATTCTTGTCATGTGGCGAGACGAGCCATTTTCCATGAACCATACCTCGATGTCTTCATACACCATACTATTAAGACCGACCATCAAGAATAATTCTCTCTCAAATCTCTCAGCAAGATTAATAACTTTTGTTGAGGTTGCTACCTGTCTTCTTGTAAGTTCCTTTACATCTTCCTGGTTTTTCTTTAGACATAAATATGGATGAAGTGTCCAACACTTCTCAATCTGATGTCCACACTTACCACAATGAGAGCATAAGTTCTTGTTCCTTTATTGGAACCACAATCCTTTCTTTCCATTCTCCCTATTCTTTTATCTTGGAAAATGACCTTTGTCTCTGGCCTCTTTCTTAGATGGTTTCTCCTCCAAGGAGAGTATTATCCCACATTTCACCATATAATGGTTATTAGTTCCACATAATATACATGGATACATAGACCATAAATTCATATTGGTCTTACTGGTGGGAAATGTCTTCATTCCTTCTTCGAAATGATCACCTTTTCATGGAGATTCTTTTCATTTGATACCTTTCATTGAGATGGAAGGTAAGACCAACTGCTTATGAAGGACCTCTTCATTTGAATTTATCCTTACTTCAACCATCTTAGAGAATTCTCCATCTTGACAGGGAGAAGAAGAATATGATAAATCATCTTCCTTGGTTACTATATGTAAACCTTTTGTAGGATGGATCGACTCACAAGGAAAGAATGTCATCATGGTAGTGGTGTATCAACTCACAAACTATGCCCATGGTTTCTCTCTTTCTCACCCTTTTAAAGCAAGTAAAATAGATACAACATTCATGGAAACAATTTTAAAGCTACATGGAATCCCCAATATTATTGTAAGTGGTAGAGATCTAATTTTCATTGGTAATTTTTGGATTGAATTATTTTCTTGTTTGGGTATTGAATTGGCTCACGGTTCTTCTTACCATCCTCAATATGATGGAAAAATGAGATTGTGAATAAATGTATAAAAGGGTATTTTCATTGCTTTGCATTTCATAAACAAACACAATGGGTCAAGTGGTTTCTCTTGGCGGAATGGTGGTACAACATTTCCTTCCATACTTCATCCACTACAAGGAGAACACATTATTGTGGAGGTTTTTATGGAACCTCCCTGAAAAATTTGTCCCATGCCTATTTATAGCAGAGGTTGTTAGAGAAGGAAGGAGGGCAGAGTTTTTTGCAGAGGTTTCTTTTTCAGTGCACCTTTAAGGTATATATGCAACATTGCACACCTAAAACATACCACATCAATGATTAAATGTTCAAACTCACCGTCACTATTCATAACAGAGGTTGTTAGCGAAGGTAAGCAACCGAAGGTTTTTGTGGAGGTTTTCTTCGGTATGATTTTAAGGTATATACGCACCCGTGCATACATGAAAAATAAAGCACCAGTGCGTAAATGTTAAAAAGAACCACCATAATTTTTAATAAAAAATACATGCACCGAATAAATTTCACCAACATCGTTGAACATTACGCACCAGTGCACCTCACTGTCATCAGGTGCACTATGATAGGGTAAATAATAAAAAAAATTACCAAATACATTTTAATTGTTATAGTGCATCCCATGATTCTAAACTCTCAAGTAAGCATCAATGCTCACTTTCCTTCCTACAATGGCCTATTTCCAGTGCTCTACACTGACTTGATTAACTCAATTGGTATATTCCACACATTTCCAAATTTTGGAAATTACCATGAATTTTCATTTCCTCTCAATGGTGCAACCATGCCTCCTTGGGACATAAGAGCCCAAGTAAATTACTTACTACCTTTCTATTTATATTTTCATCCAATCAAAATTTGAATTTAGCTTGAAAATTGTCATTTTTTTCAAAAACTTTTTCCAATTTTGCCTGGTGCGCTTGAACGCTTCGACTCACCCAGAAGAAATTTGTACTGTGTTAAATTCACAGTGAAATTTTTTTATGAAGATGATGGACGATATACTATGAACTTTCACCAATACTTTTGTAATGGTGTATCTGGATGACATCCTCATCTACAAAAAGACTTTGGCAGAACACTTGCATCATATTCAACAGGTTATGCACACCCTGCGGTAGCACAAACTATATGAAAAATTGGAAGAATGCTCCTTCGACATGGACAAGGTCCGTTACTTAGGATACATTTTTGATCGACATGGTGTACATGTGGATCTAGCCAAGATCCAGGTCATCCATGATTGGCCAACCCCAACCACACTCACTGAACTTCAGATCTTCTTGGGCCTCGCCAATTTCTATCACAGGTTCGTGTTGGGATTCTCTCATATCGCATGGGCCCTCAGCTAAGTAACTAGAGGTGGCAATAAGGAAAAATTTGTGTGGGTTCTGTCCCAAAAACAAGCCTTCGATTACTTGAAGAATCGTTTGTTCTCATCCCCATTACTTTCATTACATAACCTACAACATCCATTTGATATCGAGACAGATACTTCAGACTATGTTGTGGGTGTCATTCTCACACAACACGGCCACCCCGTGGAATATCATAGTGAGACACTATCAGATGTTGTCTATCAGTACCCTACTTACAAAAAAAAATGTACTCCATTGCGCAAGCCTACCGCCAGTGAAGAAATTACATTCTTGGGAAGGAGACAGTCATCCACACTGATCACAAGCCACTACAGTTCATGCAGACCCAAGGAAAATTGTAGAATGACCACCATCAGAAGTGATCCACATACTTACAACAGTCCCACCTCAACATCAAGTATAAAACAAGAAGTACCAACCAAGTTGTTGATTTCCTAAACCTATCTCCATTCATAGCACTCACCACGGTGCTAGAGTCTTGCGGCCATGAGACCTCCAGATGGCCCCACCTCTACGAGACAAACACTGACTTCTCCACCACCTACCAAATGTTGGGAGGCAACTCAGTGGTCACTAATTTCCATCCTTAATATGGGTTGTTGTGTTGTCTGGGCCATCACTATGTTCCATCAAGCGAGCATGCAAAGATGATTTGGGAAGCTCACTACAGTGAGGTGTAAGGACACTTTGGTGTCAAAAAGAAAGTGGAAGTACTGCAAAAACATTTCTACTGGCCGAAACTTCGACAGGACGTTGGAAAGTATATTAGGTCCTGCACCACCTGTGCTATTGCCAAACCGAACACTAAGAAATAGGGCATGTACACCCCTCTTCCTACTCCTGATTGGCCGTGGAAATCCATCTCAATGGAATACAATTCGGGCCTCCCTTCCAACAAGAGGGGAAATGACTGTGTTTTTTTGGTTGTTGATCTCTTTTCCAATATGGCGATTCTAGCCGATTGCAAGAAGAACATCACAGCATAAGCCACTGCCAAGATATTATTTGAACAAGTATGGGTACATTTTGGGATCCCAAAAACCATTATCTCAAATCATGATAGTCGGTTCCTCAACAGACTCTGGTCGAGCCTTTGGTCATTGCTGGATACCAAGCTCACCAAATCCACTTCCTTCCACCCCCAGACAGATGGCCAAAATGAGGTCGTCAATTGGATGATTGTACATATCCTGGGAATGTACATTTCAAAACACCCTCGCACATTGGATGAGAATCTTCCCTATGTCCAACATAGCTACAACCAAGCCCTGCATAGCTCAAATGGCCACAACCCCTTTCAGGTGGGGTTGGGATTCCAACCATTGGGCCCCATGGAGTTGAATTGCCCCTGTTGAACACCTCGGTCGACTCATCCCCTACTCCACCAAAAGCTGACAAAGCCACCCGGTTCATTGATCGGATCCAACACATCCTCCAACAGGTTTAGGATATTCTACAGAAGTCTAATGCCAAGTACAAGCAACGCCATGATCAACATCGAGTGCCACATAAGCTTACGGTGGGAGACAAAGTTTGGTTGCACTTGCAAAAATAAAACCTTATAGGGCCCCATCGGAATCTTATTCCACTCTGTTATGGGTTGTACACTATAACCAAGGTTGTGGGTGACAATTATTTTGAGCTCAACATTCCCCCTTTCCTTAGCCTTCACCCAGTCTTCAACGTGGCTCTCCTTCAACCATATTTCCCACCATTATTGGACACCTCAGAGATAGCAGAGAAGTTGACACTAATAGAGTTCAACCTTGACTGCATGCAAAAAGCATCCAATGATTATATTGTGTACACACAGATCAATGGAACTCAATAGCAAAGGATGCATCTTTATTGAGTCGTCAAAGCAAGGCAATTCCTGCACCAAGGCAAGTGGCTCACCCGAGGCCAAATTCAATAGAAATTTCCTCATCTGATGGGGGAACTCAATGCAATGGATACCATTTCTTCCTAAGGAGGGAGGATTGATCCAGGTGTATATCAGTGGCCACCCACCTTTTCCAACTCGCTTAAAACAACTTTATGGCAATTTTGGCAATTTACTATTTTTAGTAGTTTTTAACTTTTGGGGCCATTTTGAGGGCCTAAATGAAGGTTCTTCAGGATAGAGATTCTCAATGATAGAAAAAGTCTCTACTTGAGCCCCCAAAATGAATCTCCTCAACGATACCTTTCCAATGGGCTATCGTGCGCCTAAAACGGAGATCGTATGCAAAAGTTACGACCTCGGGAAGTTGATATACTAACTTACCAAAACGGGGCCCACATGACTTTTGGTGCTTCATCTTCTAGTGTAGTGTACCCTTTCCACTACCGAGGATTTTAATTCACTATGTAATAATATTTACACACTTTTCACATAACACATACAGTATATACTCCACATGCATTTAAACAAGTAAACACATTCTACATAGAGTATTCATATGAATTATTGCCATAATTAACAATCAATAGCACTTCATACTAATTCATATACATAGTGGAAAACATGATAATATATACAACATAGTCATGCCAAAATGTGATAAGAACATAGTTAGATACTTATCTTGTAACAGTGGTGAAATCCACCAACCAAGTGCAGGCCTTCCACGAACCTCCCAGCCTTAGACCACACTGCTCATCATCTCAACAGTGGGTCACCCCCGAGTTGGGACTGAGCTCCACCCCAAGGAAAGGAATCCTAGGCTAGGCTGACGTTATAGGGAAAACAACACAGAAATATCTGGAAGGATTCTTCCCAAAGATGCCATCTTATGCCCACTACTACCAGACTCTCATTCCCCACATGCCTGTTCCGCCCGGGAGTATACACCTTCACACGCACAATCCATCAGTGCTAACCTCCCTCTCTGGGTCTCGACAGCAGGCTGGATCAGGAAGTCTAAGAGCTCGTAGCTGGTGTTGGACACTCTCTGGAAGAAACCACTTCCCAACAAAATCTTTCACCTGGAAAGAGTTGCTCACAGGCCTGACAACCTGCCTCTTCCAACATCAACCGCCTCCCTCACCTGGAGAGGGGTCATACACAAGATCAACAATGGCTTACTCTGATTAGTATGCCACGTGCAGACCAGCACTGCGTGACCACCACAGTCAACCGGGAATAAAGACTCGAACTTCTCACACAAGCTCAGCAATGGCGGCAAGGTCTCACGGTGTTGATTCTGGGAACGCGTTACAACAATCCATGCAGGGAATTACACAAACTCCCTGGTTCCGAACGGGTAAGGAGTGAACTAGATTTTCAGACGAACATAATCTTCTCAGCACTCAGAATAGAGGGCATACATGGATTTCGCAGAACAAACACAGGCTTTTTTCCCCCGTTTCAGGATTGCACAAGGTCTCTTGCAGACAATCTCACACCCATCACACTCAGGGCCGTACCGGGTCGAATGGAGGAGGAGGAACCCTTCTCATGGCTCGTCCCAGTATTTTAGTGCATGCGCCAGGTTTGACACTTGTCACCCATGGGACTGCATGTGTTCCACTAGCACGCGTTCCTCCCACTACTTGGGAAATCACATGTCCTTCCAAAAGGACTTAGGATAAAAACATATGATGCACATATCTTTTGAAATAATATTAAAATATTATTTCTAGGTTTAAGCCCCTCCTAGGCTTAGCCCCTAGGCTCAACACTTAGCCTTTTTCCCACCTTCCATCCCCTAATTCCTTGCCCACTCTGTGGACGCTCAGTCCCCCTTCACTCATTCATCGTGGTCGGTGTGCACCTAGCGGTGTTTATATTTTATTAAATATTCTACATACTTACAAGTACAACAGCAGGCTCCTGGCCTTCAACACTTAGGCTCCCTGGCCTAACAAACACATAAGCCTACAATTTATAGGTACTTGTCTCACCAGCCTATAACACATATGTACAATTCATTTCATACATCAGAATTATAAAGGGCTCGGCCTTGGGGACATTACAATCCCCCTCTCTTATTTTTGCACTGTCCTCAGTGCAACTTACATTGTCTCTGCAAGCCTTTCAAAATTTGCAAAAAGATGCGGGTACTCTACCCGCATAACTTCTTCATGCTCCCATGTCACGTCCTCAGGACCGTACCAGGTCCACTGGACCTTTACAAGCTCTATAGCTCGATTCCGGAGCTGTTTTCTTTTCTTGTCCAATATGCGCACAGGATGCACTTGCAGGACACCTTCTGGTTCCACCTGAATCACAGTCCAATCGATAACATGATTAGCATCAGGTACATATT
>JZKD02S2051279.1:32380-50408 GCA_000966675.3 Picea glauca | reverse complement strand
CTCTTCGAGCTGCAATTGCAACTCTTTCATCTCTGGCGTACTCATTCTATAAGGAGCTTTCGAAACTGGAGTTGTTCCAGGCATCAAATTTATAGAAAAATCGATGTCCCTCCTCGGAAGTAGTCCAAGTACCTCCTGAAATACATCCTTGAACTCCTTGAGTACTTCATGGTCTTCCAAATTCAATACTACATCTTGGGATGCTTCTTCCACCCGAGCTGCAAATAATTGACATCCTTTCCGGTAACATTTCTTCAGCTGCATGGCTGAGATTTCCCTCACAGCCACAGCTCTGGGAATTCCTTGGACTGTTACCTGATTTCCCTCTTCGTTCAGGCATGTGAACCTCTTGTTACGGCAATCCAGAAGGGCTTAGTGCTGGTCCAACCAGTCCATCCCAATTAAGCAATCATATGAGCCTAAAGGCAGAATGTTCAATTCAGCCTTAGTGCTCATTCCTTTCATGTCCACTGAACATGACTTAACCAATTCAGTGACCTTCCTCTTGGTCCCTGTGGCCAACTGCACTAACCAAGAACTCTCATGTTTTCTCCTCGTTAGATGCAAACTTTCCACCACTCTAGGATCTACATAACTATGGCTAGCCCCTGAATCAATTAAAATAACAAGTGGTCGTTTGTTAATCATACCTTCCACTTCAATCATGTGCGATTGAAATTCCGCTTTCTTATTGTCTAGGTCTGCGTAGATCCTCGTCATTCTGCTGCCCATATCCTCCACTGTTTCAGCTTGCTGAACAGTATGTACAGTTCTCGCCTTACCATTTTTATGGGAACAATCTTTGTACTTGTGGTTTCCTTGACAACCCCAACACTGAATGGGCGCTTGTCTCTGTCTTTGTGGTCTCTCTTCAGTCATTCTCGACTCTCTAAACGATGGTTGTCCCTGAAGATCATTTCTGAAAAAGGGAGTTATGTTTCCCTTCTGTCTCTGTTCTTTCTTAAACTTCTTCCGGTCATCCCAAGCCTTCTAAAAGGTAGGCTTTTCTCTTTGCTGTTCGTATAGTCATTTTGCCCTTCTTATGGTTTCTTCCATGGTCTTAGGATCATCGTATTGAATCTTGTCACTGATGGAAGGTGGCAGTCCACTCAGATACCTCTGAATTTTAACAGCCTCGTCTTTGATGAATGGAACATACTTCAGTAGTTCCATAAAACTTCGTTCATACTCATCAATGGTCATACTGCCCAACTTGATTTCGAAGAACTCCTTCATCTTTCTGTCATAGTATCTTTTAGTCAGGTATTTCTTCTCGAAATACCTCTTAAATTCATTCCAAGTGACCTCTTTCTCTCTGATGTGTTGTACCTGCACAAACTGATCCCACCACATGGATGCTTTTCCTTTCAACTGGTACATTGCAATTCTTCCCTCTGCATGGGAAGAATAATTCTGCAGCTGGAAGTATTTCTTCATGCCTAGCAACCAAGTTTCAGCATCTTCCTCCTTCTTATGCTCTCCATCAAATGTTGGAGGTTTAATTTTGTTCATCTCTCCCTTCAATTCCTCCTTTCCAGATTTTCGATGCTTTCTGGTAGGGAACGGGCTCGAACTGCTGTGTGTCTCCCTGTCAGAATGTTTTTGAGAGCGACTGTGATGTCGGCTACCACTCCTCAATCTACTTCTTCTCCCATGATTTATGTGACTCTCTGTCGTACCTGAGTCTCTTCCCTTCTCAAGTTTCTTCTCTATTCTTTCTAGGCTCTTTAAAATTTTTAAGTTTAGCTCACCCTGCCGATCCTTGAATTTCATAAGTTTTCGGCTATCATCTCGGCGAGCCTTGGCCTCTCTTTGCAACCTTTCAATGATTTTCATCATGTATTATTCCTTATCCATCTCCTTTCCATGTCCATTGGAATTCGATCCTTCGATTCCCAGGTTAACATCCTTTCCCTCCTGTTCATCTTCTATTTCGGGGGTAATCTGCACCTTTCCCCACTCCATACTCGGCACTGGAATTCTGAGCTCTGTTGAACTCTGCACACGCACTGTGCAATTCAATTCAAAATTATCAGGGCTTTAAACCTTCACGAACAACCACAACACTTATAAGCCAACTCAGACAAAATAAGAGACATTTCAGTTTAAATAAGTTTTCTTGGACTGGATGTATTATGTATCTCTCCTATTTTTTGTGCATTTTGCGGCAATTTCCAACAGTTATGGCACTCGTCAGCCTTTTGCAATCTAATGCGCAGACGACTCGGATTTGTCAAGCCTTCATTTCCTGACAACTCCTCATAATTCATAACAATTGATGTTAATAAAGTGTTTCAATTTCACGAATTGTCTGAGCTCTGTTCAGCTCTGTGTTTTTCAGGTGTTCGAAACTTCAGTTTCTGATATTTCGGGACTTTCAAGACCTTAAGTTTCAGTACCGAGGACTTCGGGTTTTCGAAACTTCCATCTTCTCGGCATTTCGGGACTTCAAGTTTTGTGTTTTCGGCCCACGAGGCTTTCAAACCCGCTTTGTTCTCCAAACCACGACTTCCGAAATTTCGACTCACTCTACCCTACGGGTCCATAGCACAGCTTTCGCCCACTACCACGGTGGCACGTGGCAAGTTCATGAGGGTCCACGACGCTTTCAACGACGTCATCGGGTCCCACCTTTCTCGCTTCTCTTCTCATCCCCACTGGCACGTGGTACATTTCCACGTGTCCATGTTCCTTCCTAGAAAACTCCGACGGTCAGATCTTCCTCAGATCTACGGTGCAGATCCTTTCGAGGTTTTGGGCTTCCAAATGTCGATGCGCTCTAACTCTCGTGAGCGCTCTGGCTAGACTCGGGGCTCACATGACCTCCCTTTATATGACCACAGTCATACCTACTATCAGAGTTTCGGACTTCCCAATGTCCAAATGTACATGTCCTCAGGATTCGCGATTCTCCGAATCCCGACGCGTCCTTCACACGTTAGCCCTCCTGGATTAGCTCCTGGTCCACGTGACCTCTACCCCGTGACCGTAGTCAAACCTCTTGTCGGGGTTTTGGGGTTCGGAGTTTCACAATGCATGGACTTCTTGTCCCCGCGATTCCCGATTCTCCGAATCCCGACTGGCTGACAACTGGCCCCCACACAACGGAGCTTTCCTCCTTCTCTAATCTGCTGACAGCTGGCTCCCACTTATCGGGGTTTCACGGTTCGCGATTCCAAAATGCATAAACACTTTGTCACCAGGATCCCCGATATCCCAACGATCCAAACACCGATCAACAACTTCCTGTCGGTCCTTTCCCGATGGCGTCGATTGCTGCCATGCGTCCTCCTCAAGATGGATGGTTCTGATCGTTCCCGAGACTTTTACCATGAAAATTCCTGACCTCCTTCGTGACTCCGATATCGCGATTCCCGATTTTCCAAAATGGAAAATCTCACGACACGTGTCCTCCATTTTTCAGACAGTCTAGATCTATTTCGGAGTTTTCGCCCCTAGTTTCTGAGGTTTAACCTTCAGACACCTCCCGACAGATCCAACGGCTGTCGGGTTTTCCGACCGAGATCTGACAGTTCAGACGGTTTCTAACTAACTCGGGATTTCGCATATCGCGATTTCCACACTCCTGTGCCACTTCCAAAGGACTTTTAATCCTTACGCACATTTTTCTAGATCCGACGGTCACAAGCGCTCGCCTTCCTCCCCGACCAGATCCTAAGGCTCCAACGCTTTCGGGTGTGGAGTCCTGTCTCCCCGTGGCCGTAGACCACATCGGCTGCAGTTTCACTGCACCGCTAAACCTCCTGAGCTCGTAAGAACAGTCAAGCAACTACTTGACACTCTGGAACAACCCAAGGTCCGAAATTGGCCATTCCAGGCCTAATTTCTCTTCACATTCTCGGTCGAAAGACCGCTCCACTGGCCCATCTAGGCTCAGTGTCGAAACCTTGGCTCTGATACCAATTTGTAGTGTACCCTTTTCACTACTGAGGCTTTTAACGCACTATGTAACAATCTGTACACACTTTTCACATAACACATACAATCCAGTATATACTCCACATGCATTTAAACAAGTAAACACATTCTACACAGAGTATTCATATGAATTATTTCCATAATTAACAATCAATAGCACTTCATACTAATTCATATACACAGCGGAAAACATGATAATATATACAACACAGTCATGCCAAAATGTGATAAGAACATAGTTGGATACTTATCTTGTAACAGTGGTGAAATCCACCAACCAAGTGCAGGCCTTCCACGAACCTCCCAGTCTTAGACCACACTGCTCATCATCTCAATAGTGGGTCACCCCCGAGCTGGGACTGAGCTCCACCCCAAGGCAAGGAATCCTAGGCTAGGCTGAGGTTACAGGGAAAACAACACAGAAATATCTGGAAGGATTCTTCCCAAAGATGCCATCTTACGCCCACTACTACCAGACTCTCATTCCCCACATGCCTGTTCCGCCCGGGAGTATACACCTTCACACGAACAGTCCATCGGTGCTAACCTCCCTCTCTGGGTCTCGGTAACAGGCCGGATCAGGAAGTCTCAGAGCCTGTAACTGGTGCTGGACACTCTCTGGAAGAAACCACTTCCTAGCAAACTCTTTCACCTAGAAAGAGTTGCTCGCAGGCCTGACAACCTGCCTCTTCCAACATCAACCGCCTCCCTCACCTGGAGAGGGGTCATACACAAGCTCAACAATGGCTTACTCTGGCCAGTATGCCACGCGTAGACCAGCACTGCGTGACCACCACAGTCAACCGGGAATACAGACTCGGACTTCTCACACAAGCTCAGCAATGGCGGCAAGGTCTCACGGTGTTGATTCTGGGAACGCGTGACAACAATCCACGCAGGGAATTACACAGACTCCCTGGTTCCGAACAGGTAAGGAGTGAACTGGATTTTCAGACAAACACAATCTTCTCGGCACTCAGAACAAAGGGCGTACACGGATTTCACAGAACAAACACAGGCTTTTTTCCCCCGTTTCAGGATTGCACGAGGTCTCTTGCAGACAAGCTCGCACCCATCACACTCAGGGTCGTACCGGGTCGAATGGAGGAGGAGGAACCCTTCTCACGGATCATCCCAGCCTTTTAGTGCATGCATCAGGGTTGACACTTGTCACCCATGGGACTGCATGCGTTCCACCAACACGCGTTCCTCCCACCACTTGGGAAATCACGTGTCCTTCCAAAAGGACTTAGGATAAAAACATATGATGCACATATCTTTTGAAATAATATTAAAAATTATTTCCAGGTTTAAGCCCCCCCTAGGCTTAGCCCCTAGGTTCAACACTTAGCCCCTTTCCCACCTTCCAACCCCTAATTCCTTGCCCACTCTGTGGACGCTCAGTCCCCCTTCACTGATTCATCGTGGTCGGCCTGCACCTGGTGGTGTTTATATTTTATTAAATATTCTGCATACTTACAAGTACAACAACAGGCTCCTGGCCTTCAACATTTAGGCTCTCTGGCCTAACAAACACATAAGCCTACAATTTATAGGTACTTGGCTCACCATCCTATAACACATATGTACAATTCGTTTCATACATCAGATTTATAAAGGGCTCGACCTTGGGGACATTACACCTAGGGTTAGGTTTTTGGATGTCTAGGGTTTTTGACATTCCTGTTTATTGTAAAAAGGTCTTCAAAGCCTCATTTTAATCATCTTCTTGCGAATGAGCGCAATCATCACATCTCTTCTCAGATATAAGTCATCACCATTCCAACAAGCTTGTTTTCCGCTGCATTTTACAGTTTCAACTTATTTCCTTATTGAATAGAAAACCACTTTTATTGTATCTCAGTTATTTTGTGTTAAGCATCTTTTAATAATTTGTATTCATTTCATTCTTCTCATAAAATACAGATCATTGCCACAATGAGAGCAAAAGTTCTTGTTCCTTTCTTGGAACCAAATTCCTTTCTTTCCCTTCTCCCTATTCTTTTGTCTTGGAAAATGACCTTTTCCTTTGGCCTCTTTCTTAGATGGCTTCTCCTGCAAGGATTGCATTTTCCCACATTTATCCATACAATGGTTATTAGTTCCACAAAATATACATGGATACATAGATCATAAATTCATACCGGTCTTACTATTGGGAAATGTCTTCATTCCTTCTTCGAAATGCTCGCCTCTTCTTGGAGATGCTTTGCATTTGATACCTTTCCTTTGGCTGGAAGGTAATACCAGCTGCTTATGAAGGACCTGTTCATTTGAAGTTCTCCTTACTTCAGCAATCCTAGAGAATTATCCATATTGATAGGGAGAAGAAGAATATGATAAATCATCTTCCTCTGTTACTATCTGTAAAACGTTTGTAGGAGATAGTCTCTCTTGCATAGGAGATCTTTCCTTCTCCACTTTCCCAACTTCATGGAATTGTGCCAGTATCTGGTCCTTAGCTTGCAACTCTCTTTCCAATTCATGAGTAATACCTATCAGGAATTCTTCATGACATATCAATTGATCTTGAAGCCTCTGCTTCTCGTCCTCAAGGGATTGTAGTTGCATCCTCAATTCATAATTCTCCTTCTGAATCTGCTGGTTCGTGTCCTTTTGTAGTATTAATTTCATGAGATCTTTACTCATGGTGTCCTTTGCAACCAAGATATATGTATTCTCATGAAAAAGTGTCTTCAAACACACCTTCACCAAGCGTGAGTCTTAGACCTCGTCACATTCACTTGCAAATACTTGTCAAAACCAGCTCTAATACCGCTTGATTAAAAAATAATTAGATGTTAAAACAATATTTAAACACACTTCAACATCTAATCTGATTCAAAATTATTTTTTATCGTCTTTTGACAGATGTGCATAACACATGTGAGTCTTCTACTTATCCAAAACCTCATGAAATGATGAATAATTTGCAAAATAATGAGAGATAACACAACATAAAATAAAATAACTAATAAGACGATATTTGATGATAGAGTTCACCTCTCCTAGACTATATCTCCAAGTCCCCTTTCAACAATGAGACTACTCTTCCTTAATCTCAAATGTCAAAATTACAATGAAAAATGGAATTACAAAAGCCAATCTTGAAGTCACTCTTCAATTATGTTGCTCAAACTTGGAATGAAAGGTTACCATTGAATTCATCTCGCAATTCTAAGAAAAATGAGTATAAACTCGTCTATATTCTAAATTGGATCAAAATAACCCCCTTCTTCATGTAAAACAATGTGATCAAACTCTCATACAAGAAAATATGAATTAATATCTTCATAAACAAAATCTTAGCACAAAACGGACATCACCATCATGCTCCTCTTGAAAAACTGAGAAGAATGACTATAAACATGACTATGTTTGGACATGGTGCTCAATGGCACGCAAAATGAGACAAACCTAAGATAGTTGCCTATCTTGGAATGCATCCCAATGCACTACACTATCTCTGCACATAATTCTATGTACCCCCATACTGCGTGTATTGTCCTCCATCCTAGCACCAGTTTATATAGGGTGCAGACCCCCAAACCACCATTCAAAATCTCGGCTCGAACTTAAATGCAATTCCCTCCATGGTCATGTTGTGCCCACACAACAGCCTCCCAATTTTCTTGTCTTAGCCTCTATCCAAGAAAATAAATTGAGTCCCCCTTTAATTCTTCCAACCAAAACCCTCGCATTCTCTCCCTCATGCAAGTGTCTACGCCTAATTTCTCTTCACCCTACCTAGCCTTATCATTTCCAATTCCTCTTCAGGTCGCTTATAACTGACAATCGACACTTCTGCAAGTTCCCTCTTCCTACACTGACACATAGCGCATCGAAGTGTGCATCCTTTATTTCACCTTTACATTGGCGCACCGATGATTTCTTTTCCAATACTTGAGTCACTTATCTTTGAACTTCGTTGATGCGCCAACGCGCCTCTACTAAACTTTGTTGACACATGTCTTCCTCACTTATGAGGTACGTGTGATCAATGCCAACACATCGATAATGTTCATGCATTCATCATCACCGTGTGCACTTTTTCCATCAACTAAATTTCTTCCACTCACGCCATTGCATCGCATTTCGGCAGCATCCCTCTCTTTCGATTCGTTGCACTGCATATTTACAAGGTTTTCCTCTTCATCCCCGACGCACTTCCTTTTGATAAGTTTCCATCTCCTATCCTTGATACGTCAATTGAAGGACGACGACTCTTCATCATCGCCAAGCGCATCGAAGATGATCTTTTCCCTCTCGCCAACACTGACTAGCTCAACGTGGCTGACTTTCGCCTTGAAGTCCTCTCTCATACCCCTCCCAACTCAGATCTCTTCTTGCTACGCTCATCAGTCGATCTCCTTACACTCTCAATGACTAAACTATTTACACCTAATTAAAATGTCAGTCATTGATCACATATCGCATCTGACCTTCTCCGTATTAAACTTGGATCAAGTTTGCAGTGTCATCAGTAGGATTTATCACGCACATCGTACCAGCTTGTTTAGTTTGTGTTTCTTGATTTTGTGACTGATTTTGGATTGTGAAAGCATCGTCTAGAATCAGATTGGTTAACCACAACATATGTTGGTCTTACATTGGCTCTGGGATACACTTCGGAAGAAACTCTATCCCTCCAGCCCCTAGGCACTACCAAGTGCTCTGAATTCCAATTAGTTGTTTTGGCGGAGTTGTAACTTCATGCCACCAATGCATATCTACATCATCAATGGATGAACTAAGTCCTTGTTCATCACAGATGACACATGCAGTGACGAAACCAATTTTGAATGAAAGAGCAGTGAATGCAGGACCAAAATTTTCATTAGTAAATGCGGGACCAAAATTTTCATTAAAAAACGTTTCTAAGTGTAATTTTTCAGCACCCGTCAAAGTGAAATTTTCACCTCTAAAACAGGCTAGTAGTATGATTCTCTCCATTAGGATCCCAATGCAACTTAGAGAATCAAAATCCAACGCCCAAAAGTACCAGAACGGATCACCTAGGGTTTCTCGCCCGAACTAGCCACGTTAGGGTTTCTCGCCCGAACTAGCCACGTTGGTCATTACGCAATGAGATGTTGGTATGGCATGATTAGCTAACTCTCCAAGAACGCCTCTTCTCGTACTTCACAACCCAAAAGACGACATTCTAATCTGATGTTGTATGGGAAAGATATGAGTTGCTCCACSTGAAAGTTTGGTTTTATACCAAGTCATTATAACACTAATATTGCAGCACAKGATCGGAGGACYTAGACGAAACATCGCCGATAGGAGCGCTGGAGGAGAACTCTGTCGAAMCCATCGGAAGACTTGGGAGGAACTYTTCCACAAACCATCGGCGAAGGTAGTACCAAGGGCCCCKAGCATCTTCGGAAGACTTAGAGGAAACTTTGCCGATCAGAGTGTTTAAGGAGAAACCTTCGATTACGCTCGGAGAGGTTCAAGGCATGCTCTCCGATAGGGTTTTGTTTTTGGTGTGCGTGAAGGGTAGGGTACGCCCAAAATCCGCCTGCCTTCCATGTTGCATATGCCCACGGATTTATTTTAAACCCGCCTACGATTTGGTAAGGAAGAGATCACCCACGGATTTGGATTTTGAGGAGACGCCCACGAATTTGGTAGAACACCCACGAATTTGGAGTGAGATCCCACGAAATTGCAGAAAGAATGCCCACCAAATCTTAAGAAATGATAATACAAACAAGATTGAGTTATTTTATGACTTGTAAAGAAGATGAGAAGAATATCGCTGAGACTCATCACCGAAGATAAAACAAACACCTCTGATCTCAACGGCAAAAAGAAAAAGAAAAAAAACGCTGAGTCCGCCGAGAACCATCGATGAAGTTAATGGCATGAATACCAATAAGGCCGACAAGGTTACTGCCATCAAATCTGAAAACTCTCAGAGAAGTTACAAGGAATTTCGTCGATGAGCCCAACGGCATCTTATCACTTCTCATTTGATTGAGCTTCTCCTTTTGACGTACTCCAAATTTTGAAACGACAAGGGAAAGAGAATATGATCGACACGGAGTACCTAACGTAGATATAAATAAAAGAATTCCATCGAGGCTTGCCGACCTCGAGCATTTTATGAAACAATTCAACAGTGAAATTGTGCAAGGATTTGATCCAACTCAACATGCTGCTTTACGAAAATCCAGAGACAGAGCCTAGGCCACAGAGCTTAAATGAAGTACAACAACGACTACAACAACGAAGTTACAACAACGACTTGGCCACAGAGCTTAAATGAAGTACTGATGTGGTCACTCAGAGATAGGCGAAGGCGGCCTCCACCTTCCACCCGGCGAGATTCATGACTTGGCCTCCTACTCAAATTGGAGGAGTTACCATCAACTCCTCTTAACAGGTCGGAGGAGGAGTTAGTATTAACTCCTCCTATACATTAAAAAAAATAAAACCTGACTTTCATAAAATGGTCATAACCTTTGTGACTCGGGTGTTTCTACATTGTTGGAAGCCCTGGAAGACGCAACGCCTCAATCATGAGAAGACGAACCAGGATTGAATCCAGGGAAGTTTACTTGATATTTCAATCATTTAATGCCTCCGTGATTTGCATTCAGATGATTGTTCTTGATAGTTTATTTTGAGTAACACTCATCTAATGTATGTTAAATGTTGCCATGTACAGAGTGGGGGAGGGTTGTGCTCAACATTTTCGCGATGAAATCTACAGCTAAAAACGACGAAGGAGCGATAATGAAAGATGTAGTAGTGATGGAGGAGAAACAAAGAAAATATCAGGAAAATGTATGAATAATATATCTAGAAACACCATGACGATCGACTATCAAACTCAGGATGATGAAGATGCCCCCACGCCCAAGGCCGGTCTTCATGATGTGCAAGGCACATATGGACAAAATCCATGATGGCCCACTAGCACTAGAGTACAAATGCGATATGTAATTATTGTCTCCTCCTTCTCATCATTACATAGAGAATAAATACAAAAGCTAGGAAGGCGAAAGGTCATAGGAGAAGACGGAAAGCTAAAGGTCATACTGAACCTCATTAAATACTAAAATTGTACCCATAGAATGGGCTTTTGGCTCTTCAAACATTGTACACCTCTGAACTATTTCAGGAATACAATGTCAACTAAAATTGGAGAGTTTTCTTAAGAGTTTTCATGTACTATTGTTGAAACTGTTAATACAAATAAGCCCTCACAACCAACTTTTGACAGATAGAAGGACTTCCATGTGTTGTTGTTTTATTGCGAATTGTTTCAAGAAAAATGTTTGATGTTCACATGGGTTGTAAGAGCATGTTTGTTTATGGACTATTCTGATGCAATATATGTCTTCTTGCAGTTTTTTCATTCTTTCTTATATTACATGTCATGAGCAAATGAGTTGCTAATGTATGTGATATAGTGACTTAGACTATTCTGGTTATATATTCATGTGCATTTGTTATCTGACTTTATTTCTTCATTTCATCTATTTGGGTGAAGCTACTGATAGAGTTAGTTTGATGCCACATCTCGTTCAATTACATTAATTCACTCCTAGATAGGATAGGTTAGAATAGAATTAGATTACACCTGCATTTAGATAGTCATCATCTACAGCTTCCATTTGCACAACCACCCATCACTCACCCTCATCGGTGGACCAGGCCGTAACCAGTAGAACCAACCAGCAATGGTTTTCATGCTAGAATCTAGATGTGTTCCCTATTCCAAACAATGATAGGTCTAATTGGGACTTCTTACCAGGAAGAACCCCTTACTGTTGTCGGGTGAATTTGGACCCGTCAACAGGTTATAACTAACTGAATTTGGTGGCACATTGGTTGGCGGTTGTTTGTGGAGTCATTGGAATATATGGCGGGAGGTTCGGGGTTCAAGCCCCACGGATTATGTTAGCACTGAGAGTCACCCTCAGATTGCAAGAGGATAAGCCCAGTACCCATCAAAAGGGTTTTTGGATAAAATTTATAATTGAAGGTCAAATGGACAAAACTCAGCATAAGAACGTTTTAACACAGAAATCTAGGCTAGCATGCATAAGCAAATGAGGTTTTGATCAACTTCAGTGAGTGGTTTGAAGGATAAAGGTGAATATAAGGAAGACTTAGTGAGGAAGGTGGATAGGTTTGATATAGGCATCATGCTTTCAAGCAGCCAGGAGAAGAAAAACTCAATCACAAGAACCTCTTGATCTTAAAGTTTAAAATACTGAAAAACATTCATAACAACATTATAATCAAACCTCCATTATAATACGGCCACAACATCTCATATGGATCATCCAATCATGAGCATTTTAGAATAAGAATAAACAAGATGATAAAAGGAAACTGACTTCCATTAATAAAAATGTCTCAAGTCTCATACATAACCAGAGAACAACTCTGTTTAAAATATAACCCAGGGAGTTATGCTCAACCATCCGACCCTTTCATACTATTCGTCTGATGTATTTATAATAAAAACAGTCCACAAAAACTAGGAGTGCGAGCTGGTCTTCCTATTCGAGGATCAACCACCTGTCTTGTTCCTTCTGTCAGAAAGAAACTCAGGTCAATCTTGGAGTGCAAGACAAACTACCCTATGTGGTACTTCGGGCTGACAGTTTTTTGTCTTCTTGGCCAAACCCTCCATGCTTCCATTTAAGGAGGTAGTTTATTTTCCAACCACCAGTCCTTCTTTCATTAACTTATTTCTCCTTGGGATCAGGAAGAGGATTATTGCTTCAACGAGGAGAGAAATGGGTCATTTTGGCATAACAAACCCTCTCCACACCTTCCTCATTTTTTCCTCTAGTGATAGACTGATCTCGGTCTTCTTATGCTCTGCTTTTCCTTGTGACTTTCCTTCGGTGATATAGCTTCACGCTACATTTGTTGCCACACACTGCTCTTGGATTGGACTTTATATAAGCACGTGATTGCGGAAGTCGTCAAGGATGGTTTGGATCCACACCGCTTCAACCCCTGCAATCCACCACCTAATGCCACATATCCTTCTCGCCATACCACGGTTTCTATTGCGGGACTTGCTCAAGAATTTTAACATTCGAGCACTTTCAGTCCCCGCAATGAAGTGTGGTTGTCGATCTTATTGCAACCTATGATCTGAGTGACCTTGCCCTTTTTTTAGCACCCCTGCTAAAATTTATCCTTCCGCCAACTCCAAAATCCCTCTAACCATGCTTAGAGATGGCACCAATTTTGGCTCTCGGGATATTTGGATGTTGATCAGGGATATCTCCCGGAGGACGAACTCTTGAATTTGACGTGGTGGCTCGATGTCATATGACGCCACAACTATTGATGTGTCACAAAAGGGGTGTTCCACATGTCACTTGAAGATGAGTGGATGAGATGCCCAAAGATGCCTAAAATGAGTGCCATGTGTCGACCCCAAATGTATGCCACATATCTCTGACGGATGGGTGCCACACGTCTGAATTGATGGACCCCAAGAGTCTTCGACACTTCGGGTTCGGGAAATTCTAGATGTAGAGATTGTATAACTCCCGAAGGACCAAAATCGCGAAGTGATTAGCATGTACTTATCACTAATTAATCTGGGATCAAGCCGCCTTAAAGTGATTTGGGACATCGAAACTCTGGGGTTCAGAGAACTGTGCTTATTATGAATGGGAAACTTATGGAGTGACAATGTTGTGAATTTAACGTGGCGGCTCGACGTCATATGACGTAACTACTACTGATGTGTCACAAAAGGAGTGTGCCATGCATCATTTGAAGATGAGCGGATGAGATTCCCAAAGATGCCTAAAATGAGTGCCACGTGTCAGCACCAGATGTATGCCACGTATCTCTGACGAATGTGTGCCATGCGTCTTAACTGATGGACCCCAAGAGTCTTCGGCACTTCCGGTTCGAGAAATTCTACATGTATAGTTTGTATAACTCTCGAAGGGATGAACTCACGAAGTGATTAGTGCATGCTTATCACTAATTAATCCGGGATCAAGCTGCTTTTATCTAAATGCTTTGGGAATTCGGGGCTTCTGCCTGGTTGTTAATCCTTGCACGACTTTGAAATTATGAATGTGTGAGAGCCTCTAATATGAGCTTTGCATGGGATTTCCACCGCTGAAACTTTAACCTATCGATTGCTTGCATTTCAAGTCCGAAATGGACTGCTCTGAATGCTTCGTTTTGCGCTCATGGTTGTTCCCTATGCAAACAAAAAAACTTGGACAACCTGTTGTGAGCTTAGTCAATGGAAAATAAGATGATCAATAATTCAAACCAAATACCGATATGTGCTTATCTTTTAAGAATAGAGGAAAGTTTGGTGCAAAGAATCAATCAAGTAATACACTAAGGACGATCCAGTCAAGAACAAAAAGGGGAACCAACCTTATCAACCAGAAGAGGGACAAAATCTAGGAAGGTATGAAGAAAAGAGAGAGGGACAGGGTAGGGGTATAGTCTTAGGCCTTAACAACAACTAAATGTGACCCACAAACAACTTCATGTGATAACATTGGCTCCACAGGGGATGAGATGCTCCCTGTGAGCTGCCAAGAACAAGCAACTTCAGTGTCTTATCCTAGTGCTACGCGGTCACTTATTCAAGCAGAAATAAAATAAAAAGTGATATTTACAATGAATGGAAAGCCAATGATGGCTTAAGAAAAATATTTTTTCAAAAAACGTCCATTGACAGGGCTACCCAAAACTTCAAAATCCTCCAAGTTCTACAATTTATAAGTGTTATTTGAAAATACCTCGGAAATCTTGAAAAGACCAATCCACTGGGCCTCGAATTTACCATGTTTTCCTTTGTCTTTCTTGGGTGCATCCCACTTGAGCACTAGATATCCCAGCTAGAAATATTCTTTTTCTTACCTTCTTGTCAAAGGTTTTCTTGATCTTCTTCTGATGGTCCTACACTCTGTCAAGTAGTTGCTCCATGGTCTGTTGCACTTCGACCATTTGTTGTATCCTTCTGACCATATCATCAGGTTCACCTTGGTAGTCCTGGAGGAATTTTTCCACAGGAAATGCAAGATGAGTAGGAAATATAGCCTCCACCCCATATTCAAGTTAAAAAGGGGAAAGAGCTAGTGACCTCTTTATTTTAATTCTATCATCCCATAAGGAAAATTTCATCTTTGAGTCCCATGCTTTCTTATTGTCCTTTAAAAACTTCTTGATGATATTTATGAGGATCTTGTTAGATGACTCTACCAAACCATTACCTTGGGGGTATTAAGGAGTAGAATGGACTAATGTAATCCCATATTATTCACAAAACTTGATCAATGGTTCAACTTTGAAGGAGGCGACATTATCAGTAACAATCTTTCTTGGACAACTAAATCTTGACATGACATCCTCAAGAAAACTAATGATTACCTTGTGAGAGGCATTTCTTGTAGGAATGGATTCTATACACTTAGTGAAATAATCTGTGGCAGTCAAAATCCACCTATTCTGACCACTTGAAGCTGGGTGGACTTCCCTGATGAAGTCAATACCCCACTACTAAAATGGTCCAGAGACTACCATGGGATTCAAAGGAAAATATTTGAGTTGTTTCTTTCCAGAAAATTTTTGGCATTTGACACAAGCTCTAATATTTGCACAAACATCAGTAAAAAGGTTAGGCCAGAAATACCCACCTCTGAGGATCTTGTAGGCTGTGGTTCTCCAGAAGTGATGGCCCCCACATAAGCTGTCATGAAAATCAATCATGGCCCTTTGGGCCTCCTGTGGATCTATACATCTCAAAAGAAATCCTAGAGGATCTTTCCAATATAAGGCATGATCAATGAGACAATATCTGATTTCTTTAAGCTTCAAAGCTCTCACCTTGTTCTTGTCCAAACCATCGGGAGCCTGCAACTTCTGCAGAAAATATATGATGTCTTTCTACAAAGTGCATTCTGCCAAATTTGGGCTGGCATGAGATCTTTTATTAGCAGACTCAGCTTGTTGATTTGTCGAGTTTATATTCATGAAATTAATCCCTAAATCTTTTCAATTTGATTCAACCAGTAACCTAACTAAACCTTGGTTTTTCACTAGTTTAGTGGGCTTCATTTCAAGGTCAAACTCCAGAATTTTAGCAATCCATTTGCTCCTCTTCCCATCTATATCGGGCTGGATAAGTATTTATTTTATTGAGGCTGAAGGGACATATGCAACAATATTTGAATGAAGAACACAAACTTTGAAATCCTTGAGGGATTTGACCAAAGCATAAGCCTGCTTTTCCATGATATCATATCTCATTTCTGCATCCCTCAATGCCCTGTTGAATAAGGAAATAGGTTTCTCTAACCCCTCTATATTTTTCTGTAGTAAAACAACAACCAATGTGTCAAATGAGGAAAAGGAAAATATCATAAACTCCTTAGAATAGTCAGGGTTGATGAGCACAGGTGCTTCAGTCAAAGCCTTTTTTATCTTATCAAAGGATTCTTGAGCCTCAGTAGACCATTTCACCTCATTCTCTTTCCTAAGCATGGTTGTAATGTACTTCACTAGTTCAACAAAGTTAGAGATGAACCTTCTTAGAAAATTTATTTTCTCCAAGAAAGACTGAATTTATTTCTTGGATATAGGAAAATATAAGGTTTGAATGGCCTCTACTCTGCTTGGATCAATTCTTACCCCTTCTGTTGATACAATGTGTCCCAATAACTTTACTTCCTTCATAGCAAACAAATACTTCTTAGGATTGAGAGAGAGACCAAACTTTCTTCACTTCAGGAAGACCCTTTTTAAATAATGATAATGCTCTTTATCATATTTTGAGAACATTGTAATGTCATCTAGATATATGACTAAAAACTTGTCCTTCTCCCCAATGAAGGCAATGTACATTGCTCGTTGAAAGGTCGCTCATGCATTCATCAATCCAAAGAGAATTTTAGCATAAATGAATGTGCCCCAAGGAGTAGTGAAGGTTGTATTCTCTCTATATTCAAGAAAGACAGAGATATGATTGTAACTAGAAAATCCATCAATCATAGACATTCTAGATGCACCAGTGACTCTCTGCAAAATGTGCTCCATCTTTGGAAAGGGGTAATTATCCTTCTTGGACCTTCTGTTCAAATTCCTCAAATCAACACATAGTCTAATTTCCCCATTTTTTTCCTCACAGGGACCAAGTTACCTGACGCAACCTACCCCTCAGCGAGCAGCCTGCTCCACCAAGACCTTCTTCCTTGCGGGCCCGAAGAGTCTAAGCTCTTCCAACTCCCCTCGGAAGTCACGAGCCACCCACAGTAAATCCTTCGCTCTTTCCCCTCCTTCGGAAATCGGGATATCGCGACTCGGGAGTTCGCGGTTCACTCAAACAAAATTCACATGCACAACCAAACCCCGAATCCCGATAGTCAACGGGTCAACACTCTTCTCTTTCGGAGATTTCCCTATCGGGAAATCGGAGGTTGTGGTGTCGAGCGTCTCCTACAACACAAAACCCCGAACCCCGAAACTCCGACTGCACGCCACCTGTCCTCCACTTACTCCCGGGGCCCACGATGCCACGTCACCCTCGGGATTTCGTGGATCGCGAATCCATAATGCGAAGTTCCCTTGGTGTCGAAAACCCCGAAACGTCGAATATCGATATCCGGGATCTGATGCCGCGTGTCCCTCCGTAGATCGACGACTCCCATTACTTCGGGAAATTGTAACTCGCGACTTCACGGGGCATAAAACTCTTGTATCAAAAAAACTCCGAACGTCGAAACTCCGAAGTCCGATGGACTTTGATTCTCCACGCCTATGGTAAAGGGTTATCTCTCGCGCAACTCCTCCTCGATCGGACAATCCTCGGGATTTCGCAGAACGTCACGGGGATTTCCAACCGTCGATTCCCTTCCTCCTGAAGAGTTCTCCTCTGTACCACCTTCGTCCTGTGCGGCCTCCACGGGGTCGAATTCACGCGAATCAAAGGAACTATCTCTCTCGAGCTTTCATCAATTCAGACTCCTTTAAGGGTTCCTCGAACACGTTCCCTGTACTCGGTCTTCCATCACCTCCAAAAGTGATGAAGTATTCTGGCCTTTGCGCTTTCGCGCTCGCAACAACTTCG